>JAGPOW010001598.1:18784-30991 GCA_030014935.1 Caiman crocodilus | reverse complement strand
AAAAAAAAAAGAGAGAGAGAGAGTTTCTAAATGAAAAGCAATCTTGACATGTGCATTTGCACACTCTGTCTTACAGCTTTATGGTAATACTATTGGGAGGCAGGACAGATTCAACACCAGCTCTGCAAAAAAAAAGAAAGTAAAGGAGGAAAAACAAAGATCTAGGACAGCAGAGCTTTTCAGAGGAAAAATGGATGTTTCTTTTGAAGGAACCCCTCTCCTACCCCAACACACACGTAAGTTTTGCAAGACTTGCACATTCGATTAGCACCATGTCACAAAAACCATTCTCCCATCCCCATCCCTGCCTCTCCTGACCTGTCCCAGTACACGTCTCCGGTCGTGTGCTATACTGCAAACGGCACGCAAGGGGAAGGAAGCATGGAGCCAGGAAGATGAAGGGTTTTCTTCATGCACCAACCCCAAAAGAGGTCTATGCAGATGTTTCCATCTTCAGACCCACTGATACTTCTTGTCGCCCATGCTGTAGAAGGGGCAGTGCAGCACCTGCCTTCACAGGCTCCCAAGGGTGGATTTTAAATGGATGCCAAGGAGAGGAAACCCAAGGGAAGAAAGAAAAACCCATCCACTGCCATGCCACGAGCCTGCCTTTCAGGGTGCATCTGCACAGCACAGTGCCCGGATGCATAGAGGTACCTGAGCTGGCTCCCAGGGACGCAGCTTGGTGCTCTGTGCTAACGATGCCCACCTGAGTTACTTAGCCCTGCTTCCCCAATTAGCCCCATGAGAGCCCCACACCCGCACAACGATACAGCATCCAAGCTAACCCCGGTACCGCCACAAAGCGCTGCACCGAGCCATCTAGCACAGCGACTCTCCACGGGGGGTCCCGCACCTTGGGCTGCCTGGAGATCCTTTCAAGGGTGCCACATGACATTAGCACTAAAAGGCGGGCAAACGTGATTCAGAAGATAAACCCAGAGGTTTCAAATAAGAATCCAGAGGGTTAAAAACCTTCTGGCCTGCTGTGGTCCAAGTCCTTGGCAGAGGAAGAATTGCTCTGCTATTTTTCTGTGGTCAAAAACAACAAGTGACTACTGAGAGCTGGCATTTCCCAAGGAGGGCCTGGCGTCTACAGAGAAGTGCCAGCTCCCCGTTGTCTGGTGGGGACACGCAGTCCCGAGATGCAGGACTCCTCCCCATCACGCCAGATTACAGCACCGGTTCTGTTCTGGGCCAGGGACCCACACTGATGAGGATCCCTCCTTCCTTTGGATGTTCGGTTGCCAATAGCATGGGGTTTCTTGGGGCATCATTACCTTGGAGGACAATATAACACCACCACGAAACCTTGGGGTTTCCTGGGAGTTATTAGACTATGGACTAACCAAAGTCGATTATAGTCTGTCCCATAAATGTGTAAATGGACCTTGCCTTGCACAGGACAGGCTAGCAAAGTCAGGGACACTCAACGCAGGGTGCCCACAAGTCTCTAGTTCAAGTCAGGGGCCAGAGACACCCAAGCAGCACCAGATAGTGCAAGAGCGAGAAGGAACCAGCGTCTGCCTGGCACACTCGGCACACAACCCCGTGATGCTCAGGCCCACCCAAGTCCCATCCCATCCCTCCTCCATTACAACAAGCTGAACGTGCCCACTTCTCTGCCCGGACACGCAAATCTACCGAAATCCCTCATCTGCTTTGCATCCATCAAACATGGATTTCCTGCCTGCTGCTTTTTCCTGCCTTGAAACCTTTCCAAAACGTTGCTAAGCCACGTTCAATATTTCCAGAGTCAAAAAAAAACAAAACCCCAAACCCAACACAGGAAGTTATCCATGCTTTTAGGGATAGTCGCTGCAGTGGACTTGCAGCGGGGGCACCTTGTAAAAGCACAGTCATGCAAACCCCCATGGGCAGGGGTGGGAAGACTTTCACACGACCGTAGCACACCCTACATAACACGATGCAGTGTCTTTATGCTCACAGGGTGCAATTTGAGAGCTTACGGCCACATACAGAGCGGAGGTATTAAAAGGGCGATTTAATTACTGGTGAAGGGGAGAGGGAACTGTAGTCTCAGACAGACTTCCAGCCCGACGTGATCTGTTGTTAGTCATTCCCCGTCCCCAAGACCAGCAGTGTGAAATCACAGGACCCTGGACCAAACCACGCTGTAAAGCTGCCAGGCTGCATTTACCCCAATGCCCTTGCTTAACTGAATCGGGTACAATTCCTTCCTGACCCCACATATGGCATGAAGGTGGCAAGACTCACTAGGCAGGACCCTCCAGCTCCCAGCCCCCATCCCCAGCAACCAGCAAAGCCCAGAATCGTGAAAATCCCCACAGCAGAGCACAGGCATCCCGACACCCAAATCATCCCCAACCAGAGCCTGTCCAGCCTCTCCTTGACACCTCCAGGGACGGAGAGTCCCCCCTTCCCTGGCATCTCTCCCGCAGCCTCCCTGCTCCGACAGCCAAGAAGCTTTTCCTGATCTTCAGCATAAACCTTCTTCGCTGCAACTTCAAGTCACGGGTCCGCACCCTCCTACCACCGCAGAGACAAGGCGCTTTCCCTCTCCTTTCCGGCACCCATCAGGTATGCGCACACTGCTCTCGTGTCCCTTCTTCCGTGCCTTTTCCGCCTGCTGAACGTGCCCAGCTCCCTCAGCCGTTCCTCTAGGACTTGCCTTCCAAGCCCTCGCTCATCCCGCTTCTGGACCCCCTCTAAATTTCACCACGTCCTTTTTTAAAGCACAGACCCCAGAACGGCACACAATACTCTAGATGAGGCCTAACCGGTGCTGAGTACAGTGGCACCGTCACCTCCACCCCGCGCTCTGCCCCATTGATGTACATTGCTCCCCAAGAAACCCCATGCTCTGCTCTCCTTGCTCCGAGTTTCCAGCCCTCCTCCACGCCTCTAAAGTGCCTGTTTCTACATATGAACTTCATCTGGCATTTATAGGCTCATAGGCTGGGATTGCTTCTTTCCCAGACCCAGGAAGGGCATTTTATACCAAAAAAACTGGTCTCTCCCAAATGCACGGCTACTGCAATAAAAAGAAAAAACAAAAAACCACGATATCACCAAAATAACCTATTGCACTCCGGGGAAGACTGCAACTTGCAAGCCTCTCACTGCCTTACCTGCAACAGGCACTCCAGAAAAGCATCCATAATAATAATAATAAAATCATCATTACGCTCTCAGCTTGCCAGTATAGTAACGTTTCTGTATGGAAAGAGGTTGGGTTTCCAAACATGTTGCCCGAGGAAATCATTTACATTCAAGCAGAGCACAGAGCAGAGATGGAAAGAGATCGATAAAAATGCAATGAGGCAGACAGAGAGATGTCATCACCTCCAAAGAGGCAGGCCAGAGATTGCATGTGCCTGACAACAGCAGCGATGGGCACAGACATGTTTGCCTGCGACGAGGGTCGTACTGTAAAGTTGCACTTAAACTCCACGAGATACCTTCCCCTTTCCCCATGGTCTGGAGAAGAGAAGACCGAGGGGGATTGCATAGCAGCCTTCACCTCCCTGCAGGAGGGCTGGAAAGAGGATGGAGCTGGGCTGGTCTCGGTGGGGGCAGACGGCAGGACAAGGAGCAATGGGTTCAAGCTGCAGCAAGGGAAGCTGAGGTTGGATAGTAGGAAGAACTTTTTCATGAGGAGAGTAGTAAATCACTGGAACAGGCTCCCCAGAGAGGTGGTGTAGTCTCCATCCTTGGAGGTTTCAAGACACAGCTGGACAAAACCTTGGCTGGAATGAAGTAGTTGGGGCTGGTCCTGCTTGGAGCAGGGGCTTGGACTAAATGTGACCTCCTCAACTCCCTTAAACCCTCATTTTCTGTGATACTATGAAAGATGGTATCATAGGAAAGACCCAGGGCTGAGTCAGAGACCCTAGTTCCTCTACTCTTATTTCCCTTCCTATCTGTAAAATGGGAAGAGCATTGCCAGGACACTTTCAAGGTTAAATTAATCTTTGCCGATGGTACAAGAGCCTCAGAGAGGAGAAGCAAAGCACTAGAAGCAGCCCTGGAGCACAGCTGTGCTGTGGACCTTCATGCCCCTCTTCTGTCCTGCTAACACAAGCCTCAGTCAAACAGCCCAGCCTTAGTAGCCACTGCCCTTGCCTTTTGCATGGGATGTCAGCATGCAACGATGCAGCTCTGTCCACAGGCCTGAGACTCGTCACACTGCGATTTGTCCTGTTCGCGTGTCATGCTTTCAGTGAGAGGCAGCCTGCAGGCACCGTACGAGTCCCGTGGGCAGCCGCCACCCGTATGCCAACCAGCCAGACTGGCAGCTAGGCCGCATGACTTTAGTGCAGGTAAAAACCTCACCTGCCCTTCCCTCCACGCAGCACCAAAATGCACACCCTATTCTGCTGCCTCTTCAGATAAGCCCACATCCCCAGTAAATAATAATAATAATAATAGTTAGTCAAAATCAGAAACGACAAAGAAATTAGCATTACTCAGAAGTCAAGAAATAGCCCTGCCCTGAGTCACGCGTGCAGCTCACGTTCAATGGAACCAACCCGCCAGGTTGTCTATAAGAGACAACGAGCGACGGCTTTGGATCCTGACAGCCTATTTCAGGCCTCATTTGCCACAAGGTTTACCAGGTGTTAATGAACAATCAAAACCACTGCATTTTTCATGGCAGAAGCAGTAGCATTGCTCTCTCCAAAAATCCCACCGCTGGCTCTCAGTTAGCATGCCCTTGGCCTGTTTGCCTCTACTGACCACCCATTACATTAAGATAATTCAGCATTTTGAGGCCTTCAAAAGCTCCAGCTCCAGGGAGCAGGGTCAGGAGATCCAGCACCTTAACCAGAGGCATCAAACCAGTCTGGAAGATAAGTGTGAGAAAGGAATTTGGGTCCATCAGGAGCCAGGCAACCTGTGCTACCAGCCACGAAGGGGACAGGGGAGAGCAAAGGCAGCCGAGGTGCCCAGAGACGTAGTCATCACTAATGCAAAAGAAATAAGTAGGAGCAAAGGTTCAAGACACATCATGGTACCAGGAGCAGCAGTAGTGGATGTGGAGGCTGGGGGCCAAGAGCAAGGAAGAAGGACCTACAGAAAGGGCAAAGGAGAGATGGTGTCTGAGCACGTAAGGGAGGCAAGGATGCAGGAAGGAGATGGGCTGATGGAGGCAGAACAGCACCAAATTATTTTTTAAACTTACTAGAAGGAAGAGCTGGCTGCAAGACCAACAAGGGACCAGAGCAAAGCTCTCATGCCAGATACCTGATGGGGCCAAACAAATGGGCCACAAGGATACAGCCACCAAGGCAAGTGCAAGCCTCAAATCCCACACTGCACTGAATCATTGCACCCGCACAATTTGTGCCCAGTCCCCAGGACAGCTCAGCCTGGCTAGCTTGGGCATGCACTTTGCCTGCCCCTCCCCTTGCTAGAGGTTTCCGTTCTACTTAGATTGGTTTTTTAAATATCACGTGTCATTGTCAGGGTAACCTGGCCCCTCCGCACCTTGCAGAAGAGGCAGGTCCTTGGTTAAGGCCTAGAAGGTCAAGATTAGACCCTTGCACGTACAACCGCCGACAGACCGCATCCAGCTACTTGCAAGGAAGCATCAGCGCGACTAGCAATTGGGTGGGGACAGAATACCACCCCGCGGGCCAAAGACTCTGAGCTAGGATGTTAAAAAAAGCAAAGCACCTAATCCCAACGCGAAAGACAGAGTCGTTGGACCGACCGGCCCGAATCCAGAGACAGCAGCCAAGGGATTAACCCGAGCGCGTATCAATGTCAACATCAACAGAGCCGAGCAAAGAGACGGCCCCAGCACGACGCAGCAGGGACTGGGGCTGAGACACTGCTCTTCATCTTGTCTGGTGCCTCAAGATGGGATCCATCAAGGGAACGGTTATGCAAGCAGCTGGAAGAGGCAGGCCAATGAAAGTCATCGCCAAACACATCCTGCTGCTTTAGGTACTCCCTGGACTGTCACAGCTACGGCCCCATGCAGCGGTTGTACGTGCGTGTGTCACGCTTTCCTAGCACCGAGAGTTTTGCAGGCATTTCACACCCAGCATCTCTGCGAGGTTGGCACAATCCCTCTTCTGTATCCCCAACAGTTGGGGCGACCGATCCAGAATCGGGGCACAGGACAGCACCCGGGGCTCTAATCTCTGGCTGCCAGCAGGCTTCCAAATAGGCCGATTCACAAAAAAGGAGCGAGCACCCGTAGCTCAGGACGCATCTCACAGATCAGGGCACTGAAGTGAACCAGTGCTAGCAAGTCATGCAGCCCATCTCCCTACCGAAAAGGGTCAGATTGTCCACGTGGGACCATTTCTAGGCTCTCTTTGCTCCATAGGGGAGCAGGCCACCAGCTCCCATCTCAGGGGCAGTTTCACAGCCGAGCCAGTCCTGCTGCCCAAAAGTTTCTCGTTGGACGCCGGGAAATCAAAGTCATACGAGTCTTGCTTCCAATGCCCTCCCAAGACCGCAGGAGGAACGGGCAGAGCCCGCGAGATGGCTGATTGCTCCTGCTAAACTCGGAGGCAGTCCGCAGCCCCTGCATCGAGACCTGCAGCAAGGGCGTGTCAAATTAAATCTCTGAAAAAACCTAAAACCTCCCCCGTTGTCACAGCAATGGGAGGAACGAGCTGCCCAGAAGAGCCGAATAATCTCCGCAGGGCTCCATGCAGAGGCTGGGCAGGGGTCCGTCTGGGATGGTTTAGGAACAGCACAGCCCGCGTCTGTGTGGGGTGCCAGACTACAGGACCGCGGGGTCCCTTCCAACCCCACAGTTCGACGATCATTGGCACAAGCTATAAAGTCTAGGTCTTGGCCTCCTCGCTGCTCTTACACTGCCAAACTCACGGCTGGGAGGATGACCCTCCTCCCCTTCCAAGCTCCAAAGGCCGCCCAGATGACATGCTTCGGGCTCCTTTGCTGTCAGACGTCACTGTCTTAACAAGCACCATCTAAGACCAACCACAAAAGCCATCGGGAAGTGGCACCAGCGCATACAGCAGCTGGCCTCCCCAAGCCCTGCAAGACAGCAAGGCACGGAGGTAATTCGCTCTCTGGCTGGCAGGCAGCTCGCTCCAAGGTAGGAAACCAAGTGATGGGCTCAGCCAGCGAGGGATGCCTGAACGGCAACTACGGGTGCCACGTGGACCCGTCTTTGCTTTCCCAACCCCACCCCCAGGAAGGCACTATGCTGTAAGGCTCTTAGCCCCGAGACAGGAGATGGTGGCACCAGTCTCCGTTGCCCCTGTGCCTATTCAGGGCAAGAGGTAAGCACGGGCAGGAACTGCAGCCCCTCCTGCACGCCAGCAATCGCAGGCCGGGGGAGAGCAGCTGTAAGCAGCGCTGGTTTTGTCCAAGGGGATGCAACTCTGCTCTCTTCCCCCTTCGAGCCACGGCTGAGCCAGGTACCTCCCTGGTTGCCTGCAGGGAAGTGCAGTGGGGGAAGAGACAGCTAGACCTGGGCGAACCTGGATAAGCAGCAGCTGCCAATCCCACGGCCAGGGGCTTTCCAGAGGCAGCTCTGCCCTGCAGCAAAGCACCGATCCAAGGGCAAAGCACCCCCTGCCTGCCTGCCCCGACTGACGCAGGCCCGGTGCTCCCTGCCCCGCCACTTCGCCGGGATGCAAGAGAAGAAGCAAATGACAAGCCAGGGCCCTCCCAACCCCATGCCAGGGACTGACTGGGATCAGGCAAAGCAAGAGGCTTCCCCTGGCCAGCCAAGCCAGGATCCAACAGGCCTACGCTGGCATGCCCGGTGGGACCGCACGGGCAGGACCCTCAGGGACCTTCACGCCCGATGCTCGTGTCACGGAAGATGGTGCACGAGGAACGAGCCACCAGCAACACCCCGGGCATCCAACGCAGGGGCCTCCCTGGGGTGCAGCGAGGCAACGACCCAGCCCGGATCGACCGCGTCAGCCAGCCACGGCCTCACCCTGCGCTGCAGCGCGCGGCTTCAGCCTCCTTCCCCCGAGACGCAGGGCTTCGGCAGCATCGGGCCGGCCGCGCCTCTCCCCCAGGATCCCGCCGCAAGGTGCCACCACCCTGCTCTGCACGCCGCTCGGGCCACAGGTGGGGCGAGACGGCGCCGACCTCGGCCCCAGACACGCCCCGGGGCAGCCACCTGCTGCGTCCCAGCCCCGCCACCACGCTCCCCGGCCTTTTGCAACAGAAACCTTCCCCTCCACCCCCAAAATGGGGCAGGCGGAGGCGGGCAGGGGTGCGCGGCCGCCGCGGGCTTTGCTGCAGAGGTCACCCGAGGGCTGACGAAACGGGCGCGAGACAGACCCCCCCCCCGCCCCATCCTGCAGGTTCCTGCAGTGGGGGGGGGGGGCAGGGCTGGCGAGGCAGCGGCCGGGCGAGGGGGGAAGCACCGCAGTGCAACCCCCAGCGAAAATAAACGCGGCCCTGCATTGCACCCCTGCCCCTCCCACCCCCATCCCGGGGGGGGCACTGCAGCCATCAGTGCTTGCACCCCCCCCCGGCACGCACGGCACTAATTGCAGTTAATTAGCAGCGCCTACCTCTCCGCCATCTTCCCGGCGGGCGTCTATGGCTGCCCCGCCCGCCAGCCCATGGCCCCGGCAGCTCCGGCTCGCTGCGGCCGCTCGGCACCGACTGAGGCTCCGGCGCCGGCTGCAGCCCCGCCGCGTCCCCCCGTCACCACCGACAACCTGACCTCACCCGCCCGCGCCCAATCAGGCGCCGCCGGGGGCGGGGCCCGCCCGCCGCCTACCCGCCTGCCCGCCCGCGGGGCAGCCTGGGAGTTGTAGTCCCGGCGTGCTCCCCTGAGGGGAGCTGGGTGTGAGGGTGGTGGCCATGTTCTCCGCCCTGTTCCTCCCCGTTTCTCCACCGCCACGGGTCACCGAATGCCCCAGGCCGCGTGACAGGCCGGGCAGCCTGCAAGGTCCAGCGACGCCTCGCGCGGGGCGTGCGGGAACCTGAAGGCCGCGCGCGCAAAGTTGTACCCAAGCAAGCGCCACCCTGTCTCGCCCGGAAAGGAGATGCACGCTTCATTTCGGGAAGCCAGGATTTTTCCAGCCCTGGGTGATTGCGACGGCAGGAAACCCGGACCGCAGAGGCTAACTCTGGAGCTCGGCCCCCGACGGAGAAGCGCGGCGGCCATCTTGCAGCCGGGTCTCCGTGCTTCTATTCCAGCAAAGGAAAATCAGCTTCTCCGCTTAGGACCTGCACTCCCAATGCTGGAGGATGGTTGCCAGGTGTCCTTAAACCTCCCCCAGAGGTGCCGGATGCACAGCTGGGGATTTCGACCGGGCTGCGCTGGGACCAAGCCCGGAGGTTCCTGGCTGCAGGGTCTTGCTGTCTGCTCAACGCTGCGTGCGGGGTGGGGAAGGAATTTACCCCCTGGTCAGGCCGGTGTAAACTGCGGGGGGGCTTGCCTTCCTCTGTAGCGGGGGCAAGGCCTTTGCCTGGGGTCTTAGGTGTGCGCATGTACATACACACGTAGGCATGTTCTAAGAAAAGTCCGTGCGACCTTTTATAAAAGCAGGACGTTGGCTAATACAGCATGGCGCGTGCAAAATTGAAGAGCACGTTCCTATCCACTCTCACCCGCACGCGTGCAAACCTTCTCGGGGCGCAGTAAGGATGCTCACATGCAGAAAGCCCTGCTCACGCTCCAGTGTCTGCTGGCCCGAGGACTGTGCTTGCAAACCGTCTCGCACAACAGCGTCCCGGCACTGACAGATGCTCAGCTTGGAAAGCACAGCTGGGTTTTTGATGGTCACACAAATGCCCTCGTGAGCAAAGGCGGTGGAGAGGTTGGGGCAGCTTTAGCAACCTCTGCATACAGGGGTTTATTAAGAAAGGAAACAGGGTGGAAGAGAAGAGAAGTGCCTTTGCCCGTGGATTAGAAGTGGCCACGTCCAGTCTCGATACAGAATGGCCCGTTTCAGTTTTCTTTGTAAAGAGGAGCAATCACTGAGAAAACAAAGGAGTGACCTGACCTCTGGCTTTCTTCAGAGCGCATCTAGGTAAGGCCCACAGGCCAGTCCAATCGGGGCTGTCTCGCTGTGGACTGAAGCTCGTTTGACAACAAGAAACTATGCCTTTGCTTCCTTCACAGCCATCTCTGCCAACGCCACTGACGGCATTTCTGCCAGCTTCCCCGCTCTGAACAATGCCGGGCGTTCAGTTCGGCTGGGCAAAGGGAGGAAGCTCCGGGCTGACTTCAACAA
Source organism: Caiman crocodilus (assembly GCA_030014935.1). Taxonomy (NCBI): domain Eukaryota; kingdom Metazoa; phylum Chordata; order Crocodylia; family Alligatoridae; genus Caiman; species Caiman crocodilus. The sequence goes on along the minus strand of JAGPOW010001598.1, from coordinate 20,810 downwards.
CCTTCTGGAAGCTAGCAGCTGGCTCGCAACAGCCGAAGCTGAGTAAGCAGTTGACGGGGGTGAAATCAGAACCATATGCTTCCAGCGTGTCTTCAGCTGTCATCAGTCCTTGTCCTCCTGCTAGTTCCAAGACAGCACTTGCGTAGCCCGTTTTTGTTCAAATCTTGAACCCGAGGAGGCTCTGAAAACTGAGTACTTCCAAACAGGCATCTCCATGGAACTCCTTTGCTGCATTTGGGCAGCTGGTTCCCCTTCTCCCTGCTTGCATCGTCTTGCCAATGTTGGAAATTTCAATCCCCGGCTTTCATTCTGGTGGACTGGCTGCCAGGAGGAGTTGCAGCTTTCTTCTGATCCAGTGGGTCCAAGTGAGTTGTCGCGGCTGTGAGAGTTGGGTTGAAAGACCAGACCCTCGCAGAGTTTGGGATGGCTCATCCAGCACATTTGGAAGTTTTCCATCACGTTTTGGAAAGCGGGGAGGATGTTAAACCTCTCTCAGAGCTGTTGCACCAGCCAGGATGTTTCACTGCATCTTTTGTAAGCTCCTGGGTTGCCCACTGGGCAAGGCAGTTTCAGAAAAGCAAGCCAAACCTTCCTAATGTCTAACCCCACCCAATCCTCCTCCCAGCAATTAATAGGACTGCCTGCACCTTTGTACTATCACTCATTTGGAGTTGTCTGTTTGCCTAGGGCCCCTCCCAATTTTAACCCCCGGCTGCATGCCGGGCAATTAGCCCAGATGGTAGAGTGTTTGCCTAGCATGTGCCAAATAGCAGGATTGATGCTTATCTTCTCCAGAAGCTGGTGTGGCTTTTTGCCCCAGCATGCCCACACTGGCTGTGTCTGAAATGGAGGCTGGGCCAAAGGGCACGTTCCTCTGTGCCTCGCAGGAAGGCTGTTTTGCTGCGTGAGAGCTGTGGTGCAGCCTGGCAAAAAAAGCAATGGCAAGGGGCAGGCACAACAGAGCTCTTGGCTCAGAAAAGTTATGCTTGGGCAATGCAGAAGAGATGGGCATGAGGTGGGGCCCACTGCTTAAGCTCCAGGAGGCTGCCCAATCCAAAGGGGCTGGCGTGGTGGTGGAAACAGAAATCTTGCCTAGGCGGAGGGCACCTTTGCCTCTCTACCCTTCCCAGATGTGCCAGGCTGGGGCAAAGCGCACATTCCCCTGTGCCTCGCAGGAGGGCTGTTTTGCTGCATGAAGGGTGAGCTGTGGGTAGGGTAGCCAACGAGGTACCTCAGGAATAGAGAACAGTTGCCCCCACGACCATGAATGTCACGTGCCTCCCTAGGCTGGGGGGGCATGGCGAGCTCCTGCATGTGGTAGCAGTGGAGGCGGTGTGGTGGTGCTGAGTGGGGAGCTCGCACAGGCAGCCGCGGTGGTGTCGGTGGTAGTGGGGGCCAAACGGGGAGTTCCCACAGGTTGCTGCAGCAGTGTTGGTGGCAGGGGTGGGTTGAGCCAGGAGCTCCTGCAGGCAGTAGCAGCAGTGACGGCGGTAAGGGTGGGCTAAGCGGGGAGTTCCCACAAGCAGCAGTGGTGGTGACAGCAGTGGTGATGGCAGCAAGGGGAGGCCGAGTGGGGAGCTGCCGCAGGCAGCTTTGGCAGTGTTGGTGGCAGGGAGCGTGCCTCGCAGTGAAAAATAGAGGACATAAAGGCATCTGGGTTCATATCAATAGAGGATAGAGGATCAGAAAACCGGACTCTCCTGTATAAAACTGGACCAATGGCCATTCTAGCTGTGGCACAACAAACAAGGGCAAGCAGCTCTTGGCTTGGAAAAACAAGAGAGCTCTTGCCTTGGAAAAAATGCAGTACAAGCCAGACAGGAGCTGAGCCCCAATCATCTGATGCATCATCAGACACTTTATCCATTGCACCAAGAATGCCCGGATATAGCCAAGTGCTGGTGAAGGGTAAGCCCACTTCCTGGTGCTCTGCCCAGCACCCCCTTTCGCTCCTGATGGGCTCACAGGGGCCTGAGCAGGTGGGCATAGAGCTCGCTGGCAGGCTCTTTGGCCCCAGTTCTGGGCC
>JAGPOW010001594.1:45942-66727 GCA_030014935.1 Caiman crocodilus | reverse complement strand
ATTATGGTGGGCTAATATGAGGGTGTGGGTCCCGTTACTGTCTCTTTGGCAGTTGACGTGGTAGGTGTTTGGGTAGGCTCCCGCTTTAGTAATGGATCCAGGCAGGATCATTCCTTTTCTTCCTTGCGGTCTTGGTATTGCAACCCACACTAACTCATCGGCCTTGTAAGCTGGTTTCCAGCCTGGTGGCTTCTTCGTGAGTGTGGGCTGCCACAAGGGCTTGGTTTGGTCGAGTTGGATGAGTCTTCTGGTACGTACTTTGTCCAATTTTTCTACAATTCTCCTGTCGCGAGGCGGAGCTTTTTTTTTTAAATGCCGATATGCCTTTCTACTACCGCATTAGCCATGGGGTGGTATGGCGTATGCGTGTGCTATCTGATGTCATATTGCCGCGCAAAGGTATCAACGTGCTTAGATGTGAAGGGTGGCCCCCCATCAGACTGAATTTTGTCAGGGCCCTGCCAAACAGCCATGTAACGTTTGACGGCTGTCACTACTAATGGAGCTGTGGTTCAAGTTAAGGGTACAATGCCGAGTTGTCGGGAGTGGAGGTCCACGATGACGAGGGCTTTGTTTTGGGCTTTGACCCCTGGGAGAGGGCCCATTAGATCAACCTGCCAAGTTTTGCCTGGATGGAAGTACTCTGGGTCGAATGCTCCTCTGTGGGTTTTAGTAGCGAATGGCTTGACCTGAGCGCATGTGTGGCATGCTTTTGTGGCGTGGTCCCAGTGACGGCATGTGACAGATTGGTCAGGAGCTCCGTTTACTTTTAAATTCCATAATCGTTCTGTGGCAGCTGGGCCTGGGTGGTTCCAAAACTCATGGAGCCAGGTAATGAACGGGTTCACATTTATCAATGGGCAATGTTTGTTCTGAACTCTGAACGTCTTGGGTCCTGAAGGCACCTCCATTTGAAGGTAATGGTCTAAGGTTGCATGGGTTGGGTTGGTTTTGGCATCATGAGATTTCGTATGCTTAATTAGTGGTGTTGACTCGAGGGATTCGATCAACTTAATGATGCTTGACCAAATGTCTTGATTTTCGGTCGGTGACGCCTGTCCGGTGAGCACCCTGTAGATATATTTGGAGTCAACAACAATGATAGGCGGTGGTGTGGAGGTTGCATGGGCATCGGCACAGTGTTGGACAGCCATGCAAAACCCTAGTAGTTGTGCTTGTGCGCTAGGGTACTCGTGTGCGGTTCGGGTGTTTATAGTCATACAGGGTCGACAATACATTCCATGCGCCCCTCCATGTTTAGTGGTTCCGTCGGATGCTATCTAGCTAGGCTGGGTAGTCCTGTACATGAGTGGCGACTCATCAAGGGGTTGGGGAGAATCTTTCGTGGTCCACCCATGCCAGTGGTAGTGGAATTGGGTTACTAGTTCCCGCCACGTCGAGAGTGATCCTTGGAAGCGCGGGTCGGGCTTGTCTGGGGTAAGTAGGAGTAGAACGGTGCCCTCTGGCGGTATTAGTTCTCCGTTGTTATGCCGGAACACTAATTCTGCTTCTATGGTGGTGAGGAGTGTGGTGCCAATAGGTCCATAGCGGTGCTGGGTGTCTTGGAGCGCTTTAACGGTGGTGTATGCCAGCCGCCCCTAAGTGTCATGGGCCATCACCCATAGGTGAGTCTTAGTATACCCGAGTGTCACCCTCAGGGTGTCCCCCGGTAAATAGCAGTAAAACTTCTGTTTTTGGATGTCATTCAGCAGGATTTGCAGGGCGTTTTCGTCTCCTTTTGTCCAGACATAGGTATTTCGTTTCCGTAGGTGTTTTTGAAGGGAGGCGAGGACCAGTATGTGTGTTGGTCCTAATGGGCTCTAAGCTAGTTGATTTTGCCAAGTAGCTGTTGACATTGTGCTTCTGAAGGACTTGTGATGTCGTTCTTGTGCCAGGGGATGCTGATGGTGGTATGGGTGCAGGCGCTGCGTGTGTCATCGTCGTAGTGGGTTCCGAGGAAAGTGAAGGATCGAGTAGCTTCGGTACTTGATTTGTCAAGGTTAACTGTCCAGCCCTGCCTCTCTAAGTACCACTGGAGAGTTACAGTGATTTTTTCTACTTCATTCTTTTCTCTGCCTAAAACGATACAGTCGTCTATGTAGTTAAGAATCTCACAGGCGTTTGGATGTGCTGTTCGGAAGTTGGCTAAATGGCGCGAGAGGCACTCGGTGGCTAGAGTCAGTGCATTCTTGTACCCTTGGGGGCAGACTTTCCACTTAAATATACAGCCTCGGTATGCGATATTTAAAACTCCGTCTTCATCGTTGATGGAGATCGAGAAGAACATGTCCTTTAGATTGATGGTACAAGTGTAGCATTGCTGTGCTTGGCGGGCTATAATGCAGTTTTGGATTTCGGCTAGCGTTAGTGGTGACGGTTGAATGAGGGCTTGGATATATTGGTTTGCTGCTCGGTAGTCGACGACTAGTCGCACTTGGCTTGGCTTATTAGGTTTGGGGATTTCCCAGGCGGATGATAAATAGGTAGACTGAGTGATGGGCTCGACACCTTCGTTGGATGAGGTCTCGTAGGAGGGCTTCTAGTGGGGCCTGTAAGTCGGGCTTGGTGGGGATAGGTATGAATTTCCATTTGCCACTACTCTGTAGTGTCGGCCGGTGGGGTTTGCTGCCGGGTAGGATAGTCACTGGGAGTAGAGAGTATAGGTCTTGTTTCAAGCCTAGGGACCAGATTTCATTGACCCCTAGGATGTCTTCTCTCCCCAAGATGGTAGCGAAGGTTCTTTTCGTGCTGCTTCTAATGGTGTTCATGGGTTCTGTGATCTGAACGTGGACAACTGAGGCAACAGCGGTTGAGTTGAGGCCTTCAACAAAGATGGTCCGCTTCATTTTAATGTGAGGAGTGCTGTGGCGAATGACTGAGACCTGTGCTCCCGTGTCTAGGAGGAAGTTAACCTTCTTTGGGGTGCGTTTCTTCTGCGGGTCATAAATAAGCAATGCCTTATGGGGGCTTGTATCAATGTTGGGGTAGCTGGCGGCAGCGAGGTGGGGTGTGGGAGTCTGGTCGCCTTGGCCTGAAGCATCGGTCTCGGCGACCGCTACTCGTTTTTTGGCTTGACTTTAGTTGGGTCAAATCCCAGTTGCGTTGCGAATTGCATTTGCTCTGCGTCAGACATCTTCCTGATGGTGGCTTTATTTAGGACGGATTGGTGGAGGAGGTACTCAAACTATGCCTTCTCGACTGCCGACCTCTGGGGTGGTGGGCAGCCTCTGCTTTGTTCACCTGACGGGGCTTTCGCGAACGGCTGGGTGGCTTGATTTACTGCCACTCTTGGGGTTTGAACTTGCACTTGGGCCTCCCGATTTAACCGGTGTAGTACTTTGTAAACGTCAGCTATTGGCCCTCCAATGCATGTTTGGAGGAGGGTCAAGAGGGACACACCCCACTTGGTTCCATAAATCTCCGTGACCATTGTGACCGCTGACGCCGTGACAGGTATCATTCCGGGGTCCATTACTAACCGTTGGGGCCACTCTCAAGACGGCTTTTCTCCTTCTGGCTCGTCACCAGAACTGCTACCAAGGTGTTCAATATTGTCACTGGTTAGCTGTCCGGTGAAGTCTTCTTGGTAATCCTTGCAGCTCTTCAGTCTTTCTATTTTTCGGCCTGTGTGAACCTTTCTCCTCGACTCGGGGCCCATGGGGCATGTATGGGGGTCCCAGTCGAGGTATGAGGTTCCGACCAGCGCATGGAGTATCTGGGTCGGTGTTGGGCTCGGCGGGGGGTTCGCGTGTGCAGAGTATGATTTCTCGTGAAGTAGTCCGGCTATTAAGGCCGCCACCGGGATTGGCCAAGTTTTACACTCGGAGGTGATCGAAATGTCGGTGGCATGTCCATTACTCCAGTGGCCATTACGTATAAGATGCCGAGCCTCTTCTGCATCTACGGACTCTGAGGTGTGTTCAAGAACTAGCCGACCTAACCACGTGACGAGAGTTTCCTCCGGTTGAATGGCGGTAGTTATTGCGAGGTCTTTTAGTTCGGCTCTGGTCCGGGTACAAGTGGTAATTGTCATGGTGGTATTGCCTTGTTCATCAGTGTTGGTTTTTACCACTTGGACAGGGCGGAGCTGCTTAGGTGGTTGTAAAATGAGAGGCGTGGTCGGTGTGGTTGGGAGACTGGGATACAGAGATCGGATCTGTCCCTCCCCTGGGGGTGGAACGTTAGCCTCCGGGGGCGGGGCACTTGGGGATGCCGGCGTCTGGTTCCCGCCTTCTTCCCGATAAGGGGGTGGGTTCTCTCCCTTCCCTTTCTGATTTGCCTCCGCTGGTGTGATGTCATCCAATGCAGTGGTTTCTTCCGCCCCTTTGAGGGCAGTTTGTAAAGCTTAACTGAGCTCATTTACTTCTTTGGTGGCTTGTAAGAACATGTGGACCAAGGTACCTAGTACTGCTGTTTTGTCCAGCCCCTTTGCCCGCCTCCCTAGCCCACCCCTCTTTTCTGGCAGTTGTTCTTACTTGCGCCGGAGCCTGGTTACTAGAGCGTGGGCTGGGCCCTCGAGGAGTGCGGGGGGGGGCACTGGTACTTGTCGGCTGGGATAGGCACTCCTGCCGCCTCAGTGAGGCGTAATAGCGCGGAAAATTCCTGTGCAGGTGTTCCTGTCGCCTCGGGGAGGGTTTGTCCCGGTGCGCTCTGGTGGTGCTTGGTGGGGGGTGAATCAGACACTGGGAGCTCCTAGGCAGCAGCCCAGTGCTACCGCTGTTAAGTGACAATACCATATCGGACCCCTGGCCTCTCCCGTGTTGAGGCTTCTGGCTATTTCCCCTTCTCTCAGTTCGGTGGAGGTCGTCCCACCATGGTAGATGATGTGTTGCCACAGTGTGTCTCCATCTTTCATGGGGGGTCTAGCCCCCAGCCGCCATGGACAATGGCGGACTGCTGTCTCAGAGGCAACCCAAGAGCATCCTGTTCGTGGTGCCATTTCAGCACGGGCTATTACTGGGTTCGGATGCTTGGGGACTCAAGAATGAGACATGTAATTGATTTTAAGGTGTTTTATTGGTTAAAATACAAACGCCCGGCCAGCAAGGTGCCGGCTGAGCAAAGAAGCAAGCGCTTAAGTGGGAGGAGAGGATGCTCTAGTGTTGGGTTGGGGCCGCGCTGTTCCACAGGCTGCTGTCCTGCGGAGTTGCCGGCCGAGTGAAGAAGCAGGAGCTTAAGCGGGAGGGACGGATGCTCTAGCGGTGGGTTGGGGCCACGCTGTTCCACAGGCTGCTGTCCTACCGAGTTGCCGGCTGAGATGCGACTCAAGAAGGCAGCGGGTGACGGTAGCTTGGGCGGGCTGTCATTAGCGGGTTCACGATTGCGGGTTTACGCGTTGTGGGACACGCAGGGTGATCAAGCCTGCGTCTGACCAGCAGCAAAGTCCCGGAGTTACTCTCCGCCTTCGGGGCAGGAGCTTTCTTTTATACTACGGATTAAAGCTTTCGCCGGCTTTTTCCCTAGTCGGGCGTTGATTGGTGATCACAGGTCTTGGCTTCTGCAGTGTCCTGTCTATGTGTGGGGGTGGGGGGGAGGGGGTGAAATGTGGCCAGGGGAGTGTGGGCAGGTTGGGTGGAGAGTGGGGTCAGGGGCAGCGCTGGGGATTGGGAGGACCCTCCACCAGTGCAAGACTTAGCACATGTCCAGAGCTGGCAAGGCTGAAGGCTCACCATGGTGCTCCCTGTCACTGACGGCATCTGGCTCTACCCGGTGTCCACATTCTGTGATGAGTGGCAGGTCAGTGCTCAGCCAGGGACCTGGCCCCAGAGAGGAGCTGGATGCTAGTGGTGGTATGGCTGGCTGCTCCTCAAGGCATGTCATGGGGCTGAGCCAAGGGCAAGGCAGTCATTGGGCAGGACTTTCTGATCTGCCAGTGGGTGCAGCAGCTGGGGAGGTGTGTGGAGCAGAGCACTGAAGGTCTGAGGGCACCTCCTCCGGTCACCCATCACCACAGATGTCAGGGTGGGGTGTAGGTAAGGCCAGGCTGCCCCTGCTGGTGGCACTCACAGAGGGTGTGTCTCATCTCCCGGGACACCAAAATATAGGTCAGCTGCTGCATGAAGGGCATGGTTTTATGGGCATGACTGGACTGATGATTTAAATTGGTCATCAAGGCCTTGGTCGTCACATGGCACTGCTGTGCTGTCTGAGCATGGCCTCATGCATGCATCCTAGCTGAGATGGCCTCATAAATGTGGGCATTCCTGCACCCACCCCGCACAAACTGCCTCTGGATGTCAGCCTGCCCCAGAGTGCCATGAGGTCACACATCTCCTCACAGGTCCAGTTGGGGGCCCAGGCACAGGGATAGGCATAGGTACATGGGTGGAACTGAGGCTAGATGGGGAGGATGTGCTTGACATGGTTCCCGTACCATTTCTTGGGACCCCCCGCATGGTTGTCCCTGAAATGCTGGCCCTGGAGGACTGGCAGCTGCAATCAGGACAGGGGCATGGCCAGGCATGGGGTGCTACATAGTAGAGGCATTTCATCAAAGTGCCTGCAAAGACAGAAACTGGGGGTGAGGAGCAGCAGGGGGCAGGTGCTGGCCCTGCTGCCATAGGGAGTAGGGCCAGAAGCTCTGGGGGGACTCTCAGGTATGGGCAAGGGATGCAAAAGGCTGCAGCCTTTGCGACACTCATTTGTGGCCAAGGAGAAGCTCCAGCTAGGGGACAGGTTGGGCAGAGGCTGCGTCCAGGATGCATTGGCGATGCATAGTGGGTGCATGCGGGTACACTGTTGCCGGTGCCTGTGGGTGGTGGCAACTCACTACCCTCCCTTGCTCACTGCCGACACTGCTGGCAGCATCTGCAGGCAGTCAGCAATCACCACTTCTCACTGCCACCACTGCCAGCTTTGTCTGCAGGTGGTCGCCAACCCCTGGTCAGTGCCCACTACCCCATCTCCCCCACTGCTGACAGCACCAGTGACATCTGCAGGAGCTCTCCACTTGCCATCACTGTGCTCCTGCCACAACCAGCACTGCGATGCACCAGCACCAGGGGCATGTGTGGTTCATGCCACGGCAGCACACAGGCCCTGGGGGGTTGGTGCAAACAGACTGGCTCCCTCAGGCTCCCTGTGTAGTGTGCCCTAAGGAACAAAATGGCTGGAGGCTCTTATGGTCTGCAGCTAGGGGCCGCCAGAGAGCAGCCTAAGCATGAAGGAGGAAAGGCTGCCAGCCAGGAGCCCCACAGTGGGGCTCCAGCCAGGCCACTGGTGGCTGGGCAGACCTAGGACTAAAGTCCCTGTGTTAATGCATATTAACATGTCTACATATGCATTAATCCTCATTAAATAATTCTGCTTAAATTTGATACTTGGTTTGGGCAAGTATAACATTTAGGCTCAAAGGGCATTTATACAGGTACCTTTGTCTGTTCCAACATGCCAGAAATCCAGTGTGTCAGAGCAAACTTGATTAACTGCGTCTGCAGAGTACATGAGCTGGCACACTCAGCACTGCATCGCATGCATTTGTATATATGGTGAAATGGTGACATGCATGTCAGCATGCAGAAAATGGTGGTGTTGCACTTTTGAACTAAAACGCTGTCAAGTATGCCACTGCCATTTTCTCAGCACTAATGCATGTTAAGGTGACTGTATTTGGATCTTGGGGAGCATTAGATTTGCAGCTGAATAGAAGGCTATAATCTGTGGCCTATCAAAGCTGCTAACCACAAGGCAGAATGATATATTAAAAGTAACATTGCAAGATACTTAGGCAAGCATTTTCCTAACAATGTAGTAGTGTTGTAAGATATATAGCTCATTGTGCAAGGAGAACAGGATGCAGACCACTGGCTATCATTAGAGATAAAGCAGAAGCAAGACCTTAGAGATGGTGAAGGAATCAGCAAAAACCGCAAATGACCAAAAGAAGACAGAGTCATGGTTTTAGGAATGCGCTCATAGCAAAAAGACATGTAAATAAGTGAAATGCATAGGTATGCACACATACCATGCTAATGAAACAAACGGTAAACAGAGGTGGAGCTTGAGATAGGAGGGAATTGGGTGGAACAAAGGAAGGACGAAGGTGGAACAAATGTTAATGAGCATGAACCAAGGTGTATAAATGTGGAAAGAACTACTGTTCAGAGTGGCTCCCATTTGTTGGAGCTAGTCCGAAGTTGTCTCCATTTTGAATAAAGCTATTGATAAGCAATATATGCAGGTGATGCATGATGGCATCAATCCGTTGTCTCCCTAGTCATCGGGAGTTACATGGAGTTGAGGTCTAACAATGCACATTTCACCATTTATTCAAATGTATGTGCCACAGTGCCGGTTGCTTTTAAAAGCACCTGGTGCTGCAGTGCATGCACGTGTACAAATGCCCACATTCCTAAAATCACCATTTTTAAGCCACAAGGGTGTGTACATGTAGACACACACCCTTAATGCACCTGAAATTTGGCTAATCTGCATTAAATTGGAGCTCTATCCTGTTTGTCTACTGCCTGGCTAGCTCCCAAGATGTTATGTTATAGGGAACTATAATGCTTATTTGTTTGGCTCTCTCCAAGCTGCTTTCTCTGATACAGCTGGCTATAACTCAGCTGTCTACATCAAACAGTAGTCTTCTAATACTGCCGTCTTATAGTGTAAGTAGCAGGGATTAAGGGACCCTGTTGCAATGATATATTCCTGTCCCTTTACTACAATGCCTCAGTCTCCATCATGCTTGAGAAAAAATACTGAGGATGACCCAGGAGTGCCTTAACTTAGTTTCTTCATCATAGAGAAACCTGCACCATTTCTCCATCTTAGGAAACATTCCCTCATTTTGACTATAACATCCATATATGCTGAGCCTTTTGTATTCCCAGAAACTTTCCTATAAGCTTTGGGAATCAACTTAAATTTAAGCAATGAAGCTACTGGAACAGTGTGATACCTATACCTACGGTTTTGCTGACAGTATAGGAGCAAGGTACAAACTTGACAAAAGAGAAACCTGAGTGTTCTGACTGCATGGTTACTACTGAGCCGCTGAGGCAGGGAAACATATGGTTCCACAACATTGTCAAAGCAATAAAACACCTGTACTGGCGAACCATGAAAAAACAACTCCGTGACAGTGAGGTCTGTTGGGTTATACTCTTCCTGGAGTTTTGTTTTGTGGGGGTTTTTTTCTCTTCTCTCTTCCCCTCTCTCTTTCCACCCTCTATATCAACTACCTGAAAAGGCTGAAGATCAGCTTCTTAAGATCAGAGATGAAAAGGGTATCTCACCACAATGTGGTACAAAATTGAAACTAGCAACTTACCAGGCTAACCACAAAATGTTCTTGTGTTTGGCCAATCACATTAGAGGTTAATCTAAATTTGGTCCTAAATTCCGCTTAGATGAGAATAAATTTGACACAAAATTTAAGCAAAGTGGACAGATCTTAAGGTTCTCATAGAAGCATACTGCTGGGGGAACAGATAATTAGGAAGCTGTGCGGTTAGTGCATGACCAACGGCTCAGGTGATCTGCTCCAGGCATCATCTTTAAGGGTGTCTTTAGAAATTGCGCATAAGAATAAACAAGACTTGAGCATACTGTTTTGGATTTTGTGAATATAGTCTGTTTAAGTTTTTTTTTATTAAACAAAAAGCTTGCTTCAAAGCTTTGCGTGTCTATCCTAAAATAAGTTATACCTCTTGACCACTTACAGGTATAACAAACAATTCAAAATTCTACTCATCACATCAATCCAGATGTAATGGAGTAAGACCACAGAGCTGATCTTCAGGGCAAGTCTGGGGCAATACAGAGGCCTTCTTAAAAGCAGAAAAAAATACTATAACCATCACACTCCTCTCTGCCTTTATATGGGGTGGTGCAGGCATAAAAACAGTAGGATGCTTGTAGGCTTTCCTGGCTTACCTGTTCAAATGTCCTGTGGCTCCTCAGTCTATCCATCTCTGGTTTATTTTTCCTTTGCTGCTGCTTCTCCTGCACCTCATTCTTTCTGTGGCTTTCCTTATATCTTGTTTTACCACTGGCACACTTCATATTCTAATTTCTTACCTTAACACTCATACTTCACATTGGGAGAAACATTAACTGTATTCTTTAAAATGCATATATATATATAACTAAAATATTATGTTAATTTCATACCAATTACAACACCACAATGGCCAAACGAACATTAAACCTATTGCCAGCTGGAATGACAATTACAAATGACAGTTATTATAGCCACTGAGCAAACCAAGTACCACTTGCAAAAACATTTAGCGCCTTATTACAGCGTAATTTTGGGCAACACATGAAGCTCTTAATACCTGAATTGTCTGCACATTAACACCTGAAACTAGTTTTAAGTACACTTTTGGTGGCTCAAAGAAATGCCCCTCCAGGGCAGGATTATCTCTGATCTATATTATGCAGCTCATATTACACTAAGGCATAGCCATTCTAGGCTATATCTTAGTGCAAACACCCCAAGCACCCTTCCCCACTGGCTCCTCCCACCTAGAGATGTAACATTTCCAAAAATTTTGAAGCTATGGGAAAAAAAAAGTTGTCCCCCCCTTTTTGGAGTGTGGGGGATTTAAATTTTAGGAAAAATTGAAATATATGCAATACTTTTTTTTCTTAGCACCCATTTACAGGTCTAAATTCACTTTACTACTTTAAGAACATAAAATGTATTATGTATAAGTTGGTTTGCTCATAAAATTATCACGTTTGGTATATTTATTAAATTTAAAAGTATAGTATATTCAGACAATTACAAATGTACTAATTGAATTTACTTTAAAATATTTTTAATTTTTGTTACAAAAGGAGTTATAAGCTGCTAAACTCTAAGGAAACTAGCATCTCTGAGTTTTTCCCAGTTTATGAAAAGCAGGCCAAAATTAAAGTTGAAAATAGAAGAAACCATGAACATGGTAAAACAAAGAAAGTTATTATGTATTCTGGACTTAGTTTCCTTCACAGTGTCAAGCAGATACAGAAAGCACTCATTTTTAGAAAAAGAGTTGAGAAAAAAAGGGGAAAAAAACCCCCAAGACTCATTGAATATAATTTTTGCTACATGAAACTGTCTAATCAGTCTCATTTTCTGAGCTATCACTATCAGCAGTTTCTGCTTCACTTTTTTATCAACTTCATGGACTTGTGAAAACTTCAGGTTTGCCTGGATTGAAACAAGCTCCTCTACTCTTTCACATGTTAGTTTATTTCTTGATTTGGTGTGAGTATTTCCAAACATAGACCAGTTTCTTTCACATGCTGCAGAAGATGGAGGAATCTGCTAGCATTTCTACCTTTGAATCTTGCATCCAACAGATATGCAGCAGCATGAATTGATTGGCAACAAAATTCTTCCTATCTGTTAATAAGGTCTTTCGCTTTTCTTTCTTCTGACCTTGTAAGCTGAGATACACTTAGCTTCTCAAAAACAGTTGATTTTATCTAGTCCATTTAGTAAGGAATGTCTGAGAAAAGTGAACTGTCTGATTCAGATGCAGTACTTGCTGTGGTTCAGATGCAGTGATTGCTTCAGGCAGCTCTGCAGCTGAACCTAGAGCACACTCTCATCAAGTACAGTGCTCCTTGCACTTCTGGGTACTTTAAGATCCTCAGTTGCTACTACTTCTTGAAGAGCTTATTTGTTTTTTAGTAAACATTCAAACGGGATCACCGCTCCACCCCATCTAGTTTTACTACAAGGTTCGAGTGTCATTATTTTATTCTTTGCATTCTTTTCTTCCTGCTTCTTCTTAAACACTACAGCTACAATATGAGTAGCTTTTACATGTTTTATCACTTATTTTGCTCTTCTATATATCTTTTGCAGAGTATCCAACTTCATGATGTCATTAAGAAGCAAGTTTAGCCCATGGGATGCATATCTTATTGCAATAATATGTGAATATCGATCCATTATGATCTCCCATAATGCATTTACATTACTTGCACTGTCAGTCAGCAAAGCAAATACTTTATCACTCCCAATCGTCTGTAAGACTTCACATATTTTACTACTGATATACTCTGTAGTATGCCTGTTCTCTCCTGTTTCAATGCTTCTGTAAAAAAAATGGTTCAGGTGTTATCACATCGTTTATGATTCTTTCTCCGTGTACATTTATCCATCCATCTGTAAGTACTGCAAGACACAGTGCTTTGCTGTTTTTTCCTTGCATAGATTGCATTACACGTTCATATTCTGACTGTAAAAAAGACTTGCTCAAAGAATATCTACTGGGCAAATGGTAGGATGGTCTTAGTAATTTAAAAGCTTCCTGCCAGTATGCACTGTCAGTTATTGTCAATGGCATCCCAGAAACATATTCTGGGATACTCTTGCAAGAGTTTGGTCAATTTTTTCCTGATCTTCAGGTATCATCTTGTCTACATATACTATTAAGAGTCTTACTTGTCTACATAAGCTATTAAGAGTCTTTTTTATACAGTTGGTGGCAATATTTGGTTACTTGAGGATGTTGATTGGGCAACACTTTGTGATACTGATGTTATAGAAGAAGCAGCAGCGGCGGCAGGACTTCTGAATCAAGAACATTGGAAAGAGCTACTTGCACTTTCATCATCATGCTCTACCTCCTCCTCACACCCATGAAGGATTTTTTAATGTTTGCAGGACACTTCTTATACACCAGGATGTATTTGGTCATCCTCGTAGCATTTGAAAATGCATATTTCATTTGACAGTATTTGCAAATCACATTTTTTTTTCAGACTAACTTGCAGTATGGAAATGCTTCCATATGCTAGAAGTTGGTCATACCATTTTGCTGAATGAAAGAAAAATGTAATCATGTGGCTAGCTTACATAAATAAACAGTAAGCTTCAACACATAAAAATGTAGTAATGGATGGAGGAGAGGCCTACTTAAGAGTTAACTATGAACAACTTCTCTGCCCTGCAGGCCTCACCTCACTGCTAAAGTTGGGTGATTTGTCACAAAACATCAGATCAGTAGGAATTCAATTATGAATTGCATAGGTTATGAAAATATATTAATGCAGCTAAAATGTAGTTTAATATACTGAATTCAGAGAAATTTAAACTCTTACCTTTCAATAAAGAACTATACTTCCTTTCATCTCCTTTGTGCTGCTTGGGCCAGGAGGAGGCAGGTTCCTTCCAACTCCAAAACCTTTAGACTTGTTCTGTCTCCTTTCCTGAGGCTTTTGAACAAGCAGGGTAGTAAGCTCTTTGTTTCTTATCTCTACAAGAATGAATGGCTATTGCTGCCAGTGTCCACTCCCAGTCCTTTGAGGCCTAGTCAGGAGGACAGGAGCAGATCCACCAACCTCTAGATCAAAAGTCAACAATAGAGGAAGTCCCCAAGCAAAGAAGGCACTGAATCCTTCTTCCTTCTCTTGTGAAAATGGCAGAGCTCCCTGGGGGCAGAAATGCATTTTGCTTTTGCATTTGAAAGTTGTATTGTACTGCTTGTCCTTGGTGTACAGCAATTGTAATGATCTGATACTGTAAATAGTCTTACATAAAAGTCTTCCAATTACAGTTATTGGAAAACATTTTGGGAGAGCAAAGGGTAGCAGTAAATGAACACCTTGTCTTAAACATTTTATTCATCATTGTAAATGAAAATATTTCATAAAGATGTTTTTAATTTTTCCAATTTTTTTCAATTTTTCCATTTTTTCCAAAAAATACCCAAAACCAGTCCTCAGAAAAAAATGGCAGAAACGGTTTTGTTCCCCAAACTTTTCTGGTGTTTTTATAGGCCTCCACATCTCTACTCCCATCCCACCTCTACTTTATTGTGACTGCCTGCACTTTTTTTGGGGGGGGAGGGAAGGGTTAACCTGCCTGCCCAGATGATACCACTACCTTTGCTACTCTCTAGGGTGGGCTTAGGCCTGAGAAGAGCAGCAGCCCAGCAAGGGTAGTGGAGGCAGGGAGCAAGCCAAGCAGGTTAACCCTTCCCTACCTGCTCCCTTGTGACAGACAGCATGAGCAGCCATAAGTGTTCAGGAGATTTGGTCTGGGGGGAGCTCCGAAAAGAAAGGGGAAGCCCAGAGGGGATTCTTACCTTTCAGTCCTTCAGGCCTCTACTGTCATGAACATGTGCCTGCTCCAAACCCAAGCTAGCACTAACACTGCTCAACACTTGTGCAGCTCACAGTGTAACGTAACCAGGCCCTTAGACATGTGTGGCGTGAACATGTAAAATAAAACCTACAAATGATATTTCAAAGAGCTGAAAATGAAACATAATATTAACTTGGAGAAAACATCCAGAATGTTTTCTTTTTGTGGGGGAATTTCATGATTTCAACATTTTGTTATTATTTGAAGAATGGATATGTTGGAATGTGTCGCTGAATGAATTTTCTGAGTTTAGGTCTCTCCTCCTGTATGATACCTCATGGAGTTAGGCAGTATCACAGTTAACACATACAGACAGCATCTACAATATCATAAACAGAATTTTGAGAAATAGAATATTAATTTCAATCTTAGACCCTCTTCCATCTGCCACAAACAGGCATAAATCAAAGTATACAGATAATGCACAGTGTAGATACTACACGGTCTCATATACTAGAGTTTGTACTTCTCAGATAAATCAGGTAGCGTTGTCTAGAAAAGTATTTCTCACCACCAGTGGCAAACTACATTGACAGTGATAAATTACAATGGTCCAAGGTGACAGTAATGGAAAACAGCACATCCTAAAAATATAACAGTTCTCTACCTCTTTCTCTTACTTGTACCTGGCTATACCTGGAAGTAAGATGAAATGAACAATTTAATGTCCATACATCATTTAGTATCCATGATCATTTTAGTCAGTTGAGTATATCTGTATCTCATTACTTCCAGGTTGTTGACTAGGAATAAAATCAGGTTCCATAGAAAATATACAAATTGTTTAATATTTTTGTATTCAATTCCATGTACTTAGTTTCTACAACCATGCTTCACAGCAAATGTGATGTGATATGAACTGAAATGTGTACACATCTTGGCATGTCCAGACAAGCACATATGTGTGGTGTGTGGTATGTGGTACAGCAGGCCTGTTTGTGGTGCCACACACTGCACATGCTGTCAGAACCAGGGAGCAACTAGTTCTTCTCCCAAATGGAGAGTAAGTAAGCAGGATCAATATTGTCTTTAAAATATGCTTTAAGCTTTCTCCAAATGAGAATATTTTTAATTTCTCCAAACAAGAGTCCTTTTAATTTCTTAATAAATCAGCGTATTGAGCATTACGGAATATCAACTACTGATATGCATATAGATATAGTTTTAGCAAGCAAGGAAACAATTCAATTACATATATCTAATCAGCCCTGGTGATATTTATAGTCCTTGAGTCATGTATCCACCAAATGGGTAAGTTTTTGTTTTCATCAACTGGTTTCTAGTTCTTATAAACATACCGTTTTGTGCCTTCCTCTTATCTATCTATCATCACCTCCTTGTACCAGGGACCAGCCTGCTTCAGATACAGGTAGAGTGTGTGCTAAAAAGCCATTTTCTCAAACTCTTTGTGAAAGAAAATGAGTCACATAATGTTATAGCTTGTCCACAAGTGTGTTAACTCTGTAAACAGGGGTGTTGGTCTAAGGACATAGGCAGGCAAGGTTCCTTGGGTGAATCTGATATCTTTTATTAGACCAACCCAAATAGCTGGAGAATAGTTATTAAGCCAGCTTTCGGGTTCAAAAACCCTTCATCAGGCTACGGAAGTTTCAGCAGTTGGTGTGTGCTCTTCCTGGATGGAGTGAAAAGTAAAGAAGCCAGGGGCTTAACCCTGTAGATGCACTTATGCCAAAACTTGACCTTGTGGGCCTAATGGGGCATTTGAGTCCTGTCAAGCATCAAGAGGCTGAGCTGTCTCAACAATGCAGGCATGCCCCAGAGTATTTTACTGTGCAGTAAGCTTTTATAGAATTAATTGAACATGTAGACATGCCCACTAGCATATCAAATCAATGATACTTCAAGCCTTTCAAGCACAGAACACAAATCTTTCATTTAGGTGGCCATTCTGCTGTCACTTATTTGAAATCCTTAGTTTATTAAACCCCTTAGTTTTCTTATTCAAATGAATGGGGAGATTTGCCCAAATAAAAGCAGTTCAAATTTCTTTATCCAGTATCATGATTAAAAAGGAAGTTAAATTACTAATGTTTTCTAAAGCTTGCTTAACATAAAAGAGAATACAAATGGGAAATATATGTCCAAATGGCAAGCGAAGTAAATACAGTCTACTTGAAACTCCTATAAGGTGGGTACATAACTGTGAATCATTGTAGTCAAAGAGGAATCATTAATAAATCAATCTCTAATTGGGAAAAGTATAACATGAGGTTTCCCATGAGTCTGTCCTAGGCCTAGTAGTGTTCAGTATCCTCACTGATAATGACTTAAAGGATAGGATTCAGTTCACATCTGGTAAATTTACAGATGACATAAAACATGGGTTGGGTAGCACAGTAGCATAACTAGAGGTGGTGAATAGGGCATCAGCCCCAGGTGTTGCTTCAAAGAGGACACAAGAATGGTAGCTACCACCATTGCTGGCTATGGGTGAGACTGCTGCCCCTGCCCTAGTCACTGTCAATGCCCAGGGTGAAAACAAAAATGCTTTTTATATTTCTGGAATAACACGCATCTTGGATAGGATTGGGTTTCAGAATGACCTTAAAAAAGTAGGAAATAGTGTAAAATGTATCAAATGAAATTCAATATGGAGAAGTGCAAAATATTGGACTCAGATCTATTTCATGCACAATAAAGAACAGGGAACATCCAACTAGGCTGTAGTATTGCAGAAAAGAACCTTGGGGTTACAGCAGAACTCAAGCTGAATACAGGACAATTGTATGCTACCATTTCCAAAAAAAAATAAATAATAATACTTTTGGAGTATTAAGATGAATATGGTATGCAAAGCAAAGGAAGTGGTTCTTCCACCCTGCGGAGCATTGATAAGGCCTCACCTGAAATACTGGGCACACTTTTAACCACCACATTCAGGAAAGATGTGAATAAATTGGAGAGTCCAGAAGACAGGAACATAAATGAGTAGAGGTCTAAAAAGGAAAAGAGGAAAGGTTAAAATAACTAAGATTATCTAGCATGGGACAGGGAAAACTGAGGGATATTTGATTAGAATTCTTCAACTATATAAAGAGTTTTTACAAAGGGAGTGATAATAGACTGTTCTCTGGCTGCACAGGGAACAAGACAAGTTTAATGGTTTTAAATTACAAGGAAGATTTAGTTGGGTATGAAGAAAACTATTCTATGTATGAGGGCAATTAAACACTAGAACAAACTGGGCACATCTATATGACATGCTAGAAGTACAATAGACTAATTCTACTATGCATTACTGTGTCACTGTGAAAGCTGTGCTAATATGCTGATGCGCAATAGAATTAGTCTACTGCACATTAGCATCACATAAAAAATGTTCACCAGTGCTATTGCCTAGTAGCACTAATTACGGTGCATTTAGTACATGCCATTACAGGTACTAAATTAAATGCGCTGTAATTATGCACATATAGATGCACCCATTAGAAGTTTTTAAGACCAGGTTTGATAAAGACTTGGCTGGGATAATTTAAACAGGGATGTTCCTTCCTTAAGCAGGGAGTTGGACTAGATGACCTCTTGAGATCCCTTTCAGCCCTACTTTTCTTTGATTCTGTGAGGAAAATACATAACCTATATCCATTTTGCCATTCAGATGGAGAAAAAGGTTGCTGATAGCACTGAGTCATTACTTCTAAATGCCAGAAAGAATTCTAGATTTGGATTAGGAGAAAAAAACAATAGAAAAACAGAGAGCAGCACTCTACAGAAGTAAACTGAAACATCCCACCCTTTTTTCTGTTGGAAACGGGAAATTTATGAGACTAGTACCACTATAATTACTGTCCATGCATAGCTTGGTTTCCTTTTTAATGTGTTTAATGCATAGCAGTTCTGCTAAGAAACCCGAAATGTATATCATTCTTTCAAAAGTAATAATGGCTGTTTTATAGTTTAGAGGTAGCATTTCCCCATCTCCCCAAGAAATCTGTGCCTTTGCTTTTTATACTGGTGCTGTGTTCAATTTTACTCCAACATTTTCCCATGATCATTACTCCAGGTCTCCAAATGAAATAAATATATCATAATTCACCACTTAGATGACCAGGAAGAGAAGAGAATGCCAACTTTAATTTAGAAAGAAGTTTGAGGAAAAAAAAGAAAACACAAAAGACTTTTAAACTTTTCTCCTATTTATTTGCATTGAGGAAGTTTAAGTTCATTCTAGCTTCCAAATGGAAATCAAGGAAGGGGGATTTCAGAGATTTATTAATAGAGATGAGTGAAATAATTTCCCCGAACTTAATTCTTACCTCTACCTGACTTGAAATCTTTCAAATAATCAAATAACTAAACCTCTGAATGCATCAAATTGGATTTTGGGAGTTTAATACTCTGTAGATTTAGGGAAGGAAATAGTTAAAACCTAAAAAGTAAAAGAAAATGTTATGCTCGCATTATTTCCTCAAGTACTACTTTTAGCCACTGTTAACTGCCTAAAACCATCTTCAGTGCTTTCTGTTATAACTACTCTTGACCAAATATCAATGGCTTTATATTTAATAAGAAAAGACTTCCAAATAGGTTAATAAATTATATAGTAAGAGGGACTGTTAACATTTATTAATACAGTTAGAAGCTGTATTAATTTTGATTTTACCTTCTTTTGTGATGACTAGCTGTTCTATTTCTACATGATTTTATTTGAAATCTTGTTCTTCTGGAAAATTATTATTCTGGAGCATTTATTTATGCAAAGAAACCCTGAAATATCTAGCAGACCACTCATTAAATTTGGTGGGGATTAGAAAACATCAAAAAGCTATGAGAGCCATTAAAGGAAGAGCTATAACTGCATGTCCTCCAGTAATTAAATATGAAACGTGTAGATTGCAAAAAATTGTCTAGGTCAGTGGCCAGCAACTTCTAACTTCCACTGCAGCTTCGCCTGGGCCTGGCATACCTACCTCCAACCGAGAATCTAGGGTATGCACCTGCATTCTATAGAGCTGCTTCTTCAGGAGTCCCTGGTTCATAACTTGACCTTCCAGCAGGCATTGATGTGGCTGGCAATGCACCATGTAACCTTTAGTTTTTAAGCCAGATGAGAAGGTACCCACCCATAGCTGACTTAATTAGATGCTCACTTCAACACAAATCCAGAACCAGAGTTACAACTTATACATCTGATTTCATCATGTAAAACCGTAATGCCGTGCCTTCCAGAGTGACACCCTAATATGCAACAGCCTAAAAAATAATTCGTAAAAAACATAATCTTGATATTGATGTATTCAAGCACTTGGCATATTTGTAGGATCACTGTACTTGGTAATGCTGACCGTGACCATTTATCAATGGAGTTAAGTCACCTCTTATGTGATACAGTAAAAGCATAGCTACAAAGAGTGTGACATGTTTTAGACCTGCTGCCTGGTATGAGGTCTGCAGTATAGATAGACCCTCAAACTGTTAACCTACACAGCTAGATAAGTAGATGATGAAATGGAAGTCCATTTCCTTTGGTCACTGAAGTGGCAGTTGTGTTGTCATTAAAGTGCTATTTTGGGGACTTACATGTTGTTATAGATTCTGTTTGCTGCTACTGTGGACATGTAAATGGACATACGTACCATATGTGCTAGTTAAACACATTATGAAGTACATTGGCCGAATATTTATGCATTTTGTGGACCATTTGTGGACCCCTTGTAGATGCATATTCAAGTTTAGGGCTGTACATCCAGACAGCCCTAAGCCATAATTAACAAGTGTTAGTGGAGACAGGACCTCCTATGATTTAGCCTCAACAGCTGAATAGTTAGGACTCTGACCTGGGTAATTCAGAGTGTAGCTCTATGCTTCCCTTGCTAAATGGAGTATAAGTTTGCAACTCTCTGATTTCCTTACATAGTACTCTAATGACTGCACCACAGGTCAGGCGTAGGTTAAAAAGAGCTTGGTGGAGCCAGGAGAAAAACAAGAAGCCAAAGCTTCTGTGACTCATTGGGATGGCTGTTGCTGTGAAAGTGGAGGGTGGAAAGGGTGAAGCGTGATTCTAGCTTGGACTCTTGCTGCCAGTGAGGCAGAAATGTCTGCACTGTCCTCCGTCCTTTCTTTCCCAAAGACTATTAAATGCAAAGAGCAGTGGCTCCACTTCAGAAGGAACACCATGGACAGCTTTGACTAATGGCTTAACTATACCATGGTAGTTTTGAGTGTCATGTGTAGCAGACCAAAAGATTAGACAGGGGCAGATCCAAATGGGATGTAGTGGCACAATAGCAACCCACTTTCAGATTGAATCACACCCTGGGAGACCCCAGAGCTGTGGGGAGGTTTAAAGTTCCCAAATCATGTAAGAATCTTCCTCCATGTTCAGAGGTAGGTTCTCCCCTCCCATTTCCCGCCCGCCGCCACTATTTTTCCTGGAGGGTTGGGGCTGGGGAAGCTTCAAAGCCATTTTGGCCTGTTCCAGCCAGACTGCAGGGGCTGGGCTTAGATGAAAACAGTGAAAGGGTTTCCCCCTTCCACTGCATGCTTCTGGAGGGACTGGGCAGGATAGGGGAATGCATTCTTACCCATCTATACTGCTACCATTGTCACTGTCCCAGTTGATCTCAGCCCTGTCATAGTTTCATAGTTTCATAGTAACTAGGGTCAGAAGAGGCCTAGAGCAGGCCATCTAGTCTGACCCCCTGCCAATGGCAGGAAACAAGTGCTGGGGTC
>JAGPOW010001594.1:35598-45842 GCA_030014935.1 Caiman crocodilus | reverse complement strand
CCCATCCACCACCACTCTCTGGGAGCGCCCCACCAGCCAGTTCCTGACCCACTCAACCGTGTAGGGGTCAATGCCACAGCTCCCCATCCTTTTGACAAGCCTGGCTAGAGCCAGGAACAGCAGGGAAAGCAGTAGCAGCAGGCAGGTGATGGAGGGAAGGGGAAGGAACAGGACATGGCTCTGAACATGAAGGGGAGGTAGGGATTCTTACCTGATTTGGCTTCAGCTTTATGGTCTGCCCACACTGGTGGGGCTGGGGATGGGGGAGAGAGCCTAGGAGCAGGATGCACCTACCTCCCTCACCCCTACATGTATGTTTAAACCCTCTCTGGGTCCATGGATCTAGAGCTTGAATCACTACTTTTCTAGGTGAGTAATGAGCTATTGGGGCAAAGCATAAGATGGCCTCTTCCTCCATTTTGTTTCCATTTATGAGCATGCATGCATTGTTACCTATGTAGACAGGGTTATATGTGGAGAATAAAAAGACTCTCTCCCTGCTGGATAGTGCCAAAAATGCCACTTAGATGACCAAAGGAAAACAGAATATCACCCATGCTCTCTAAACAGCACCTTAGACTTCAAGGTATATGTTTCCAAATCACCACCAGGCAATGGCCTAACTTTGTTCTCATTTCAGTCAATGGTAAAATTTAACTTTAATGGGAGCAGAGGCAGGGCAGAATGTAATGCATTGATATTAATGAAGAGTATGGAAGTAACACCCCACATTACATGTATCTTCCTGGATTAAAAAATGAGATATGATTAGTTATGAATGTTGAGTCAATGCTTTTTTCTGCTTTCTGAAATGGAATTTGTAATGTAATGAATGTGTTAAGTAAATCAGAACCATATCCTTGTTTTATTGTAAATACCTATTAATTAGGGTTGGCTGAGCCAATTCCATCTTTAGCTCATATCATTAACATATGTCTGGCACTGTATCTATGGTTTCTGCCCATCAGGCTAGCAGGAAAAAGCAGCAGCTCATCAGTTGATTAATACCTCAGGAGATTTTTTTGCAGTCAGAACCTGAAAAAAAAATAGCCGTTATTCTTAGTGCAGATACAGAGATAAGCGAAGAGAAACAGAGTCATCTCTTTCTGTTGCTGTTTTTGCACAGCTGCATTCTCTACCACTAACATCAATTTTATTACCTTATTTATAAATATATTAATGATAGCCTTATGTAAACTTTTGTGAATAGAATTATATCTAAATTACGTTATTTAGCTTTGTGACATTGGTAAAGGAAACATAAAGACCTTGGTTTCTCAAATTTAAATAACGGTTTACAAGACCTTCAAATAGTCAGCCAGGAAAACCTGTCAGTCTACAGGGAAAATTTGCTCAGATTGGCAGTCTTTCCCACTTCTTGGTAAAAGACATCAAGCAGATGTAGCAGTCAAGCTATTCCTCCTCCTACACCTCCAGCTAATCTCTTTCCTCCTCCATCCCCTTAGAGCCATAAAGACTTTTGGGAGATAATAAGAGTATTGATCCCATCTAACAAAAGGGTAAAGAAAACTCAAGAGCAGTAATGGCTTAGCAGCACAGAGTGCTTTTCCTTTCCCCTTGCTTTTTTTCTTCTTCTCCTTCCTGTATCCTCTCCTATCTCTTCCTGCCTGGATGAACTAAAGAGACCATGTAGTAACTTTCCAGAGGAACCTCCAAAATTGCAGGGCCACAAATATGTGGGTATGGCATGATGCAGAGCTGAGATGAGGCAGGGCTCTGAGGCTTTTTTTGGTAGTTGAAGGAAATAGAAAATGAATGGCTTGGGACCAGGAGTAAGGAGGCAGACTGAGATGATGTGTTAATGAGCCAGGGTTGGTACACAATTACTTTGGGGGTCAGAGCATCAAAATAATTGAGAGGGAGGCAGTTAAGACCTGAACTATCTCATACGGGTCTAGGAAGTGTATTATTAATTGATGTGGTTAGTCAAAATTCTGTTAGCATCTCTATTAATTTTGGGCACTTGTACACATTATGATTTGACCATGTACATGTGACAAAGAGTGATGAAAAATAACGTACACATGCATGTTTTGTTTGAGCATGGCAATTTAGGCCACCTCTGATGTATTTCAGTTTGATTGTGGCAAATAGGTCTGGGAAGTTTAGTTTTATTGTGACAATTGCATCATACATACATGTCGTATACAGATAAATTCATTACTTCACATGGTCTGATGGCCCTTGGCCACCAGGTGAAGCTTCAGTTTTTTCACAGCAAGTGTTACTGCAGAGCCTGACACAGGAGCCCATCATGGATCAATGTTATGCCTATGAATCATTACTTGCTCCTTAATAAGTTAATTAATTTAATTAAAAAAATTTTTGTACTGCAACCTGTTTCTGTCAGTAGACTTGAAATTTATTCTACTCACAGCTACCATGTGTCTTTGTGTCTCAAAGATTGGGCAGCTTGAGCTATGCTAGGCACCCTTGAGCATAAGGCCCTCATTTTTTAATGGGAAAGCTTTTGCAGGAAAACAATTGGCATCACTTACCAAAACACATTTACAAAACTGTCCTCTGTGTATTGCTGTTGTCCAATTTGATGCTGTTGAGCCCGTGTCTTAATCATTGCTCCTGACACTGACAGACCCTGTTCTCCCTCTCAATGTTTCCTGATCTAAACTACCACACAGCACCACTTTTTTGCAGCCATTTCCCTCATCACTGGTAAATGGACTTCGCTCAGCGATACAGATTCGAAAACAGTCCCTGACATAGGGGTCTGCTAGATACCACTGGTGTCCAGTTTGATGCTGCTGACTCATGTTTTACTTGGTCTTCCTGACACTTTTAGACTTAAGCGTCCCTCTCACTGTTTCCTGATCTCACCCAGCCATATCTCAAGATTAAAAATTCCACCATGCCTGAACCATGAACTAAGGCTTGGTAAATTACTGTCTTACTTTGTACACTCCTCAAATTTTTTAAGCATTGCCATTACCACAGCCTGAGCTGTACTCCACACCCTAATATTAAAATTCCATGCTGTATGCCATGGGATGGCCTTCATGAACCCTCCCTCTGCTCCCCACCCCCCTTCTCTCCACCATACAGCACACACAAACTATTTCCCCAACACGCTCAAGGGACAACCACACATCCCTAACAGCAGCCAGCCAGAAGGCATTTGCCAATGTGTGCATTGACTGTAGACACACATAAATGTAAAAGAATAATAATTTACTTTCTTGTTAAATTATAATCCAAAGTAATATCTCTTCTGGACCCCTTTTTCTGATGTGACAACTATTCTGCAGGAAGAGAGAGGAGATTATAGTTTTGTTTTCCCTCCCCTTACAGAAGATTTCCCTAGCTATATGTCCTCAAACCTTCCTTCTGTCAAAATATCTATGCACTTGGTGCCACTAACCATCCATCAGCAGGGGTCTGTGTGGATGCATCTGCAGTCTAGCAATGCACATCAGGAGGGCAGTTAAGAGAAAGACACACCATTTAGCCTGGTATGTTTAGCCTGACACTCCTGGACCTTAATTTGGATCAAGTTTATGCACAGCCCTCCAGACCTCCATGCTTGCCCCACCGATATCCCAAAATGACCCTTGTGAACACTTTGATCTGGCACACAAAACTGATATATTTTCAGAGCATGTCTAGTCTTCCAACTTTGCCCAAGCACTACACAGGGTGAGATCTTTGGGGAGGAGGGAGGTGTTGAACTTTCCTTGAGGGCAGGGAACCTCAAGAACAATTAGTGAACCACAGTTCTCCAGGGATGGCGGTCCCCATAGAAGAACAGATTGGGCAGCAGCTCTTAGTAGATCTTGGTTTATTTGGATGCCAGAGAGGTTCTCACTTCTCATGTCTATATAGGTACCATTATCACAGCCACAGGTGCTGGAGACTTCTCCTTCCTTCCCTCCCCTCACTCTCTTTCTACATGCAGCTGCCTAGCTGCTAAGACATTTGTTGTGCTCAGCAAAACATTTATTCACCTGAACCCAACCTCATGGTCCAGCAGGTACTTTGTGACTCAGATTCCATGCTGGCAACTCATGCTTTCATATGGGGCCCACACAGAGCCAGACCCTCTCAATTGTTTAGCCTCTCCTTCCCAGCACCCTCTTTTTAGAATCATGTCTCTTATTAGCGCTAAAATTTGTTGCACTCAGTAGTACATGTCTTCTCCTTGACACAGCCCAACCTAGCCATCCCTTGCATCTAGCCAACCTACCCATCCTAACTGTCTCCTCATCTCTCCTGGCCAGGACCATCTTGACCCAGCCTTGCCCAAGAATGATCCTGGTCAACACCACATTCTGGCACCATACCCAAGTACTTTCAATACCCCATGTCTGGTCATGCAAGTTTCCCTAGGGACATCTTCCTAGCCTGTACCCCCTTTTTTGAAAGCAGACCACTCATCGCTGAAAAGTGCTGTGTGCACAGTGATCAGAAATCACTACCCGACAGGGAAATTGGGGCTCCATTGTGTATCCCAAAGTGCAAATTTCCCCACAGTCAAAGCCTTCCTCTCTGGGTCCTCCTGACACTTCCTGACCTATGAATCCCTTGTACTTTCTCCTCCTCCTTTCTGCTGACCATGACCCAGACAGGGCTTGCCAGTGGGTCCCTCATTGCTGAGAAATGGGGTTCTCTCATCATTAGCCATTCCTACTCAGTGTCCAACTTAAAGGGTCCCCAGGGTCCCCCCAATTCTAGAGTTACCTGCAGATGAAACAAGCCATAAAAATGGCTCCCCTTGACACTGCCCAGGTATCTATCCCCCATTCCTGACGTCTCTCTAGCTTGCATTCCATGTTTTGAAAACAGGTCACTTATTGCTGAAAAATGGTGTGAGCACAGTGACCAGGACTTGCTACCATGCAGGGAAATCTGGGCTCCTTCATTTTACTCCAAAGTGTAAGTTTTGCCCCCAGTCAAAGTCTGCCTCTTTGGTTCCTACTGTCACTGCATGACCTTGCTGTTCCTATCACTGTTTCCTCACCCACTCAAGCCAGACTGCCCCTGAAATGACTCCACTGCATACCTGGGTTTGGTGCCAAAAATATGCAACATGTGTTGTCTTCTACCTTCACACAGAGAGCAGGGCAAGTGGGAGGGGGGGGTTGAACTTTCTGTGAAGACATCACCTCAAGATCTATAAGTTGCCACCACTGCTCTTTTGAGGGTGCACCCACTGATCCAAAATGGCTGAGGAATGTGCAAGAAGTGAGTGAGCACCACTGTGTAGGTCTAGGTCTGCATGGACCTCCCCTGAAGTGTAGAGTCTCATTTATGTTATAGCACACCCTGAGGTCTTACATCAATTTATAATCAGCCCAAGAGCCAACTGGTGCATTTACATCTATGTTGCTAGCAGAATGGTAGAGTTTGGTCGCAACAGGACCACAGGACATTTCTGTGTCAAGGTAAAGGTGCTTTGCACAGAGTTCCATAGGGATGTTTCCAAAGCAGATGCTTCTGTTCATCATATGCTTCATTATCAGTATCTTCATCCACTCATGGAAATACCAGATCGATGCAGAACGCGACCTACTCAGACCACCAGGGCGTCCTCTTCTGCGGCCAGTTCCAGTGCTCCCAGCAATCTGGCCACATGTGTGCTGCTGTCAGTGACTCAAGTTCAGAGTGCAGCAAAGCATGCAGGGATACATCATGTACCAGTTCTAAACAACAGGAGGAGAGACCAGGAATCTCCACACAAGGAATGAGGAAGCCCTGGCCAATGATCTCTAAACTGCCTGCTACAGTTGTCTGTGAGCTTTGAGGGTGTGGGGTGGTGGGTGGGGGTTTAACTGACCCACTTATGATTATGTGGCCAAATTCCAAACAGACAGTCAGGTACCAGTCCCTTCTCCTTGATCGGTGAATGAATCTTGGTCCCTCATAGTAAAAGCTCTGCATACTGAGCTCAGAATTTGCTAAGTGCATCACCGGCTCATCACACACCACACTACAAATTTGGCATTTTACAGAATGTGTTGTAGAATTGTTTTCCTTCTGTTCATTTGCAATTCAGCTTGCAACCCTCCCTCCCCACCTTCCCTACCAGAACCATTAGGTGGACAAACAAGGCAGCCAATGCAAGAACAGATTAGATGGTGAAAAGCCTTAATGAATGCTGCAACTGGATCAAAGAACTGATCAGACAGGTTCAATGGGGGTCATTGTTACCAGGATAATTCACAAGAGCAGCCACACAGCTGCAAGGAGACATATTCAAAATCACAATGATCATCAGGTGTTTGCTGAGGTTTTGATCACCATCCTCATCCTGACAGTCCTCAGATTGGAGCCATCTGCCTCCCCTGCAGCTTCTAATGCCAG
Organism: Caiman crocodilus; assembly: GCA_030014935.1. Taxonomy (NCBI): domain Eukaryota; kingdom Metazoa; phylum Chordata; order Crocodylia; family Alligatoridae; genus Caiman; species Caiman crocodilus. The sequence continues at coordinate 39,506 of JAGPOW010001594.1, read as the reverse complement.
CCCCATGCCATAGGTCTCACACATTCATCCACTCTCAATGGAGAGATCAAAGTTGAGCTCTGTGTAGTGACTAATTTGCTGTTTCTAATATTTAATTTAGCAGTTTCTAAGCTCAAGTTCTTATTTTCTCTTTTAGCTACCTTTTATTAGCAGTGATAAATAGCTTCACAGTAGTATTCTCAGTTAAGAACAATGACTTCTACTTAATTGAATTCTTATTCTATTTTCAGTTAATCTTACTGTTTAATGTAAAGAAAGTTGACCTTATTATTTCACATACTCATAACTTCAACTGTGCAGTCATTCATTAGATAGGAGTAGATATGTATTTGTGTGGTTTGTAGGGGAAAGGGGCTTTGGGTATGTAGTTTGAATGTATGGGCATTGAATTACACTTTTCAGTGAATACTGTCTAGGGAAAAATATCAAACTGTGTTCAGTCATTGATAGCAGTATTTGGCCAGTAAACGAGACTCAAGTATACTTGAGTCTCACTGAAGCTTAGTCTAGATAATGGCACCATTCCTGATTGTGTGGCCCAACCAGTTGAAGCTGTGAGTACTGCCTGGCACCCATGACACAGCAGTGCCCCAAGGCCCTGCTGCCTATCCCCCACATAGATTCATAGATTGTAAGGCCAGAAGGGACCTTGGAAGATCATAGGGTTCAGTCCTCTGCACCAAGCAGGGAAGAGTATGATGTGACCATGAACAGGAAATACACAGAGGGCTTTTGTGCACATTTGCAATGTTGTACCAATAAGATGCTCTATAACAGGAACTGCAGCTGTTCCCAGCCTCCGACTGGTGCAAAGCAGTTCGAGGAAGGTGGCCAAGAAGAATGGTAAGCTTAAAGGGATGCTAAGGTGTTTGGGCAACTGCGGGACCATCCACCCTCCCTCTCATTCATTTAGGGTGTCTGTGAACACACTTTGGCTACTGAAAACCTGACTTCCTGGCTTTCACATTCTCTGTCTTTTTACAGGGTGACCAATCCAGAGCTAATGTGCAAGCATTCAAAATCCCATGCTTTCCTGGCTGGGATCAGGGGGGCTACCACTGGACAACTTGAGTTAGGGGCTGGCCACCCCTTCTCTCTCGCTGCAGGTGCCCTCTCCAGATAGGCATCAGCAGACAGCAATCCTTCACACAACCTATGCACCCTGAGCATCCTCCTGCAGTGTATACCCCATTTGGTTCACACAATAATTTGTTTCAGCAGGAAGAGGCAACCCCCGTGATTATGCTCTCCTCCTGTTCATCATGCTGGTGCCCCTGGTACACCTGCAGTTGTGGATGGGAACACTGAGCTGTGATGATGTGGGTGGCAAGCCTGGGATTCCCCAAAATTTCAGTAGATGCCTGGAATCATATCTGTCTCAGATGTACATGTATCTGCTCCCTGACACTGAGGACAAGATAACTTTAGGCATTGACACCTTTCTGGGGGTTTGATGGGGGCATTAAAAGCACAACCAAGCAGCTAGGGGATGCTCAATAAACAACTGCTTGTACTGTTTTCCTGCTGCCTACCTCTGTGCATTGAGATGTTAACGAGATGGGGGGAGTGGGACTCGGGAATAACTAGGCAACTGTACATGTTCCCTTTTTATAAATTAGCCAGAAAAGCCCAAAATTGCATATTTATTCTTATAGTTTATTTCAGTGGCAGTTAAATGACCCATAAGAAAAGAGTTACTAATGGCTAAAAAGACATACTCATTAATTGCCCAAGACCAGGACCACCCTCTCCTCTTGCACCTTGTGGCATGAGCTCAATCAGCATCTTCCTATGGATGAGACATCAGAGAAGCAAAGCTACACAAAGCTCATAACCCAGGCTGATAACAGGTGAGACAGCATTGCCTCCTATCCCACAGAGGCCCACTTAACCCATTGTCAGAAGTTTTATTTTGCTTTCCTATGCAAGATACTTGCTTCTCTATATATAAGATACTAGCATTCACTATATACTAATAAGAACTGCTAAAGACCCATCATCTCTCATTTCCCCTGCATGTCTACCTGCACTACCTGCACTAAATTACTTGCATTCTCTACATACTAATAAGATCTCCTTCTGTTCCAGCCTACCAAAGACCGAGCACATGTTGTCATCCAAGTGAACAGTACTCATAGATCAATTATTGGCATGAAATCACCAATAGCTCCATCATGTCCTCTCTTGACAATTGCTGGCAGTAGCAGTACTCACTCTGCTGCTCAGTTCTGGTGTATGCTGGTGTCCAAGTAATGGTTATCCATGCCACAACCACAGTGGTAGGGGTAGCTTGCAAGGTAAAAGAAAAAACAGACTCTGTAAGTGTTAGCTATAAATGCTCCCCCCCCCACAACCATTTCATGTGAGTCTGAGAGCCAGGAGCGGACATAATTCACCCTTTACAGTCACTCCCTGTCTCACTGCCACACTATGATGCAAGGAAAGATTTTTAGCTTGTTCCCTCCTAATTTTCCTTTCACCTATTACTTACAAGTCACAGGTCACATTTCTTGGGACACCGCCTGCACAGAACAGACTGATCTGTCTTGCTAGCTGAAACCTTTCTTTGTCAGGTTAGTGATGGAGTCTGAGGAGTCCTCATCCTCTTCCTCCTCTCTCATATTGAGGAAATTTTGTGGGGATACTGCAGTCAAGTTCAAGTTCCATTCCTGATCCAGGTTCTCCATATGCTGTAGCTGCTTAGAACATTCTTCAATTGAATGGGACTGACTTTGTGGAGTTTTAGCAGTGGCTACCCACACAGCGCAGCCTGTTATCAGGGCAGCCTGTATACTGGTGCAGGGGTGGTGATTCTGTAACCAACTCTGGCACACCTGGAGGGGTAGCAGTGGACGTAGCCTTTCAGGACTTCAGGAAGGCCTTCGACACTGTCTCTCACCCCATTCTCAGGGGACTGTAGTGTTGACACCTATACAGTCAAATGGATCACTAATTGGCTGGAGGGCTGCACCCAGAGAGTAGTGGTGAACAGGTCATTTTTGACCTGGAGGGATGTGGGCAGTGGGGTCCCCCAGGGCACGGTCCTCGGACCTGCACTGTTCAACATCTTCATCAGTGACTTGGACGAGGTGATAAAAAGCACCCTGTTCAAATTTGCTGATGACACTAAAATCTGAGGGGGTGTGGGTACACTAGAAGGGAAGAATAGGGTGCAATCAGACCTAGACAGTTTACAGGGGTGGGCAGATGAGATCAGAATGGGTTTCAACACTGACAAGTGCAAGATGATGCACCTGGGGAGGAAGAACTGGCAGCATACCTACAGGCTGGGGAACTCCCTTCTTGTCAGTGCAAAGGCAGAAAAGGATCTTGGAATCGTTATTGATGCCAAAATGAACATGGGCTGACAGTGTGAGGACGCGGTCAGAAAGGCCAACTGTACCTTGTCATGCATCCACAGATGCATCTCGAGCAGGTCCAAGGTGATCCTTCCCCTCTATGCGGCACTGGTCAGGCCACAGTTGGAGTACTGCATCCAGTTCTGGGTGCCACACTTCAGAAGGGATGTAGACAGCATTGAGAGGGTTCAGAGGAGGGCCACTCTCATGATTAGGTGGCATCAGGGCAGGCCCTATGAGGCTACAGGACCTGAACCTGTTTAGCCTCCACAAAAGAAGGCTGAGGGGAGATCTAGTCACCTCTTACAAACTAGTCAGAGGGGACCAGCAGGTATTGGGGGAGTCCCTGTTCCCCTGAGCACTACCAGGTGTAATTAGAAATAACGGTCACAAGCTGGCAGTGGGTAGATTCAGACTAGACATCAGGAGGCGCTACTTCACAGTCAGGGAGGCTAGGATCTGGAACCAACTTCCAAGAGAAGTGGTGCTGGCTCCTACCCTGGGGGTCTTTAAGAGGAGGCTAGATGAACACCTTGCTGGGGTTGTTTG
>JAGPOW010001594.1:7824-27823 GCA_030014935.1 Caiman crocodilus | reverse complement strand
GGAGTGAGAGACCGTGTCAAACGCCTTCCTGAAGTCTAAAAAGACTATGTTGACAGGGATGCCCGCATCCATGGATTTGGTCACCTGGTCATAGAAGGCTACCAGGTTGGTCTGACAGGACCTTCCCTTAACAAACCCGTGCTGGTTGACCTTCAGCATAAAGTCTCCTGCTGGTCCCTCACAGATGTGGGACATGAGAATTTTCTCAAAGATCTTTCCCGGAACCGAGGTGAGACTGAGAGGCCTGTAGTTCTCCGGGTCCTCTTTCCTCCCCTTCTTAAAGATGGGAACCACACTGGCCACCTTCCAGTCCTCCAGCACTTATCCAGAGCTCCAAGAGTGCTCATGTAACCGAGCCAAGGGCTCAGCAATCACCCCCACCAGCTCCCTCAACACCCTTGGGTGTAGGTCATCCAGGCCCGCCGACTTAAAGACATCCCTTACAGAATCCAGCCCTTACAGAAGCCCTTCCACCAGGTCAACCCTCACCCCCGGCCTACCAGTGATTCCCGAGGGGGAATACAGGCTTCCAACAGGAGGGAAGTCCCGGTCCCCCCTCAGGAAGACTGAGGCAAAGAACCCATTGAAGATCTCCGCCTGCCTTCCCATCGGCCACGAGCATCAGGTTGCCTGACGAGTCCCTCAGGGGCCCGACATTTCCCGGGGCTCTCTTTTTGCTCCCCAGATACTTGAAAAAGGACTTCCTGTTGTCCTTGATCTTAGTCACCCCGACTATTCCTATCTTGGAATCAGATGCAGAGTGGTTTCCATGGTAAGAGGTTATGGGAGGGGAAGTGGTTGCTCGAGGCAGACATGGCTGAGTGTTTTTGCTTCCATGGGGGATGCGGGGAAGGGAAGGGAAGGAAAAGGACATCTGGATACTTGGGAGACTGTGGCAGCTGGTTGTCTGGGCAAGGGAGGCTGGCTTGGGCACTGAGCCACTGTACATGGGAGTGGGGAAGCAGTGCCTTGGGAGGGGTGAGCCCAGGAAGCAGCACCATCAGAATTTGGAGTATGCTACAGAAAATGCCTGCTCAGTGAACCCCAAATCTGAATGGTGAGGGCATACCAGGGCCAGAAGTGGGAACCCTGAAAGCAAGCCAAAGGCAATGAAGTGCAATGCAGACTGAGAGCTAGTCAAGCTGTGATTGAAGGGGTATGCTTCAATCCATAGGCAGGATAGTGTGATGTTGGGGCTCACACACAAATTGTGTGTTGTCAGCGAGACCTGAGTTGGGTTGAAGAGGGAATGGAAAAGGGAGTAATGCTGTAGCCAGCGGACACCGAAGGCAATCAAAGCAGGGGCTTACAGTAACCTGACTTTTTGGTGGGCAGGAATTGACATGTAAATCGCATGACAGTTATGATGCTAATAGGCCTATACCTACATAACCTGGGCCCCCTCTTCGCAGACCAAACTGTTCTCTGCACTGCAGATGATCCTCCAAGCCCAAAGGTGACAATCCCCATGTGGATCAAAGCGGGCAAGAGTGCCCCAAAGCCCCCATAGCTCACCAAAAGTATCCAAGAACATCTTAAAGCCAAAAAGGAGGCATACAGCCAATGGAAGAGAAGGGCCATTGCCAAGGAGGATTATTCCTCCGTTGCTCAAGATTGTAGGGGGGCTGTTAGGAAGGCTAGGGCGGAGATGGAACTGGGACTAGTGACCTGGATCAAAGATAACAAGAAGTCCATTTTTAAATACATAGTGGGTAAAAAGAATGTACCAGGCTACATGGGGCCTCTTCAGTACACGCTTGGAAATCTGGTGGTCACACCAGATGACAAAGCTAACCTCTGCAACAGATTCTTTGCTTCCATTTTTATGAGCAGGGACATAGACATCCCACCTACCCCAGGATCCCGGACGGACTCAGGGGAAGCGCAGCCAGGCCCAGGGTCAGTGAGGACCTAGTCAGAGAACTTCTGGTGGGACTAGACATGTTCAAGTCAGCAGGTCCTGACAAACTCCACCCCAGAGTGCTGAGGGAATTAGCAGAGGTCATTGCGGGACGCCTGGAACAGCTTTATGAGCACTCGTGGTGCTCTGGAGAGGTACCAGAGGACTGGAAAAGGGCCAATGTGGTCCCCATTTTCAAAAAAAGGAGGAAAGAGGACTTAGGAAACTATAGGCCTGTTAGTTTTAACTTGGTCCTGGGAAAGCTCTTTGAGAAAATTATTCAGGAGCATATCTGCGAGGGACCAGCAGGGGAGATTATGCTTAGAGGCAATCTACATGGGTACACTAGAGGTAGCTCCTGTCAGACCAAACTGGTTGCCTTCTATGACCAGATCACAAAATCCTTGGATACAAGTGTCACGGCGGATGTAGTCTTTCTGGACTTAAGGAAGGCCTTCGACGCTGTCTCTCACCCCATTCTCCTAAATTAAAAAAATTAGGTGACTGTGGTGCCTATGCCTACACAGTCAGATGGGTCACAAATTGTCTGGAGGGCCACACCCAGACAGTGGTGGCAGGTGAGTCATTTTCAGCCTGGCAGGATATGGGCAGTGGGGTCCCCCAAGGCTCGGTCCTCAGGCCCGCACTGTTTAACGTCTTCATCAGCAGCTTGGACAAGGGGTTGAAAAGCACCTTGTTCAGATTCATAGATGACACTAAAATGTGGGGAGTAGTGGGCTCATTAGAAGAGAGGGACAGGCTACAACTAAATCTGGACAGGTTACAGAAGTGGATGGATGAGAATAAGATGGGTTTCAAAACTGACAAGTGTAAGGTATTGCACCTGGGGAGGAAGAACCAACAGCATACCTACAACCTGGGGAACTCCCTTCTCACTGTATGTAATAAGCCACAGGAGGGTCAAAACTGAAAGGATGGTAGCCCCTGATGAGACCACAAGGCATGCCAAGTTTCAAGGAGATAGGTACAGAGGGGTTGGGAAAACTGCATCCCAAAATCTTGAAAGCAAAACTCATGTAACACGTATGTGTTAAGCCACAGTGTGTATTGAGCTGCAGGCTCAAAACTGCAGGTTTACTAGTCCCTGCTGAGGCCACAAAGCCAACCAAGTTTCAAGAAGATTGGTGCAGGGAGCTTGGGGGGAACTGCACCACAAATTCTTGAAAGCAAAGTTCATGTCACACATATGTAGTAAGCCACAGTGGGGTCAAAACTGCAGGGTTGGTAGCCCCTGAACCTCAAGCTGCTGACAAATAAAACTTGTGATATAGATGACACTGTGTATATTAAGGTGCAGTAAGCTGAAAACTGCAGGGGTAGTAGCCCTTGCTAAGGCCACAAAGCCTGCCAGGTTTCAAGGAGATAAGAGCAGGAGTTTGGGAAGAACTGCACCTCAAGTTTCAGACAAGCAAAACTCATGACATGGGTGCTTCTGCAACTGCATCTGGCTTGGGGCACGATGTGAGGAAGGAGAGGAGGGAGGGGGCTACTGCAGGTCTGACTGCTAAGCTACTGTGTTACCAGTTACCAGTTAATCATGATTCACTCAGGGACCAGCAGTACTTAGCTACTACATAATGACTTAATGAGCATGGACTAACACCTACAAAACCAGAGACTAAGGAGAGGAAATAATCAATATAGACAATCAACTGCCACAGACAGACACAGTCAGTTGCACAAGCACGCATATCACGAGTTTTGTCTGTTAGCACCTAGGGGTGCAGGGCCCCAGAACCTCACTTCGCCTATCTCCTTGACAGCTGGCAGTCTTTGTGGCCACAGCAGGGGCCACCATCCCTGCAGCTGCCACCTTGCTGTGCCTTAACATGTACAGTGTCACCCAAGTCATGAATTTTGCTTGTCCACAGCTTGAGGTGCAGTTTCCCCCAAGCCCCTGTACTTATCTCATTGAAACTTGGAAGGCTTTGTGACCTCAGCAGGGATTAGCATACCTGCAGTTTTGACTGTGCTGTGGTTTAACACATACACGTGACATGAGTTCTGCTTTCAGGATTTTGGGGTGCAGCTTCTCTGAACCTCCTGCAAGGTGAACAAGATTCACCTTGTTGAACCTTGGCACATTTTATGCCCTCAGGACGGGCTACCATTTCTGCAAGTTTTATCCAAATCTGTCCAGAAATAACAAACTTATAGGCTGTTTCAACCTTCCCCATTCAAAATGTCGAAACAGCATCAAAATGGCGAAATGTTTCAAGTTGCCTCGTTCTGTTTCAAGGTTGTTTCAACCATATCTGTTTCATTTTGATTTTGGTGTTTCAGCCTCAAAACAGGTCGAAACAGCATCAAAACAAAACCGGTGGCAAAATTTCACACAGTCTTAAGTGGCTCCTAGTTGGCCAGGTGTCAAGCACAGATACAGTAAGGGGCAGGGTAGTGGGCAGCACAAAGGTGACTGCCAGGGATAGGATAGTGTCCAAACCCCAGTGGTCCTCCTCCATAACCTCCACTGACCTGGCCATGAGGGTAGCCTACTACTCTAGGGCTTCCACATGCCACTTCTCCAGGGCTAGGAGCTGCACCGTAAACTCCCAGTCCACCTTGTCCTGCACCTTCTTGCATCAGTCTTGTGTACCTTCATGAGCAATGTCCTCTACTTGTCACCTGTCCTGCTGGCTGACATCCTCCATCCACCACCTGTCCTGCCAGGTCATGTCCTCCAACTGCCACACCCATGTGTCTGCCAGCCACTCCTCCAAAGCTATCACCAGCCAGTCCAGGAGGAGGGTCTGGTCCTGAGTCCTCTTTCTGTGGAGCTAGTGCATCCACAGAGCCCCAGACAGAAACTGCTGTGACCTGATGGTGCATCCCGGCTGCCAACTGTGGTCTCACCCCGACATGCTGCAGGACCTGCAGAGCTATGAGAAAAAAGCTGTTTGTGAGAGTTTGCAACTTTTCTGAAATAAGATGCTCTGTACCAAGGGGCCACGTGCTGCCTGGACTCGAATCAAGGGTTGTGCATATGTGGGTGCCCAAGGACCATGGTAAGTTGCCCAGGCAGGCCTGGGTCCAGGCAGCCACCAGCTGAGTCCCCTATCTCTGCTCACTGCCCAAGGATCAGTGGGCCACTAGGTGCTGGCCTCTGGCAGCCTCCATCCCCTAACCCCTTCCCAAGCCAGGTCAAGCCTGGCTCCTGGCAGCATCTCCTGCTACAACTCCAGATCCACTCCTCTCCCTTTTCCTCCTTCAGGCCAGCCCATCTCCTGTGCTGCTGCCAAGCCCACAGCACTCAGTCTTGGTGGGCATGGGACTCGCATACAACTACAGTGTTGACCTGCCTGTGCCCCTGCCCTCACTGCAGGGGGCCTCCCCAGGGAGGTTCCTTGGGGCCAGCTCTCCTACCCCCACTACTCCCATGGCCACTCTGCACTCTAAGCATGCCCTAGCAGCATGTGACCCAGGTGCACCACAAATAACTTTTTGGGTGGATGGAGGGGTGCCTGAACCACTATGTCCTGTTCCTGTTGGTTGCCATCGTGTCCCAGGTGCACTTGCACACCTGCCACAGTACCCCGAGCTTCTACAGTACTGTGGAGAAGTCCATGCTGCCCTGCAACCTCTGCTGCCATCTGGAGGGATAGCTCTAGGTGTGTTACCTGGCTCTGATGCCTTTCACAGCCAAGGAGAACTTCACTTCCAGCATCAAAGTGTTCTTTTGTGTGTGATAGGGCTGTGTTTGCCTAGCTGCAGGGTCACAGGGTACTCAATAAAGATTTTCACTGTCTGACTACTCCCTGCCTGCTGTGAGGAAGGAACCTGGGTGCCACAGGAGTATGGCCAGGCCAAGCAGAAAGTGGAGGCAGAAGCCGGGGCCAGGGACCAGGATGGGGAGGGCTCTTCCCTCAGTGTGGGGCATACCACATAGGCTGAGTTAGTGTGCCCAGCGTCTCAAGTAAGTCCCTGCTGGCAGTGATAGCATGTAGCTCCTTGCAGAGCTGTCAGTCAGAGGGGTATGGAATGCAGCTGCTCAAAAAGCCTCCCCGCTCTGCTACCCCCGGGGAGGAGCTGGTTCTGCTGGTAGCTGGCGGTGCAATGGCCAGCTGCACCTTATGGCTAGGACTGAGGTCACAGAGTTGTTGGGGCAGGCACTGGCCCAGGCTTCCCAAGCCACTGTAGGACACTGGGGGCAGGAAGCTCAATGGGACAGGCTGCTAGCAGGGCAAGGAGCCCTGCCCCAGTGACACATAACTATGGCTGCCAGACCATAGTGGGGGCGTGGGCAGGCTGCCCGTGCTTCAGTACACAGCACAGCTGCAGCATGTCCCCGGTTGTGAGGATTTCATCTGGTTGCCATGAAAAAGGCATCGACTTTCAGACACTCTTTAGCTAATGGTTGTAGTTGGTAATGATGACCCACTGTTCCTGCAAGACCTTGACCTTTACGCAGCCATGCCAACCAGTTCTGCTCACACTCCCACATTTGGTTTGATAGCCCCTCATACACATGTGCATTGAAGCTTCCATGCTGCATAAACTTCCTATGCATACACACCTCACCTCACAGTGCCACAAGGTCACCAGTCTTCTCCACCAACCAGTTGGGGCCCTGGGAGGTGGTACATGTCATTGGCAATGACAAAATCATGGCTACCACCTTATAGTTGTTTTCTTCCTTTCTAAGTGACTAGAGATACTGCATATGCCTTGATGAGTAGACAGAAAAAATACAGACTTTCACTGATGATCCACTGTAAGGACCTGAACTGACTCCTTGCTCTTCAGTATCAACAGAAGTAAATACTGAAATTAAATTAAGAAAGTTCATATATATGTCATTGTCCTTGAAGCATTCATCCCCAGCCTAATCAGTATCAGTACCTCCTCCCCTCTGCCGCGCTCACCCCTAGAACTTAGGAACAACTTCCACCACTATAAACTATGCCCCAATCCCTCAAGAACAACTGTGACAGTCTCAACCTGCATATAATTTTATCAGTTTAAGAGTATTACATTCCTGTTTGGGTTAACAATACCCATAACAGGTGCTTGAGTGTACAGTTCAAGGCTGAAGTGTAGATCATAAATGTGGCACTTTAATCAATACCAACCATTTGGCTAGTAATTCCATTCAATGTAACACCACCTAAAATTCAGAAAGACATATGAATGTGCCACATCTTCACGCATATTACAGCTAATTCTAGTCTACCATTAAAACAGAATTTTTAGAACCTACCAGAACCCCAAATTAAGTCCTTAAAACCATTCTATGATAGGTGTAGTTTCTCAACGGGCCTTGGTATGAAGACATGGCACAGAGAACAGCATCCTAAGACAATTCTGAGGTCCACAACAGTTATCTCATTGCCAACCCCTAAGAGGGGAAAAATGGTCTTGGATTTGACCAACATCACAAAATCAGGTATACACTGAATGTCATAAGAACACCATGGCTGGCATGAAGCAGCCATCTCCATCTGCAGGGTCTTCAATAGATCCAAGATAAGACCATAGCTTTAAATCTCAGACATTCTTTAGACCACTGCCAACTTTGATTGTAACACCCACCAGCCTATTATATTATATTATGATATCCATCACCCTTGGATATCATAAGAAAAGAGATCCAGAGAGAATGCCTGGCATTAAGACTACTGTCAAGACACTTTGGAAAAGAGAGTCTCATCTAATATTGTTGTTTCATTATTCTGGATATCCTAACTTTTCTTCCTAATAAGTCTTGCATTGATTACATGTACATGAAGAAATATTAATCATCATAAGTATAGATACACTAATTAATCTTTCCAAGTGTCTGAGTGGTCACTAAAGTCCATGTTTATGTTTTTGTGAGAAAAGAAGGAAGAAAGCAGCACAGTTTTTTCTTTAAAAATGAGAAGACAAAGCAGATAAGAAATGAGATAGAGCAGATTAATTTCTTTAAATAAAAAAAATATTTTTGTCATTTTAGAAAAGCTTTTCAAACATTCAAAATTGAATTTAAGTTGGAACTGGGATAATCTACTTTGGAAGCATACAGATATCTTTGATCACAGTGAGTATTATAAGAACCATAGGGGTTTCATTTATATTGACATTATTAACTTGACTTTAAGGCAGAGAAAGACATCATTAAAAGACCTCACTATAGCACAACACAAAAACAAGTAATTTGCATTTCTTTTTCAGATTTCTTCAGCATGATACTTCTATCTAAATAAATAAAATCTACCAGATCTTCAGGTCATGACAGTCAATATAATTTCATTGAAATCAATTCAGTAAGACAAGAATCACTAAAGAACAGCTGTAACAACCCTTTAAAGAATCCTTGAGCAAGACCAGCTAATCTCCAAAAACGTCCTTAAAAATTACATTAGAAGCCTGCTGCCTCTATGGATCAGTCTTGTCAGAGTTATACTACTCCACTTCTGAGGTCCTCATTTCCCCATGCATCACCTGAAAGTTTCAGTTATTGGTACTGCCAATCTAAATTATGTGCAAGAGGGCATGCCTACACATGCAAAAAGTCTGGGAGCAGTTTATACTTGAGTAAACTACTTGACAGTAAACTCTCCTGAACTCATGCCTACACATACAGGGATGCAGGAGCAGATTTGCTTCTCCTAACAGCAGACTGCTCCTGCTCCATGTAGCCCTACACATGACACCAGGAGCAGCCAGGGTGAGCTTTAGGTTGCCTCTGCCAGTCCTGTCCCCTATCCAGAGCTTCTGCTTGGCCACAGGTGAGTGTTACAAAGGACTGCATCCTGCTGCTCCCCCGGTCATCCCTGACATCTCCCCACCCACATGTGCACACCTATGCCCACCATCTGGGGCCCCAGCTGGAGTCAGGAGGAGGTTGATGAGCTTGTGTCATTCTGAGGAGGATGTGCAGTTCCACAAGAAGTTCATGTGGGGCCCCCTGAACAGGCACCAGCTGGCCGTACTCAATGGGATAAGGACACTCTCTCAGACCATGTCCCTGTCTCCTGCCCCAGCCCCGGACCTTGGTCCCAGCCCCAGCCCCCTGCCCCCACCTCCACTCCCTGCCTATCCTGTCTGCACTCCCCTGGCCCAGGGTTCCCTCTCCCCCTACCCCCAAACTTGCAGAGAGAGGTGGAAAAGAGTTCACAACTTTGTGGATGCAAGCTCTGAGTCACTGCCAACTAGCACTGGAACCCTCTTCATGCACTGCCTGTGCTAGCTGTGCAACCAACATTGGACCCTCCTGCTCCAGCAGCTGGTGGCAATGGCTGACTGGGAGGTGCAGAAGCCGGCATGGGAGGTGTGGGAGCAGGCCTGTGAGCAGGAGAACATCACCTGAAGGACCACCCAAGAGGAAACACAGGCCCATGCACCATGTTAACATTGGGTATGGCTGGAGGTCCTGGACCAGGATCATATAGAGCTGCTCTAGCAGCTGGTGGGCCTCCAGGCCTGGGCAGTGGAGGCTACGGATGATGACCACTGGGCCCTGGATACCCTCCTGAGTCTGGCAGCCACGTCCTTGTCCCCCACTGCCTAGCACCCATCTGGGGCTCCTCATGACACCCCTGGAGGAAGGTCCTCCAGTGCCTCCTGGCTGTTGGAGTCACTGGCCTGGCCTCCACCCCTGATCCCCCACCACCCACCTGGGACCAGCCCTACCACTCATCCTGAGGCCATGATGCCAAATATGCAGAAGTGCCAGGTGTGGCACCACAGGGCAATGCTGGCCCTGGACTCAGGCAGGAAAGGGGTAGCTGTCCACAACTGAGGATGATCTCTCTGCCATCCACAGTCTCTATGGTCCTCAGACCCATGGGGCAATGGCAGTAGGCTGGGGTGTTGAACACCTGCCCCAGTCTCTGCCCCTAGCCCCCAACTCCCCTGCCACAGCCTCTCACTCTGGGACCAAAATACTGAGACTTTTGTAAATAGCTGTCACATTGGGCAGAGGGTTTTTTATGTTTTTTGGGTGGGGAGGGTGGTGGAGCAGCACTGTGTGTTGGGGGTGGGGAAAAGCTTTGTTGGTTGAGAGGGGAGGGAGGATGGGGCTCTGTGTGTTGGAGATGGAGGGGCAAGAAGACTCTATGTGCTGTGTGGGGAGGGGAGGGGAGGAAGGTATGGGTGTTGGGAATGTGACGGTAATAACATTTTTTCTTTCACCCATATGCATGTCCCAAGAGTGTTGCTGGGGGTTGACAGGAGTATGGGGTGCCTGGGCAGTGGGGAAGACTGGACCTGGGAGTACAGGAGAAGGGGGTTGGTCAGGGCCTCCTGCAGCTGTGCCTTAGCCTCCACTGGTAGGTATATGGCTCTTCTGGGGTCTGGGTGGGGCCAGCAGGGCTAGCACCATGGGCAGCAGGATCATGGGGCACTGATCATCATGGACAGGAGCAGAGCTGGAGTAGCAGGGCTCTGGGCATTGCTGCCAGAGGCAGGGCCAGTCATGGCATATGGAGAGAGTGTGAGCAAGCAGGGATTTGGTGCATGCTGCCCTTGCAGTGGGTACATGGGTCCTGGACAGGGAAGTGTCTAGTCAGGGATAACAGAGTGGGGAGTGTTTCTAAGATGGCTGCCAAGTGCTGGCCGCTAGTTCTGATCTCTACATGGCTCCCAAGTGCAGGAACCTTGTGGCCAGAGACTGGAGCTCCTCCTGGTGGCCACAGGGGCACATGGCAGGGCTGCAGGGACTTGACAGTAGATTTAATGCCCAGTCTCTGCACATGTAGACATCTGCCAAGAATCACTTAATGCACATTAGCTTAATGCACATTGAATTTAGTTGTGCTTATTTGCATGTGTAGACACAAGTGGAAGCAAGAGGCAGCCCCAAAAGGGAAACCCAAGAGCAGGGGCCATTAGAAAGCCCCATGTTTTGATAACTGGCTGAGGCATTGTAGGCCAGTAAGGGCTGGAGAATTCTCCTGTGATCTTACAGGGGTGACAGCAGTGGCTGAATAGCAGGGAAGGCAGGGGCCACTATTTGTAAGTTCCTGCTCCCTCCTTATTAGAGGATGTCTAGGAACTCACCATATAATATGCCATGTGGCCAGAAGGAGGAGAGGGAGTGACTGGAGGATGGGACACAGAGCTGCACAGCTGTGAGGGTGCTGCAAACACTGCTGAAACTGGTGAGAAGAGAGTCTCCATCACACAGAAGTTTGGAGGAACACCCAGCAACAAGTACCCAAGACCCAGGAATCAGGGAGGGGAGAGAAAGTCCCAGGAATCCCTGGGGGAATAAGGCTGAGAGAGGGAGGATCTGTCATTCCTGATTGGGTCTAAGGAAGTGAGCAGGTGTCCACCATAATAAAGAGTGGACAAGGAGGGGGAAGCTTTTGGGGTTGAGGCTCCAATGCATTCTAGTCAGAGGAGCAGGGAACAACTGGTTGGACGCTGAGAATGAAGTATGTCATGTAATTTGCATGTTCAGAAAAGTAAGAACTTTTTTGGTGAGCAGACCTGGTGCGTAATGAACTGTGAGTAATTTGATGAGTCAATGGAGTTAATTGGATGAACTTATTCCTTAATGACTACTGACTTGCAGGCAGCTTTTATTTTATCGTTTATCGTTATCAGATCATCTGGTAGAATTAATTGGACAGATTGATTTGCTTGTGGATCAATGAATTAATGATAGGTTTGGTTTTGTTGATTATTGTTATGTGCTTGCCTGTTGGAATTAATTGTATGGACTGATTTCCTTGAAGATCAATGAATTGCACACAATTTTGATTTCCCTGATCATCGTTTGTTTATAATTGACTGATCAAGTAGATGAAAACTTTGGTAGGCTGACCATCAATCCTAACTGATGTCATTGAAATCCTACTGATAATATTTAGTGAACCAACACCATAGTTGCATCCCTTTGCAGAGAGGTGGAGTTAACCAACAATATAACACTCACTTGGTAGGTGGATGGAATATGAGGACAGGTGAAGCTCCATGGAGCACCCTTGTGTGTGACCAGAGCAAGACTCCTATTGATGACCAGGATCCCTCTCAATAGTATACAAATCAAGGCATGGTGGGTGAAACAAGGCATGGTGAGTGGAACATGCTGAGGGGCAAGCTGTCTAACTGTAAGAGCTAGTATTCTGAGGGCCTGAATTCACAGTCATGGCAGCACTGGTAGTACCTGTTGCACTGCTCACAACACACCCAGTTTTCATCTGCAGGACAGACAGGCTAGGGCAACGGATAACAGATAGGAGGGACAAACCTGAGCTCTTCAATGAGTAATTTGGATCTGTATTCCTGAACACAGATAAAGACATATCTCCCATGTCTTAAATTATAGACAGGAACAAGATAGACACCAGCCCACCAACAGTTAGAGCCGACCAAGTGAACAGGCACTTGGAGGGGCTGGACAAGTTTAAGTTAGCAGGCCCAGATGATCTTCATCCAAGGGTGCTGAGAGAATTAGCCAGTGTCATAGCAGAACCACTGCCAAGACTATTTGAGCTCTTGTGGCACTCAGAACAGGTCTCAAAGGACTGAAAAAGGGCCAGTGTGGTCCCTATTTTCAAGAGGGTGAGGAAGGAGGATGCAGGTAACTATAAGCCAGTTAGTCTCATCTTTATCCTTGGGAAAACCTTTGAAAAAATTATTAAGGAACACATCTGTGGGAGTTCAGCAGGAAAAAATAATGCTGAAGGGCAACCAGCACCTACCAGAAGGTAGGCAGATCCTGCTTGAATAACCTTGTTTCTTTTTTATGACCAAGTCATAAAATACTTAGATGCAGGAGTTGAGATAGATGTCCTTTACTTGGATTTTTAAAAGTCTTCTGATACAGTGTCTCATAAATAAACTAATCAGCTGTGACATAGATGATTACACAGTCAGGTGGGTGGCAAATTGGCTTATGGGATGCACCCAGAGACTGGTGGTGGACGGGTCGGTATCAACCTGGAAAGATATGGGTGGTAGAGTCCCCCAGGGTTCCATCCTTGGACCAGTGCTGCTCAATATCTTCATCAGTGACTTGGATAAGGGCATGGAGAGCACTCTCCAAATTTGTGGATGACACCACAAACTGGGGCACAGTAAACACACTGGTGGGCAGGGAATGATTCAAGTGGATTTGGACAGGTTAGAACATGGGGCAGAACAGAATAGGATGCAGTTTAACAAAGATCAGTGCAAAGTGCTGCACCTGAGAAGAAAGCATCACTGACACACCTACAGATTGGGAGTTAACTTTCTAAGTAGCAAAGTGCCAGAAAGGGATCTTGGAGTCATAGTATACTCCAAGATGAACATGGGTTGTCAATGTGATGAAGTGATAAGTAAAGCTAACTGCATTCTATCATACATTAGCAAGTGCATCCTGAACAGATGTAAGGAGGTGATAGTCCCCCTCTATGCTGCATTGGTAAGGCCAAAGCTGGAGTAATACATCCAATTCTGGCTGCCACACTTGAAGAGGGATGTGGACAACCTTGAAAGGATCCAAAGGAGGGCTACTCATATGGCTTAGGGCCTTGAGGTAAGGTGCTACAAGGAGAGACTGAGGGACCTGGATCTCTTCAGCCACCACAAGAAAAATCTGAGAGGTGTGTGGCCATCTACAAATTCATTGGGGCAGGGGTAGAGGGTGCCAGAAAGGAATAGGAGATACTCTGTCTACCAGGGCACCCCTTGGAGTAACTACAAACAACAACAATGGCCAAAAAACTGACAGAGAGCAGATTTAGATTGGACATAAGGAAAAACTTCTTTACAGTAAGGATTACTAGAATCTGGAATGGGCTTCCAAGGGAGGTGGTGCTCTCCCCTACCCTGGAGGTCTTTAAGAGCAGACTGGGCAAGCACCTGGCTGGAGTCATCTGACCCCAGTGTTCTTCCTTGCGCATGGCAAGGGGTCGAACACACTGATCTACTGAGGTCCTTTCTGACCCTAAAAATCTATGAAATCTTGAATTAATTTTGTTTAAACAGATGCAAGGGGACAATTGATACAGCTTGTACTCCATGCTGAGGCAGGTAAGCCTAAGGAGAAACTCTAAGGACAGTGTCAAAATTTTGACTATCAGTGATTTTGTCTATTTTATTTTTTTAAATCTGATTCAACAACCCCTTATAATAAATGAACATGGTTAGAGATACCTCACGAAAGAGATCAGTGGCTTACAAAGGCTAGTAAATTGGATTGAAGGTAACTGGTACATAGTTATCAACCAGTAACAATATTCTTTTAAAGACTAAAAAGCTATACAGATTTCCCTCAATTTATGTGGTACATGCAGTCCCGGAGAATGGTGCATAAATCAAATATACATAAAGCATGTACCACATAATGTAAGAAATAGGGATATGTTCCCATAGAGGTGAGGGAGGGAGGGAGTAACACTGGGACTAGGGATTGGGTGTTGGGGAGCAGCATGGTGCAGCCCATTGGCAGCTCCCAGGATCCAGCAGGCAGCAAAGAGGTAGGAACTGTGAGTGGTTGCTGAGCATGGGGCATGGATAGGGGGTGGGGGGGAATGGCTGTTACAGCTACGTACTTCGTAGGAGTGTAGCAGCAATTTGCCATAGCCCCCAACCTGCCCCAGCCTACGGTGACAGCCTGCTGTTGTCCCGCACCCAGATCCAGAGGCCTGCACTTCCCCAGGAAGAGCATGGCACAGCCCTCCAGCCCACATAGCAGCAAAAGCCATGCTCCCTGGGGATGCATAGCAGCAAAAGTCATGCTCCCTGACACAAACCCCCTGGCCCATACCCTGCACCCACTCACCATTCCTGCAGCCTTGCTGCCTGCTACATCCTGGGACCTCCACTTCTCCCTGCTCACTCCAGTCCCTGCTGCAGAGGCCATAGGAGCAGCTGATGCCATGATGCCAGCTGCCTGTAACCACTAGGCTGCACCATGCCCCAAACCTCCCAGGGATCCACTTCTCCCCACTCACCCCAGCTGCTGCAGCAGACCTCAGAGTAGCCAACACCACCTGCCTGTGCTGAGGTGCAGTGCAGCCCAGGGGCTGGGGTGAATAGAGAGAAGAGCCCTAGTCGCATAAGAGTGAATTTACCTCGTATATAAGGACTTGGGGGTAGAAAAAGGGTGATTGCTTAAGAGTGAATTCACATATATGGAACCTGCATAAATCAAGGGAAACCTGTATATGCTCTCCATATATCAGAACTGTTGAAAGCCATGTACTGAAGGCTCTCAAGGACCACTGTTAAGGAGAGGGGTAGTGGAACTGGTCAAAACATCAGTCTAACTACAACATTTCTATGGCAAATATGAGGAATGCACCTAATAGACACAGATAATTTCTGTTCACAGGTGTTGTCCTGCTCAGGTTTCACATATTACACTTGGATCCTGATCCTCTGCTACATAAATAAGATAATCATACATCATAAGGCAAACTGTCCAGTCCTGACTTCCATAATCCAGTTGCGGACAGTTGGTCAGAAATCCCAGATTGGATTTCAGTACAGATGCAAAGTGGCATGGTGTGCTAGGAAAGTGGTTGGAAAGATACAGCAGCTTCTGGGTGAAAAAAAAAACATGGATAGATGAGAGATAACAAGATCCAATAACAAAAGGGAGAGTATTAAACTGCAAATACAAAGGTTGTTGCTTCAATTCCTCCTTTTGGCGGGCTATACTCCAGAGCTGTGCTTTCCTTAACAAAATGTTCTCTAGTGTTCCTTGTATATGTTTTAACATAAAATCTGAAACCCTAGATCCTACTGAAGCAGAGAGAGAGAAAGAAAGCCTTTTAGCAGGTGGAAGAATAAAACTTGTGTCTTGCACATGCTGAGAGAGGGTGGGGTGCCAGAAAATATAAATATGCTTTTGGTTAAAAAAGAGCATCCTTTGGAAGCAGAGTTAAAGCAGCTACCACTGGATATGTTGGCAAGCATGCTCCAGCATGTGCTCCAGTGGTTGAGCTGTGGTACAGAAGGTTAAGGAGTGGGCCACCACAGCTGTGCTCCAGTATTGTGTAGTGTTCCTCACATGCAAGAGGTCCCCCAGATCAAAACTAGGCAGAAACAGATGATGCAGTCCAGTATCATACTCCACCAGCTCTGGGAGCACCTAAACCCTTCTTCTAGGAGCATCTGAAAGACTAATACCTCAAGTGGTAGTAAGTCAGTATGTAAAACCCACTGTTGGTTTAATTCTTCCTGCTGCTAGGCTTTAGTCTTATCGTTCAGGTTTCCAAACAAACCTTTCACTTGCCTTTCTTCTGTCTTCTTGAACATTCAAACTGAAACCCTGTTTTTTTTTCAACCAGAGAGAGACTTTTGGCAGTCAGAGAAGTAAAACTTGTGCCTTGCCTGGCCCATATGGCAGGGGTGTCAGGAAGGGCAAGGATGCTTGTGGTTGGAAGGCTGCTGTAAAGGAGCATCCTTTGAAGACAGAGTAAAAGCAGCCACAACTGGATATGTTGACAAGCACATTCCAGCATTTGCCCTAGCAGCCGAGCTACGGCATGGAAGGTTAAGCAGTAGGGCAGCACAGCTGCACTCCAACATTGTCCACGCAGGAGACCTAGGCAAAGTAGATGGGCCCCAGGGTCTTGTGGTGGCAAGCAGTTTTGTGGTTTCCTTCATGCTGCCCAAAATTGATGGGCTGTGAAGGAGGGGCAGGAAGAGACTGCCTGAAGAGGCTTGCATTTGCTTGCATGTCTGTGTTGTAGCTGTCACTACATTCACCTCACACATGAAAGGTCCCCTCATCAAAACCAGGCAGAAACATATTCCCATGGCCAAAACTGACGCAGTCCAGCATCATATCCCATTAGCATGTATTTCCCCTTCAGCTGGACAAACCCCTTGAATGATTCCTTCCCTCTGGGAGAACTTCTGTCTCCCCAGAGGCCCCTATAGCAATAGTAAAGTGTTGTTCTAAAAATCCCAACCCAAGACCTCTTTGGGTTGCTACTTATGTTTCTGTGCTGTAGTGGGCATCACATTCACGTCACAGGCTAAAGGTCCTCGAATCAAAATCCAACAGAGACAGGTTGCTTGTTGCTGGAGCTGCTGCAGCCTGGAATCATACCCCATTAGCACTTTTTTTCCTGTCAATTGGACAAACTTGCCCCTTGAAAGCAGCCATCCCTCTGAGAGCTTCCCTGTAGGGCCAAGAGTGGAAAAGCTCAAGTGGAAGAGCCTTTGTCTGCCTGTTTAAAGGTCATTGTTTCAATCCCTGACTCTGCTAGGCTTTAGCTCACTGACATTTGTGTTCTGTGTCAAACCTTTCCTTGACATTTGTTTCCTTCAGGCTGCAGGAGATGTAGGCCAGCAGGACTTCCAGAAGAAGCCTAGGTTTCTCTCTGTTTTTGTGATGTAGCAGTCATCACACCCACCTCTCAGATGAAAGGTCCCCAGCTCACAACTGGACAGCAACAGGCTGAGCAATGTTGAAGATGATATAGCCCAGCTTCATACCCTAAAAGCTCTTTTTTCCCCTTCAGATGGAAAAACCCACCCCTTGAAAGCAGCCATCCCTCAGCTATCACTTCTACAGGCTGGGCCCTGAAGTGTCTCAGCTAGTCTAGTGCAGGTTTGCACACATAAAAGTGGTTGGTTCAATCCTGCTCTCTGGCAGGCTTTACTTCTGAAATTTGCATTTAAGAACAAACCTTTTCCTCATGTTTCTTCTGTCCTCTTTAACTTCAACCTGAAGCTCTGGGTCTTATTCAGCTAGAGAGAAAGAGAGAGAGATCTGTTTGGCAGTTGGACATGCTGAACTTGTGCCTTTCCCATGAGACAGGCGTGCCTGGGAATATAAAGATGATTAAAGGAGCATCTTTTGGAAGCAGAGTTGAAGGAACCAACACTGTACATGTTGGGAAGACCAGTATTGCATAGCTGGGGCTGGGAAACATCACCCAAGCCCTGGTCCTTGATCATGTAGCAGGGACTGAGAGCTCCCTGCCTCCTGGGCAGGGGGACATTGTCCCTGCCTAGGCTCCAGTGATGGAGTTTGTCTTGTCAGCAGGCAACTCCCAATGATAGGCAGGAATTCTCATCCCCCGCTGTCCAGCTAACCAGGAATAAATTTGTTCCTGGTTGGTTATCTATAGATTAATTATTATGCCATAATTAGTCTTGAGGAAATTTGTTACTTGCATTTACAGGTAGCAAATTTCCTCATGATTACAGCAACTTACTGTGTAATAAGCATCTGCACGTGTAGATGGTGATGTTTACTGCACAGTAATTTGCTCTAATGTCAAGTAAATCATCTCATGTAGACACACACAGTGAATGGCTAATACTTTAGATTTGTACTTAAAGTTGTAGACAGATTTAGTAGGAAAGAAAAAAAGTGTTCATGACAGCTTCTATATATAAAGACAAAGAAGCTTACAACATGACAGAACAGGTAGAACAGTCACTTGCGATTTGCCTCATCTGCTTCTAACAAGGCTTCATCCTCAGCATAGTAAAATGAGTGGTAATATTGCCACTCCTACTGGGAAAGGGTAGGCTTGCATGATCCGCTAGGGTTCCGCATTAGGTATGTCCAGTAGCTGCACTGAATCACTCTGTCTTCTGGGTGAGTACGCTAGTCCTCTTAACAGCGCAAACCAAAGTACGCCTGAAAATTAAATCAAGGGTACCCTACACAGTGTTTCTCAACCTTTGTTGTACCAGGAGCCATTTGTAAATGAAAGTGCTTAAAGTGGGAAGTGGGAAAAATTACATTGTCAGTTCTCTCTCACAAAGCCAACAGATAGAGCAGTCATTGATAAGAGTGATACAAAACACCAAAATAGATATCAGTCACCTGGAAAATAGGTGTCCCTATCTGGTAGGATGACATTTTAGTATTTGGTGACAATTAGGATGTGTATGCTATAAACGTGAAATTGTTTTGATCAGTTTCTAAAAAGATGCCTGAGAATCCTCAATACGTTGTACTGGGCTTAGGGGTTACGCTCATGATTTTAGCTTACTTCTTGACAACCACTTCTGGTAACCCCCGACGGGAGCTCCTTTGCTTTGATTTAATTAATGCCCCCCCCTTTTCACTCATCTTGGGAACACCCTGGCTATCCCACCATAACCCAAACATCCTGTGGAGGAAGAAGAAACTTTGATTTGGTTCAGGGTACTGCAAGCAGGTGTTTTCAGAGCCCCCGTCCTAGCGCCACAGTTGCCTAGTCCAGAGCAGCCCTGTCTTGCCAGGAGGAGATACTCTGTTTACCAAAGTGCCTCTCGAACTAGAAACAATGTCCACAAACTGACAGAGAGCAGATTTAGATTAGACATTAGAAGGAACTTCTTTATGGTAAGGGTTATCAGAATCTGGACCTCCCTTGTAGGTCTTTAAGCAGAGACTGGACAAACACCTCGCTGGGGCTATCTGACCCCAGCACTCTTTCCTCCCCAGGGCAGGGGTCAGACTTGATGATCTAATGAGGTCCCTTCCAACTCTGAAAATCTATGGAAATCTCCCTGAGTACCTTCGGAGCCAACCCAGGTATCATTTCTAGAGAGGCTTCCGACATTCTAATACTTGTCCTTTTAATCTCTGACCCCCAGGTTATCTTTTGCCCCCCTCAGAAAACTATTTCTGGCTCCTTCTGGAGAAGGGCTTTATTTCTCAAGGGGAAAGAGTGCATCCAAAGTTAGGTGCAGGAAGGAAATGGGCAACTATTCTTAAAAAAAAAACCCACCCAGCCTTTATTCTTCAACAGGAACATAGCAGGCAGAGTTCTCAGGCCCCCCAAGCCCAAGCAGTATCATTGTATCTAGAGTCAGAAGGGGCCTAAAGCAGGTTATCTAGTCTAACCCCCTGCCAGTGGCAGGAACGAGTGCCAGGGTCACAGGACCCCAGCCAAGTACCTATCCAATCTACTCGTAAAGATGCCCAAGGAAGGAGCAAGAATAACTTCTCTAGGAAGCTGGTTCCATATCCTAGCCACCCTAACTGTGAAGTAGCGTTTCCTAATGTCTAACATAAACCTGCTCTCCAGTAACTTGTGACCATTGGTCCTAGTTATCCCTGGTGGTGCCTGGGAAAAAAGAGCCTGCCCTATTTCCTGCTGATCTCCACTCAGCAGCTTATAGGCAGCCACCAGGTCCCCCCTCAGCCTCCGTTTACTGAGGCTGAACAAGTTCAGGTCCCTCAGACGCTCCTCATAAGGCCTGTCC
>JAGPOW010001580.1:8684-34404 GCA_030014935.1 Caiman crocodilus | reverse complement strand
GTGTGCCTGAGTTCCTGCTTGAGTTTTGTAACTTCAAGGAACGTGCCTACAGCCTAAGGACTGTAAGTAAAGTTTTTTTTGCTTCCAACAACCTGCGTGTCTAATGCTCTAATTCCACACTCCGTCAGCGGCCCCGTTCCGCCAGCGTTTCTTGGCCCCCACAAGGGTGATGACCATACACCAGTTTTAATGGAGAGCAGTCCATGGAGGCTTGCAGGACCTCTCAGATTGAAAATAACAAGAGTGGTATGCACAACTTCCACTTCTTTGCATCCTCTTGGATACAAGTCTTAGTCATAGTCTTTAAAGTGTGATTAAACTGTTCCACAAAGCCATCTGTTTTGGGATGATATAACGAGGTCCCCATTTGCTTGCTCTTTACAGTTGCACAGGTGCCTTTCAGCACATTGGTCATTAAATTAGTCCTCTGATCAGTCAGAATTTCCTGAAGGATTCCCACATAGGATAGCCATTTGATCAGCTCCTCCGCTACTCTAGGTGCAGTAAATGACTTCATTGGAACTGCATCGGGGTATTTGGTAGCATAATCCATGATAACCGATACAAACTGATAGCCTGCGGCACTCTTTGGGAACAGTCCAGCAATATCTAGGGCCACCCTGTCCAAGGGTTTCTTGGCTGGCTGGCTGGGGCATTAGTGGGGCCTTAGGGGGAGTAACATCTGAATCCAGCTGACACTTGGGGCATGCATGGCAGACGTGTTCCACCTGTTTGTGGATGGCAGGCCACTCTACCCACTGATTTGCTCCCAGGGACATCATTCCCACACTTTCTACTGGCAGTTATGCCCTGCAACTCCGCACCGAAAGCAGACCATCTCTTGGGTCCCTGAACCCCAAGAAAGTCAGAACTGGCTCCAGGGAGCTTCCATTTTTTTGGTCACTGGTTTCTGTTGCAGGTTGCTGGTTATCGCAGGTTTCATCAGCTTCTCTCGACAGGTCCCCCTTTTGGCTGCCATAAAGGCCTCAGCAAGTTGGAGGGCTTCTCCCATCATCTGAGGCTGGTGCCTCCACACCTATCATTGAGTATCGTCCTCCAGGTCCTTCAGGAACTGCTCCAGAGTGTTTAGGTCCAATACCTCAGGCACTGTCTTCCCTCTAGGTTGAATCCATTTCTCAATCAAATCTCTCAGCATCTATGCCAGCACCCTCATCTGTTTGTCTCTCATCTCTTTTATGCCAGAAACTGTTGTTGGTAGTACTTGGGGGCAATCTCAAACTGGTAGAGTATCACTTTTTTACCTCCTGATAGTCATTCACCTGGGTCTTAGACAGGGCTCTATAGGTTGCAATTGGCAGGGGACCTAGATCACTGGCCTTGGTCCCAACCTGCAGCCAATGCAGCACTAAGCAATGAGCTGACTTTTGCCACCAAGAAGTCCCTTTCCTTGCCCCTGGAAGTACTCCTTTCAGCAAGGGGTTTTCCCACCTCGGAACCAGAAAAATACTAAATTATATTCTAAAAATCAAACATCTACAACATTCATTAATTTGATTTCAAACAAAAATTTTGTCCTGATTTACTTGTGTTTGTGTAGTGTACATAGAGGTGAATGCACAATAGCTTAAAATGAAGTCTTACTCTTGTATATTGTGTGGGGGTAGGGGCATGAGGGGTGGGCATAGGATTGGGAGATGTGGGTGTGTGGGTATGTGGAGTGTGGGGGAGGGTGTGAGTGTGTCTGTGGGGGTGGAAAGGGGTGGGGGTGGGGGGTGAGGGAGTATGTGGCTGTGGATGTGGATATGTGGGGTGTGGGTATATATGGGGTTTATGGAGGGATGTATGCAGGGGGAGGGTGGCTGGGGTGTGTGAGGGGTGTGGGGGGTCTGTGTGTATGGCAGTTTGAGGTGGGATGTGGGTGCATATGTACGGTGGGGTGTGCATGTGGGATTCACCCTATGAACACACACACACACACACACACACACACACACACACACACACACACACACACACACACACACAATCCTGGCCCTGGGATACCAGAGTGGACCCCGTGCTCCTGTGGTGCAGCAATGCAACCAGGAACCACATCTTGCTAGAGCAGTGTGCTGGCAGGAAAGCAGGGAAATGGGTGGAGGTGGAGCGGGGATGGGCTGCTCAGTCCTGTTGCTGGCTTCCTCTGGGTCCTACTCCTCCTGGCTCCTGTTATCTTTGACAGGCAGTTGGTGCTCTGGGGCATATCTGCCTCCTGAGAGGTCCATTCTCCATCTCTGCCAGCACAGAGGGCAGCCAGGCAGCAAGGAGGTGTCTTCCCTTCCCTGGAGGACTCTGCTGGGGTGTGGCCCTCCACGGGCTCCTTTGCTCCTCTAACCCAGTAGGTCTCTCTCGCTCTCTCTCCAGCTCCTGAGTGCCTCTTCCACTCACGTGTGGTCTAACTAAGCTGCAAAGTGAAAGAAGAAAACATGCTGAGGAAGCTTTTGTGGTTGTAGGGTCTCCATCCTTAGAGGTGTTTAAGACTCAGCTCAACAAAGCCCTGGCTGGGATGATGTAGCTGGGGTTGGTCCAGCTTGAAGCAGGGGGTTAGACTACATGTGACCTCCTGAGGTCCCTTCCAGTCTTCATTCTCCATAAATCAAAGCTGGCATCCAGCAGAGGGGGCTCAGCAAGGCTGGGGTAGAACAGCGCTCATTGATCCCTCAGACCCTTCATTCACCCCCTTCTCTTAAAGAAGCCCCATTTGCCATAAAGGCATCAGTGTAGCAGGGGCTGCCCAAAGCAAACCTCATGCATCCCTTGATGCTGACTGTTCAGTCTGGAGAGCAGCTGTTTCTCACGAGTCCCTGGCTGGCAGCCAGCACTTGGTGTCTTTCCATCCACCCACAAGTGGCCTGTGCTACCTGGTCCCCTTCCTCCCATTGTGCCCAGTCTGCCTTTTCTTCCTGCCCTTTCTCCCTTGCTCCCCCAGCAGCTGCCCTGAGTCTTTTAAGGAAGCTGCCTGACCCTCTTTGTGACCTTTCATCCTCTTTGCTTTCCCAAATTTTCTTTGCTCCTTTTTCTGGTGGTCTTTGTACCACCACCAAAAGACCTTGAAAGGCAGCTCACCGGCCATGATCTGTATTCCCCTCAGAGGAGCTTCCCCACCCAGACTTTTCCACTCCTCCTGCTCCCTGCACAGGGTTTTCTATGAATCAGGAGACCCAGAAGTTCCCATCTCCCACAAGGACCTCTTTGCCAGTAGGGCTGTGCAAAATTTATCACCAGTTTTGTTTCAATGCTGTTTTGAGGTCGAAACAGCAAAATCGAAATAAAACTGGTATGGTTGAAACAGCCTTGAAACAAAAGGAGGCAAGTCGAAACATTTTGCTGTTTTGACAGTTTCAGTGTTTCACCCGTAGGCTATAATGGGGAAGGTCATATAAGAGCCAATAACTTTGTCATTTCTGGCCAGATTTGGATAAACCTTGCAGAAATAGTAGCCCCTTCTGAGGGCATAAAGCATGCCAAGTTTCACCCCAAAATCCTGAAAAAACTCATGTCACCTGTATGTGTTAAGTCACAGCAGGGTCAAAACTGCAGGCAACCTAGCCCCTGCTGAGGCCACAAGGCCTGCCGAGTTTCAAGGAGAGAAGTGCAGGGGTTTGAGGCAAATTGCATCTCAAGCTGTGGACAAGCAAAACTCATGACATGAGTGACCCTGTGTGTGTTAAGGTGCAGTGGGGTGAAAGCTGCAGGGATGGTAGCCCCTGCTGTGGCCATGAAGCCTGCCAGCTCTTGAGGAGATAGGTGCAGGGATTCTGGGTCCTGGGGCCCACACCCCTAGCTGCTGACAGACAAAACTCGAGAGGTGGGTGCTCATGCAACTGACTGTCTCTTGTCTTGGGGCCCTTGATTGTCTGTATTGATTATTTCCTCTCCTTAGCCTCTGGTTTTATAGGTGTTAATTCATGCTCGTTAACTCATTATGTAGTAGCTAGGTACTGTGTACTGAGCTGGTCCCTGAGTGAATCGTGATTAATTGGTAACTGGTAACACAGTAGCTTAGCAGCCAGGCCTGCAGTAGTCTGCCCCCTCCCTCCAATGCCCCAAGACCAACACAGTTGCACAAGCACCCATGTCACAAGTTTTGCTTGTCCACAGCTTGAGGTGCAGTTCCCCCCAAACCCCCGTACTTATCTCCTTGAAACTTGACAGGCTTTGTGGCCTCACCAGGGGCTACCACCCTGCAAGTTTCATTGAAATAAGACAAAAAAGACAACAAAGTTATAGTTGTTTCGTTGATTGAGCAAGGGGCCAAAAACTGCCACCCCTGCTGTTTTCAGCCCGCTGCACCTTAACACACACGGGGTCATCTATATCATGAGTGTTGCCTGTCAGCAACTTGAGGTGCAGTTCCCTGCAAACACCTGCACCCATCACCTTGAAACCCAGCAGACTCTGTGGCCTCACCAGGGGCTACTACCCCTGTGGTTTTGACCCCACTGTGGCTTAAACACATACACGTGACAGGAGCTTTGCTTTCAATCATTTGGGGTGCAGTTCCCCCTACAGCCCCTGCACCGATCTTCTTGAAACTTGGCAGGCTTTGTGGCCTAAGCAGGGGCTAGCATGCCTGCAATTTTGACCACGCTGCAGCTTAACACACATATTTGACACAAGTTTTTCTTTCAGGATTTTGGGTGCAGTTTCTCTGAACCCCCTGCACCTATCTCCTTGAAAAATGGCAGGCTTTGCTGCCTCAGAGGCTACCACTCCTGCAGTTTTAAACCCGGCTATAGTTTAACACATACATGTGTCATGAGTTTTGCTTTCAAGATTTTGGGGTGCAGTTTCTCCAAACCCCCTAAATCTATCTTCTCGAAATTTGGCATGCATCATGCCCTCAGAAGTGGCCACCAATCCTGCAAGTTTCATCCAAATCTAGTTGGAAATGACAAAGTTTTAATGCCTGTTTCAACCTTCCCCATTATATCCTATGGGCGAAAATGCCTGTTTCAACCTTCCCCATTACATCCTGTGGGCAAAATTTTGAAACAGGGTCGAAATGGCAAAATGTTTCGATGGAACAAAATGAAACAGAAGTCAAAATGAAACACTGTTCTGTTGAAATGTCAAAACGCTAGTTGAAATGAAATGTTTCCATTTCACACAGCCCTATTTGCCACCTATTGCCTTGCAGATGTACTCTTCCACGTTACTCATATCTACAGTGCTGGAGCACCTGCTCTTCTTCCAGGGTCAGCCACGATGGTTTACTGCCCACCTTTGCCATGACTCGAGGCAGCTCAGTCAGTCACAACCACAGGAACATGACTCAGAGTAAAGACGGTCCTTTTCTTCCTAAACTTGTCACCTGAGTTTCTCCCCTCCTAGCATCCCGGGCGAGGGCCCAGTTCAGGTACTGAGAACCCAGTACTGGTTGGTCCTTAGAGAGACAAGACTATAGCCTTTCTGCAACCAGGACTTCTTTGCAAGCTTGGATGCAGGATTCAGAGACAGTAAAAATACCTGTAGCAATCACCCTTTTTGTACAGCCTGTGTTCCAGTGATCCTGCACTCCCTCTTAGCAGGTAAAGCATTGCTACGACCCAAGTCAGATAGAGAGTCAAGTGACAGGCCTGTAATCCAACCTTTTGTTGCTTATACCCCAGAGCACAAGAACATGCACTTGTGTTCATGCCTGCCTAGCTACCTGCTATAGCACCCTACATATCCCCTGCTCTCCTGCCTGGGGTGTTACCCCAAATTAATGAATTAATCAAATCATTTACTAAAGAAGGAGCACAGATGGATTGATTTAAATCGGGGAAACTAATAAACTAATAATTTGTGGGGGGGGGTGCTGAGTGCTTGCATGCATGCCCCTCCCCCCCCCCCGGGAAAGTCTCTGGAGGGTGGGGAGGGGGGAACCTGCCACCCCTCAACCCTGGCCCAGGAGGCCTGGAGTGGGGGGCCCAAGGTGGGGCCAGCCTTGGCTGCACCAACGGGCTGAAGGGACAGAGCCCCTGGGAACCCTGCACACACCCAGCCAGGCACTGCCCAGCCAGGGCAGGGTGGGCCTTGTCCAGGGGGCGCAGGGAGGGAGTGCCAGCTCCCGCTTCTGCACAGGTCCCAGGAGGCACAAGGAGCTTGAGAAAAACGAATGTAAATCAGTAAAAACCAAATAACTTAAATTTAAAAAAATCAGGTAATTTATCAGTGAAATTCAGTAAAAACGAAAATGCAGAACGCTCTATATAACCTATGTCACTGGGTCACTTACAGGTCACCAACCCATGCCAAGGGCTCTGAAATGGTGTCAGGCAGGTCTAGGCTCTCATAATGGGTGTCCAGGTCTACAGGTGGAGATGCAGGAGGAAGCAGGGTAGCAGCAGATATCTTGCATTTGCTAAGGCCTTCCCAAGATTCCCCTTGTTCACACCCAGTATTTACAGGTGGGCTATTTAAATCAACATTTCGCCTGGTATTCTCCAAGTGTCTTTGTTCTCCGGAGACTTTGGGACTGGACTGGATTGGACTGAAGGATGCCCATGAGCTGGGCCCATTTCCTTGTGAAAAGTACAGTCCTGGGAGAGGAGAGATGACGTCTTATCTCCTTCCCCTGCAGTCCAAGAAAGCAACATGCTCTGTCCTCAATTATTTTCACTGTGCTGGGTAGACTGGTGATACTGTAGCCTGGATTAACAAGGCCACATTGCTCTAACTGGTGGCTGAATTTCAGTTGACCACGTATGACTGTTGTTTCAAAAGGCCAAAACCCTCTACTGTGATCGCTCACCACTGTCACAGCCTTTTCCAAAAAGCAGGTCTTCATTCTTGGTCCAGTCTTGATACTAGATCCTTCTACTGTTATTGCTAATAATTGAAATTCATCTGTTTGATTATTGATTGTACAGTAGCTTCAACACAGAATCAGAGCTGGCAGGGGCCTCAGGAGGTCACGTCTAGTCCAACCCCCTGCTCAAAGCAGGACCACCCCAAATACATCATCCCAGCCAAGGTTTTGTCTATTTGGGCCTTAAAAGCCTCCAAGGATGGAAACTCTACCATGTTTCTGGGCAACCTATCCTGGTGCTACACCACCCACCGCGTGAGAAAATTTCTCCTAATATCCACCCTAAACTTCCTTCAGTGCAACTTGAGCCCATTGCTCCTTGTTCTGTCACCTGCCACCACTGAGAACAGCCCAGCTCCACCCCTTGCAACTCCCCTTCAAGGCGTTTGAAGACTGCTATCAAATCCTCCCTCAGTCTTCCCTTCTGCAGACTAAATAAGCCAAGTCCCTTAGCCTCTCCTCACAAGTCATGTGCCCTGGTCATTGTGTTGCCCTCCACTGCAAATGGCAGGGAAAGCCCACTTGGACACTGTAACAAGTGGGCATCCCAGGGCTGGTCTAAACATAGGCCTGCCCACTTGTTTTAGGGCTAGCTGCCCGTCTCCTCATTTGCCACGCCTTGATGTTAATATAATTATAAGCTGTCACTCAGCAGGAGGCTGCCCATTTCTCTGTCCCGATGACAAGGGCCTGTATATATGACGCTGACCTCCCCTTACCGTTTCCCATGCCCCGCAGATGTCCTGTGGCCTAACACCCAGTCTATTATCTCGGTTGGGCTCCCAGCCCTATCTGCTCTTAGGGCTCCAACCCCTTTCCTCTCGGGGCTCCAACCCTTCTGGTCTCTGAGCCTGCACCTTGGGCCTCCAAGCCCGCCTGTGGGATCAGGGCTCCGAGCCTTGTCCCAAGCCCCACTGGGCTGCCCCTTATCCCTGAGCCTGGGAGCTTCCTTAATAGCTCCCCAAGGCTCAGGACCCCACCCCACCAGGAACCTTACCCGGCTCCCTTGCAACCCCAGACTCACCTGCAAGCCTGAGCACTGCCACAGGTCCCTCCTCCTGACCTGGGCCCTGCCTCAGTACTCACTGTGATCCTGGGCTCCCCCTGTACAGCCTCCAGGGATGTGGGGCTGGGGTTAGAAGGAGCCCCATATGCCTTTCACCGGGGAGAAAACTGGCCTGGCATTTCTCCAGGACTGTCCTGCCACAGACAGTCCCACCAGGCCATCCTACCCTGGCAGGGTGCAGCTTTCAGTCATACCCAGGACCCAGGTGTGGGCTTCTCCTTCCCCATAGCCCCCAGCCCTTACCTCCAAGCTGCTCCATGTGGGCAGTGTCTATCTGGCTGGCAGCAGACTGCTGCCTTGTTCAGGGCCCAGCCTTTATACAACAGGTGGGCCTTGTTTCCCACGCGGGCAGCATTGCATGGTTGGGGTAACAGCCAGCGGCAGGCTGTTGCTGCTCAGGCCCCTGCAAGTAGTGGAGCGCCCTGTGCTGCGTTACAGGCACGCTGCATGGGGGACCAGGGAGAACAGGAACCCTGTGATCTCTGCAGTGCCTGGTCCCTGTGACCACAGCTGTGATGATGAAGGCCTCACATTTGAGCGCTTGTCTGACTGGATCCCAATGATGTCCTGGCTCCAATGCAAGACACTGCCCTAGGACACCCTCACCTCAGGCAGCAGAACAATTGGCCTTCAAAAATGGGGTTCAACAACTCTGTGCACAGATGTCCAGCCACCTGAGGCCTCGCTCTGTGCCCAGTTTTGGATTATAAGATAGACACACACCTGCCAGCTACTGGGGCTGGCCCCGAGCCATGGCGCTGAAGCTCAGCTAGGTCTCCCTCTCCAGCTGTTGGGCTGAGCCTGGCAAACCCAGGCTTCCTGGGGGACAGATCCAGAGCCACCAGCTGCAGCACGCAGCCCTTTGCCTGGTGGCAGTACTGAGCTCAGAGGGGAAGAGAAGAGCAGCCAGGGCAGGGAGCGCTGGACCAGTCACATGGGTCCCCCTGGCACTAGGTGAGGCCAGGGCAGATGGGACGGTGGGAGGTGTCACAGCCACGCCATTCTCAGCCAAACCTTTCTTGGGAAGGTTTTCCTAAGGATTGCGGACGTGTGCACCAGATGCCTGGGTTTTGTGTGCGCATCTCAGATGCCTTGATTCTGCATGCACGTGTGTGTGTGTGTGTGTGTGTGAACACAGGTGGGTGTCCCCTGGGACACCAGGGCAGGTGGATTTGCGGGTCCCCAGGTGAGGGCTGGAGCTGGGGGAGTAGGGAGAGGGTGGAACCAGGGCTTGAATCCTGCGCCCGTGCCCCAATGCAAGGCCAGCAAAGCAGCAGGAGGCCTGGGACAGGGGGAAACAGCTGGTGCCCAGAAAGGGAAAGGGGACATGAGTCTTTTCTACAGGGAAAGGGGTGGGGAGAAGACAGGGCTGGGCTGGGTCAGGCAGGCTGTGGGAGCTCGTTCACAGCCTCACCCTCTTCTCGAAGCAGGACCAGGCTAGAGGTCCAGATCCCAGCGCAGCAGGCATCCAGGAGCAGCAACAGGCGCCAGGGTTGGTGGGAAGGGGTAGGCTGCGTTCAGGTTCTGGCAGGTGCTTCCGCCTTCTCGCACCTGAGCTCCATGTCACCTTCTGCTCCATGAAGGACATCCAGCTGCTCTTCTTCAGCTGGGCCCAGACCCTCCCTGCCATTCTGGGAGCCAGGCTCTGATACGGGGCTGTCCCAGTGCGGTGTCCCATCTGAATCACAAAGGGGCCAGAGTACCTTGGATGCCTCATGACTGCCCTGTGGCTAAAATCCTGCCAGCATGCGTCAGTGCTAGGGTCCATCCTATATCTGCGGGGCCGGCAGGGACCTATGGGATCACATCAAGTCCAAGTCCCACCTGAGGGAGGATCAGACCTGTCCAAATCGGCCCAGACAACCCCATGTCCAACCTCAGAGACACATGACACAGTTGCCCTGGACACAGCCCCAGACACTGCCCCTGTCCCTAGTAAAGCAGGAGGGGCTGCAGCTGCCAATATCTTGCTGCTGCCAAGGAAGTTCCTGGATGCTGCAGAGACCCCAGGCAGAGGCTGTGCCCCTGCTGCAGAAAGAGGCAAATCCCCCCCAGTCTGGACCAGCCTGAGCAAGGGGGAAATCCCTTCCTGCCCCCAGTGCACCATCTGTCTGATCCCAAGGGCATGGGCAAAACCTTCTAGCCAAGGCCCTGCAGGGTTGGTCCCAGCAGCACTGGCATGCCCAGTCCCCCTTCCCAGCCTGGGCTGCAGCCAGCACCCGACACCCCTGGAGGAGGCTTAAAAACCCCTACACATAGAGCAGGAAGGGGGGCTGGAATTTCCCCCCACCCCACACAGCAACCAGAATAGAAATCTGTCATTCATCCATGACCTGCCCCTATAAGATGCTGCACAGCCTTGCAGGAAGCAGGAGGCTTTGCAGCCCCAGCCCTGGCCCTGCTTGAGTGCACACCCCCAGGCAGGTAGGTACTGGCATCCAGGACAAAGCTCTTTATTAAGTGCTGAGGCCCCATGGCCCCTGAGTCACAGTCTGGGTGGGCAGGGCTGGGGCTGCCACCACTACCACTCTCCTGCCATCAGCCCTGTCTCCATCCCACTGTCAGTGACCCAAAACGACTTGGAGGTGGCACTGGGACCTGGGGCCATGTGCCATTCTGCCCCCAGCACAGCATCAGACTAAGCCAGAGTGTAGGGGCAAGACCCTCTAGCCAGGAGCCTGCAGGCTTGATCCTAGCAGGTACGCTGGCACAGCCCAGTCCCCATCCCCAGCCTGGGCTGCAGCCAGCACCCAGCACCTCTGGCGGAGGCTTAAAAACCCAGACGTAGAACAGGAAGGGGAGACTGGCGACCCTCGTGCTGCTCTGGGAGGAAGCAGTGGCTTCCCCTCCTGCCTTCTGCTCCCATCATGTCTGGGGTCCAAAGCCAGGACCTGGCAGCAGGTCTGCGGGGATTTGGCCTGCGGCTGCCCTGACCCCTGGCTCCTGTAAGCAGCTGCCCAACACCAGTGACTCATCCAGGCCTTGGTGCCGCTAACAGTGCTCAGCACCACCAGCTCTGGGGAGTTTGGGGCCCTAAGAGTGGCAGGAGTTCCTGACATCCATCCCCGTTCTGCCAAGACTGGGGCTCCCTAGTGGCCTTGTGGTGGTAGGTGCAGCCAGCCGTGGATCAGACATCATGAGACCTGCAAGGAGCAGAATGGAGGCAGCGTCACGCTTACACCCAGGACCTCACTGCTCTGCACACCCAGAGAAAAGCCCAGGGCTGGGCACGCAGTTCTTGGGGCCCTGTGAGTGCCATGGCGCGGCAAGGGGCACTTACATGCGTGTCCGCAGGCAGCAGCGCACTCGGGCTCTGCGCAACATCCCGGGGGGCCTTGGTGCCAGGCGGTCTCCGCTCACTCAGCACACGTGAGATGGTTCCCAGAGCACCCTGCAGGTCCCGCAGAGCGGCACCGCTCAGCCCCAGTAGGGGGGAGGCTGCAGGACAGAGGCACCGGGTGAGGCCACACACAGCCACAGCAGCCAGAACCCCAACTCTTAACACACCTGCCCCTGGCTGTGGTACAGCTGGCACGGAAACCAGCATTACCCAGGGGCCACAGGAGGGTCCAGCGCCTTGCTAATGGCATCACAGCTGCCCAGCCCCGCTGGGGCAGCAACGGGCAGAAGGACAGCTGGACCCACCGGGAACTCCCAGCTTCTGGGCATCCTGGCCCCTTGGAGACCCCTGACACAACCCATCAGACCCTGCAGCAGCCCCAGGCTCCCCTCCCATCTCTAGCACTGCCCAGATGTCCTAGCTGCCTGGGGGGGTGGGGGGCTGCTTCCATCCCCAGGGCAGCGTCGGCACCGTTGGACCCTGCATCATGCACCACAGCAGCTCCTGGCACCAGGTTTTGCTCTGCCCCTGCTGGGAATGGGGACCCTCCCAGCCCTTGCACCACGGCCTGAGTTCAGGGAGTCTGTGTGCGCCACAGGGTACTGGGGAGCACGTGTGGGCTGCCAGGGGCTGGGGCCAAGGGGCAGGACTCTGCATCTGCACTCACCACACTAGGCTGGGCAGAGCTCTGCTGGAGCCAGCATCACAGCTCCTGCACCCTACGGTGAGGGCCAGACCCAGGGTCAAGGTCAGCCACAGCCATGGGCACAGCCTGACCTGACTCCCCTAGGCACTGTACAGCCCCCACCTCCTTCCAGCCCCACTGGAGCCTGGTGGACTCAGCCATACGGGACACAGGGGTCAGGTCAGGCCCCCGCAAGGGCAGTGCCACAGCCAAGACAAACCTCAGCTCAGCCTCCCCAAACCCTCTGGCTCTAGTACCTCTAGGACTATGGGCTGTAGCCCCCTGGCTTGAACCTCTGAGGGTACAGGCCACATACCCCGCAACCCGCTACCTCTGGCCACTCGCAGCTCCTCCTGCGCCGCCTCCAGCTGGGCCCGCAGCATGGTGCAGCCCTGGCACTGGGATTGCCCTCCAGGACAGGCTGCGCTGCTCTCTGCCCTCCCTTCGGTGCTGCCATCCACTTCCCATGGCGATCCAGGGTCTGCCCGTAGCAAGGGGCTGTCAGCATCAGGGCTCGGGCACCGGGGGGGCCTCCCACAGGGGCTGGATGTCCTGTCTGCTGGAGGCTCAGCCCTGTCCACGTGACCACCTCGCGCTGCAGCTCCCCATGTTGCCCTCGCATTCTGCCCCCAGGAGGCCCCGCGCAGCTCCAGCGACTGCCCCACTGCTGCCTGCAGCTCCTCTGGGCCCTGCTCCCCAGGTGGTGACTCCAGGCCGTTCTTCACCAGTTGGCTCCTTCCAGGTGTCGCCCTGCTTCTGCTGCGCACCGCCGTCCCTAGGCCCCCTGCGTATACCCTAGGTGCTGCATAGCCGCGCAGGGCTGGAGCTGGGGAGGAACAGAGCCAGGAGTTAGCACCCCAGAGGGGGCAGGAACCTGCAGGAAGGGGGACCAGAGCGGGCCACACCCCAGCTACTTGCTAAGACCACCCCTGCCATGGTCCTGGAGAAGCCCTGCAAAAAGTCCCCCACAGCCAGCCTGGTGTCCCAAGAGGAAAATTCCCTACCCAGCGGACCAACACTCCCATGATCCTCCTGTGCAAAGTCCCGGTCTGTCTCTCTCTGCCCCTGGCCCAGGAGCTCCTGCTCTGCAGCACCAGGACCTTCAGCCCCTCCCCAAGGAGGCTCCAGCACCTAGAACAACAGTGGCCTCAGTGCCAGCGGCTTGGGACATTAGGGGTGGCTACCCTGTGACCTGGGAGCACAGGGCTGGCACCTCTGCCAGACCAAGGCCAAGACAAGCACAACACCCCCCCAGTACCACCCCTGTCCAAGCCCCCTGCTCTGACCTGAGGCTGCAGCTGTCTGGCTTGGTGCTGTGGCCGCAGGAAGTCCTCAGCCAGGCCCACGGCCTCAGGGCCACTCTCAGGGCACCGCTCCCGCACCCAGCGCTGCACCCGCTCCGGCAGCAGGCTCAGGAACTGCTCCAACACCACCTGCTCCAGCACCTGCTCCTTGCTACGCACCTCCGGCTGCAGCCAGCGCCAGCACAGCTCCTGCAGGCAGCCGTAAGCCTCACGTGGCCCCGCTGCGGCCTCATAGCGGAAGTCCAGGAAGCGCTGCCGTGCTGTTGGGGCCTCCACGCCCCCCTCAGCCTCATCTGCTCCTTTGACCTCTGCGCTTTGTTTCCCCCCAGTCCCCCACACCGCGTTGGGCACTGACCGCCTAGAAGGCAGGAGCCGGAGGTCCTGTGACCCCTCTTGGCACCGTGGCTGCTGCCCGTTCACTGGCTGCTGAGGCACCAGCCAGCGCAGGATCTCATCTGCTGTCCAGTACTGTGCCGGGACAGGGGCTTTCCCTGCTTCCCCTGGCTCCCCCCAGAGCTCCGCTGTGCCCACTTCTACGTCCTTGCCATGGCCCCTGTCCCGCACTGCCTGCTCCAGCAGCGCCTGGAACTGCAGTCCCGTGCCCACACCTTCCACCTGCACCGGCTCCCCCCGTTCCTGTGGGTCTGAGACTGGGGCTGGGGCCTGCACCAGGGCCTGCAGCGCTTCCAGCTGTCTCTGCAGCAGCTGCTCCAGCAGCTGCGCTTGGAAGTCCCGCTCCTCAAGCCGCATCTCCCGGTCATGCTGCATGAACTCCGCCAGACTCTGCCGCTCCTCCGCCCTCCAGGCGCTCGCACGCCGGGCCCGCTTCAGCTCCAGCAGGTGGGAGCGTCCATGCTTGGGTCCCGCACCCCGTGCTG
Source organism: Caiman crocodilus (assembly GCA_030014935.1). Taxonomy (NCBI): domain Eukaryota; kingdom Metazoa; phylum Chordata; order Crocodylia; family Alligatoridae; genus Caiman; species Caiman crocodilus. Next base: position 20,335 of record JAGPOW010001580.1, on the reverse strand, counting down.
CCTCCGCTGGCCCATCCTCCCGTGCCTTGCGCTTCCGTACTCGCAGCTGAGCCAGCCGGTCCAGCGCCAAGGTGAGGCGCCGCGGTGCCAACTCCGTCTCCTCCCCTGCGGACACAGACGGGTCTGTGGAGCCAAGAGTGTATGCAGAGTATTGAAACCTCTGCCTTTTGACATGGCTCCCTGGCAGCATCCCACAGATCTCCCATGCTCGCGCTGCAACCAAGCTCCCAGCCCTTACTGTGAGCAAAGGCTAGCCTGTCACAGGGGGGCAGGACAAGTATGGACTTCCAGCATGGCGCTGCTGCCCTGTGAAATTGCCCCAGCATCCCGGGCACAGAACGGAAACCTCAGGGGACAGCAGGAACCGCTGCACACCCGTGCCCCAGAGGAACTCACCAGGCTCAGGAGGCAGCTCCTCCCCAGATGTCTCCTCCTCCTTCACGCGGACGGCGCACACTTCACCCAGCGCAGCCTGCGCCCTGGACGGGCAGGCGCCTGACTCCTGCGGCCCCCAGCTGCGCGAGGCCGTGGCCGGGCAGCCCCAGCTCCGCGACAGGGCCCAGCGCTCCGAGGCGGCGGTGCCCTCCGGCATCTCCAGGCCCGAGGCAACATCGCCAGTGTCAGAGAAGAAGGTGGCGCGGGGGCCGCTGTTGCCTCCGCCACGCCGCATGATGCAGTCCATCTCCTCGTAGAAGGGGCAGCGCATGGGCGGGCGCCCGGCTGCGTTGTTCTCTTTGGCCTTGCGGTACGACACCTTCAGTGCCTTCATCTTCTCGCGACACTGGTCACCGGTGCGGTAGATGCCCAGCTGCGCCAGGCGCTGCGAGATGCCGTCGTACACCACGCGGTTGCGCCCGTGCGAGCCCAGGTCGTGCACGGCCGCTGCCTCGGCCCAGTAGGAGATCAGCACCGTGACGTGGTCAGCTGGCCAGCTGGCGGCACGCTCCGGCGCCCGATCCCGCCGCATGGCGCTGCGCCTCGCTGGGACCCGTGGGGACAGCGCTGGGACCCGTGGGGCGGCGCGCAGGGCTCAGGAGCCCGCACCGGCCCAGCCCCGCCCCCTAAAGAGACACAACCGCATCAGGCTAGGGCACAACTACCCCAGACCAGGCTGGGGCACCACCCCACGCAACAGCCCCGCCCCATTCACCTGCCCCGCCTCCTCAGAGCTCCGCCCCGTTTACCTGCCCCGCCCCCTCACAGCTCCGCCCCCAAACACACCCCACCTCAGAACTCCGCCCCATTTCAGAATCCCGCCCCTATTAAAATGCCCCGCCCCAGCCCGGTGACCACGCCTCAGAACCCGCCCCTGCGTTGGCCCCACCCCCACCCGGAACCATTGAGGGCAAGACCCGCCCCCAAAGCAGGCCCCACCCCCGCGCACCAGACAGCAGCCCCAGCCAGGCCAGGCAGTCGCGGCCTATCGGCTGCCGCAAGGAAGTGCAGGGGCGGATCCCGGATGACGTCACGTCCCCTCCCGGCCCCGGCCGGAAGGGGCGGGTAATTGAGCCAATGGCTGCGCGGCGCCCTGGGAGCGACTGGCCGCGCCACCAATGGCCACCCGACGGGGGTGAGGCGAGGGAGGAGTTACCTAATCGCTGCTCGGGATCCCTTTCCGGGCCCCGCCTCGCTCTGACGGACGAGAGCCGACGCCAATGGCGCGCGCCTCCCCGGACGGGAGGTCGGCTCGGCCAATCGGCGCCGCCCTCGCCCCGGCGGCGCTTCCGGGGGCGTGCGAGCACTTCCGGCCCCGCCCCTCCCGCGCCAGGCCTGGCCGCGGTGGGTGCCGCAGCGCCTGACCCCGCTTCCCCCGCGCCCGTCGGGCCAGGACCGCCCAGCTCCGCGGGAGGCCGGGACGGGGCGGGGCGGGGCTGTACGGGGGCGGGGCGGGGCCACGGGATGGGAGGGGCCCTGTGGGGGCGGGGCCATCGGAGGGGGCGGGGCATTGTGGGATGGGGACACATATAGGGGCGGGGCTGTGGAAAGGGGAGGGGCGTGGGCGGGGCCTGTCCTGGTGGTCACCAATGTCTGCTTGTCCCCACAGGTGGCAGCTACTGCAGCCGCCCGCTCGCCCTCGCCCTCCGGTGGCCAATGGGCCCATCGTCGTCACTGCCGCCCCCGCTTCCCCCGGCCCGCTAGGGGGACGCCGCTGGCAGCACGCGGAGGTCCGGTGCTACGTGACGCCCCAGGGTCCCCTTGCTCCGGCCTGGCGCCACCCGGGCCTGCGGCTCCTGCACGGCTGCGGGGCCCCCCGGGCGCCCGGCGCCATCCCCGGGGCCGAGCTCCGGCCGCCAAGGCCGCCATGCGCCGGGATAAGCCGCAGGAACGCGCGGCCAGCTGGCCGGCCGACCACATCAAGGTGCTCATCGCCCTGTGGGCCGAGGCGGCTGCCGTGCACGACCTGAGCTCCCGCGGCCGCAACCGCGTGGTGTACGACGGCATCTCGCAGCGCCTGGCCGAGCTGGGCATCTACCGCACCGGCGACCAGTGCCGCGAGAAGATGAAGGGCCTCAAGGTGGCCTACCGCAAGGCCAAGGAGAACAACGCTGCCGGGCGCCCGCCCATGCGCTGCCCCTTCTACGAGGAGATGGACCAGATCATGCGGCGCTGCGCCAGCACCGGCGCCGGCTTTCTGTCAGAGACTGGTGATGGGGCCCTCGCCGGGGAAAGGCCAGAGGGTGCCGCTCCCTCAGAGGCCTGGGGGCCTGCGGGCTTCGAGTCCTGGGACTCCCAGGGCGCTGCTGCCTTTGAGCACTGGGAGTCGCAGGCGTCTGCCTCGGATCAGTGGGGCTCGCAGGCAGCCGCGTCCGAGAGCCAGGGTGCCGAGGACCCGGGCTGTGGCCTGTCTGAGGGGCAGGATGCGCTGGGCGAGGTGCAGGCCGTTCGCGTCAAGGAGGAGGAGGCGTCTGAGGAAGAGATGCCCCCCGAGCCCGGTGAGTGCCTGCTGCGTGCAGGGGAGTTGGCGTCCAGGGGCTACGGTGGAGCTCGGCATGTATGTCCCGGGCGAGGCATCCTGTGACGTGCACAGTTGTGACTGCCTGGTCTAGCCTGGGAAATCAGCTGTCACTAGGGCCGCCCCAGTGTGAGCCATCAACCTGGGGCCTGCTGGCACCAGGGTCCAGGGCTGAGGGGCATAGCGCGCCCCTTCGACCTCCCGTTCTGCCCTGGAGGTGTCTCCCCATGGAGCTCCGCGGGCAGGGCCACGTCAGTCCTGGGCTGACCCAAGTAAAACTATAACCCCCCTCAAGATAGGCCACTCAGGGCAGTTCACAAGGAGTGCGCCACAGGGATTCACCGAGCAGAGCACTCTGGATGGCACCGCCAGCCTTCACACACATCCTATGAGCCAGGGGATGCTGTCCAGCGATTCTCTGCCCAGAGACTGTAAACGGACCGGGGGCAGGAAAACAACCCCCTGGGGTGGCCAGGGAAGGCCACGTCCTTCCTCCTCCAGGATGGACTCCAGCACACAGGGAGTGGCAGGCTGGGAAGGGGAGGCCATCAGGAGCTATGGAGTTACCACCTGCTGCGCTTGTTAGCACAAACACTAAATAAAGCAGCTTAATTAGTCTGCGTGAGAGTGGCGCTGACGCAGTGACACCCTCTGCATTCAGCACGGGACCACGTGGCTCGGTCAGGGTCTGAGCATGGAGTTGTCCCCCCACAGGGTCCTGAATTGGTGCCAGGAAAGGAACAGTGGGACGGGGAAGTCTGTAGACATGGGCATCCCCAGGGGGAACCATATGGCCTCCCTCCATGTGGAATCAGGGCCGTGCCGTGGGCCAGTCACAGTCGCCAAAGCTGCCTTAGTTTGACCACAGCCACTATCTCAGGTTGCAACCCCCTCTGGCAGCAGGGTCAGCCCTGGGGTGCAGAGCGGCTGGCCTGAGTGGGTCAGGTTCCTGCTTTGCAGCCGCCTTGTCTCAGGGTGGGAGGAGCTGAGCACCTCGTGGCCCCTCTGCAGGGGCTGGGGAAGCAGAGCTGGGGAGACAGGCTGTGGGCACAGCCCAAGGCAGAGCGGGGACGTGCCTGCAGTTAGGGTCCCTTGCAGAGGTGTTTGTAGCGGCTGGGAGACCCCTCTCCAGGGACCCCCCAGGAGCCGTGGCCACAGGCACATATCTGGCATAGTTCATGGACACCCAGGATACCTGCACCTGCTGTGAGCAGAGGGAGACTGTAGCGCATGTCTACCTGGTACATGTTTGCACTGCTTCTCGGGCCTCCTGCTGAGGCTTTGGCTACGCTTTGTCACACCCCTTTATTTATGCATCTCCCATCCGTGGCCTCACTGAGCCGCGGTACCTCCCCCTGGCCCTGACCAAGAGGACGCTGGGGTCTGTGTTGCCACCTTCCTATCCTTGCCCTGTTTATGTCTCTGAGCAGAATATCACTGGGCACTGTCTGCTGGCACCTTGGACTCATCTGAGGGCCAGTCTAGTGATTTCTGTTCTGATTGGTGTCCCCACTTGGCATTCTTGTTTTGAACTCATGACCAGCACTCCAAACTCTGTTTCTTTATTATTTGTCCCAAGAAATCCATTGTCACTTTTTCCTGTAGCCTTCCCACCAAAAGGAGGCCAGCATGAAACTTGGTGGGCTGGGTCTACGTAATTGAAGGGTGATAGGTAGGTTTCTCTTTGCCCAATGGGAGGAGAGATGGGTGACTTAGCTGAGCTTCCTGCTTGGGGCACTGGGGAGAGCACTGCGCACTCGGAGGCCTTTGGCCTGGTACTGCAGAGGGGCGCAGTCTTTGCTGGGACCTGGGATGTACCCCCTCACTTCTCCGTGTTCAGTTGGGGGTGGAGGGGTTCTGGGGAGTGCTGTGCGAACTTTGTGGTTGTTCATCGTATGCTCTTGTTCACTGCAGGCCCTTCTACCTCCGTGGCGATGGAGCCCGAGGCAGAGCCACGGCAGCTGTCAGCACTGGACCGGCTGGCCCACCTGCGGGTGCGGAAGCGCAAGGCACGGGAGGAGGGGCCGGCGGAGGCAGCGCGGGGCACAGGACCAAAGCATGGGCGCACCCACCCACTGGAGCTGAAGCGTGCACGTCGTGTGAGCACCTGGCGGGCGGAGGAGCAGCAGAGCCTAGCGGAATTCATGCAGCATGACCGAGAGATGCGGCGTGAGGAACGAGACTTCCAAGCACAGCTGCTGGAGCGTCTGCTGCAGAGGCAGCTGGAGGCATTACAGGCCCTGGTGCAGGCCCCAGCCTCGCAGGAGCACGGGGAGGTGGCCCGGGCAGAGGGCCCAGGTGCAGGCCTGCAGTTCCAGGCGCTGCTGGAGCAGGCGGTACGGAGCAGGGGCCGGGGCAAGGAGACGGAGGCGGGTGCGGTGGAGCTCCGAGGGGAGCCCGAAGCGGCAGGGAAGGCCCCAGCCTCGGGCCCAGCCCCGGCCGCAGTGCAGTACTGGACAGCAGATGAGATCCTGCGCTGGTTGGTGCCACAGCAGCCAGTGAATGGTCAACAACCACGGTGCCGGGATGGACCACAGGGACCCAGGCCCCTGCTTGCCACAGGGCCAGTCCCAGCGCCTGCGCCTGCCGCAACGTGGTGGGCCAGGGAGCAGCACGACGCAGAGGCCGAGGGAGCGGGTGACACCAAAGTAGGCACAGAGGACCCGATGGCACGGCAGCACTTCCTGGGCTTCCGCTACGAGGTAACAGCAGGGCCACGTGAGGCTTACAGCCGCCTGCAGGAGCTATGCCAACGCTGGCTGCGGCCCGAGGCACACAGCAAAGAGCAGGTGCTGGAGCGGTTAGTGCTGGAGCAGTTCTTGAGCCTGCTGCCGGAGCAAGCACAGCGTTGGGTGCGAGAGCAGCGACCTGAGAGCGGCCCTGAGGCTGTGGGCCTGGCTGAGGACTTCCTGCTGGCTCAGTGCCAGGCCAGGCGGCTGCAACCCAAGGTCAGTGCGGGGTGCTCCCGGGTCCCAGGACCACTGCCCCCAGCGCCCCAAGCTATGGGCACTGAGGAGGAGCCCCTTGTTGTTCCAGGTGTTGGAGCCTTCCTGTGGAGGGGCCATGGGTCCTGGCACTGCAGAGCAGGTGCCCCTGATGCAGGGGCAGAGGGAACCCAACATAGGAGTCACACAGGAGGATCACAGAAGTGCTGGCTCACTGGGTAAGGAGCTCTTTCCCTCGGGGCACCAGTGGGCTGCAGAGGACTGTTCACAGGGCCTGTCCCCGGCCGTGGTGAGGGTGGTCTGGGTGTCCTCTGTGCTCCCCCCAGGCCAACTGTGAAGGGGTGAGCCACTGGATCCGCATGGTGCAGGCTGCATGGGGTTCAGGGGTGGTACTGGGACAACACATTCAAAGAGCAATGGGACCATGAGCCGTTGGCAGCCAGGCAAGCAGTGCACACAGTGGGGGCAGACACAGTGCAGCAGTCAAGGTGGGTGCTGGACGCTGAGATGTCCCAGGGCACAGGAGGCCCAGGTGGCCAGGCCCTGACCTCGGGCAGGACAGAGTGAGACAAGGGGTGACAGGAAAGTGGGCGGGGAAAAGCAAGCATGTGCCATTGCTGTTTCCCTTGGTGCTGCGTATGGGGACATGTTAGGGAATGAGGCAAGGTGTGGTCTGTGGGTTCCTGTCCTCTCTGAGGCGCTGACTCCCGACTCTGCTCCTCTTCAATTCCAGACCCACATGGCCCTGCAGCCTCCAGGGTATGTATGGGGGGTGTAGAGGCAGTGGCAAGCAGCAGGAGCAGGGCTGCACCTGGAAGGAGCCGGCTGGCAGAGAACGGCCTGGAGTCACTGCCTGGGGCAGGGAGCCTGGAAGAGCTGCAGGCGGCAACGGGGCGGCCACTAGAGCAGCATGGGACCTCCTGGGGGCAGGATATGAGGGCACCACGGGGAGCCACAGCACAGGGCAGCAAGGCTGAAAATGGGACTGAGCCCCCAGCGGACAGGATACCCAACCCCTGTGGAAGGAGCCCCCGGTGCCTGAGCCCCAAGACCGACAGCCCCTCACCACGGGCAGACCCTGGCTCACCGTGGGACGTGGACAGCAGCACCAATGGGAGGTCAGAGGGCGGTGCAGCCTGTCCCGGGGGTCAGCCCCTGTGCCAAGGCTGTGCCGTGCTGCGGGCCCAGCTTGAAGCGGCGCAGGAGGAGCTGCGAGAGGCCAGAGGTACCAGGGCTGGGGGGTGTGGCCCATTACTCCCAGAAGTACTGGTGTCATGGGGCTGAGCTGGGGCTTGTCCTGGCCATGGGGCTGCGCCATCGAGGTGGCCTAGGTTGAGCCCAGCTCCCCAAGGGGCCGAGCCTGCCAGGCTCCAGTAGGGTGGAAGGTGGTGGGGGCTGCACAGCATCCTGGGGAGCCAGGTTGGTCTGTGCCTATGGCTGGGGCTGACCCTGACCCTGGCCCCAGAATCTGGCAGCGCTGGCTCCAGCAGAGCTCAGCCCAGTTCAGGGTTCAGGTGCAGGGTCCTGCCCCTTTGCCCCAACCCCTGGTGGCAGATGCATGCTCCCCATTCCCCCACAGCATACACAGGCCTCCTGGGCTCAAGCTTTGGTTCGGGGGCAGGAAAGGTCCCTGTTCTCAACTGAGGCAGAGCAAAGCCCGGGGCCAGGCCCTGGTGTTGGGAGCCACTGTGGCACTGGGTGCAGGATCCCATGTTGCCGGTGCTGCCCTGGGGACAGAAGCAGTCCCCCTTGCTCCAGGCAGCTAGGCAGTGCCAGGGCCAGGAGCAGAGCCCAGGGCTGGGCCTTGGGGAGGGGCTGCTGCAGGGTTCAGGTCCGATGGGCTGAGTCAGGTCTCCAAGGGGCCAAGATGCAGCCCCCACCAGGTTGGAGCATGGTGCTGGCTGCCCAGGGGATGGGAGATCCCCATGAATCTGTCTGCCTGTCGCTGTCCCAGTGGGGCCAGGTGGCTGTGACACCATTAGCAAGGCGCTAGTTCTTCCCACTCCCCCGCAGCTCTCACCTACATTGATCAGATCCTGCGTGAGGGCGGTCCCCCTTCTCCCCCAGCCATCCAAAGCTAATTGTGAGCCCCACAACACTCACCACCTGAGTAGGCAGAAGGACACAGAGCTAGCCCACTTCCATACACCCATAGTTGCCAGCTCTACACACTCGTGTGCCACACTATCCATCATCCCATTTTCGGGTCCCACCTGGACATAAGTGGTGGGACACCCTGGGTGAGGGCAGGGCTTTGGGTCTTTGGTGGCTGAATCTGTATTCCACCCTGGTCCTGTGCACCACTGAGGACCTCAGCTGGTGGCTCTTCCATGGAGCCATCGCCACGGGCATGTATCCAGGGCACTTCACGGATGCCCCTTACGCCTGTCCTTTCTGTGGGCAGAGGGAGACCCTGGCACGTGCCTACTTAGAGCGTGCTGGGCTGCAGCCCCTGGATCTCCTTTTTCAGAACCTCTTATTGAGGTTCTGGCTGCCCTTCTCCCCTCACCTTTATGTTTTTGTGCTCCCTGTCCGCAGCCTCACCAGGGCCTGGGACCTACTGGCCAACTTCCTCCTGGCACTGGCCAGGCTAGCTGTGTATGTGGCCAGGAAGGCGGCTCTGGCTGGGAGAGTCTCCTGGGAGTATGGGGCCGCCTTCCTTTCCCTGATCTGTTCCCATCTCCAAGCAGAGTACCACTGGGCAGTGTCCACTATCCCCTTGGACACGTTTGAGGACCAGTGGGCGCTGTCCAGTGCACTCTGCTTGGTGTCCCCACTTGGTGTGCTTATTCTGAACCTTTAACCTGTGCTCCCATCTTTGTTTTTTATCTGTTCTCCCAAGAATTCAGTTGTACCCTTTTTCTGTAGCCTCCCCATCTAAAGGAGGCTAGCATGTAACATGGTGGGCTAGGTCCCTGATTCCAAAGGTGGCTAGAGCCGGCCCCACCCACAGCCCCGGGCAAAACTGGCTCCAGAGCCTGCCGTGCCACAGCCATGGGCAGGTGCAGTGAGGGCTCCTGTGTACCGTGGCTGTGTGTGGCCTCACCTAGCACCTCCGTCCCACAGCCTCCCCCCTGCTGGGGCTGAGCAGCACCGCCTTGCGGGACCTACAAGCTGCGCTGGGCACCATCTCACGCGTGCTGAGTGAGCGGAGGCTTCCAACCACCAAGGCCCCCCGAGACGTCACCCAGGGCCCAGGAAAGCTGCTGTCTGCAGATACACATGTAAGTGCCCCCCTGCCCTGCCACAGCACTCATGGGGCCCTAGCAGCCGTGTGTCCAGCCTTGGGCTTCTCTCGTTGTGGGGTTTCCCCCCAGCTGGGTGAATGCAGGGCTGTGCTCGGGCATCTCTGTTTCCAGGGGGGGTGCTGCGAGTGCTGACTCTACCTTCCCTAGCAGGACCTTGGGTCTTAGCACAAGGGCTGCATGGCCCCAGGGGCAGGGCAGGAGCCCCAGCAGTGCTGTGGAATCGCCTCTGGGAAGGGGAACAATCGGGAACCACGAAGGTGGAGAACCAGGGGACAGCTCCTGCTCATGCCATGCCTGTTCTGCAGCTCTCATGATGCCCAGTGCCTCGTTGCTGCCACCGCCATGGGACCCACCGGAGCATCAGCCCCAGCGGATGTTGAAGAGCTGCCTGGCGCCACCTGGAGCCCCTGGTACTGACTCAGTGTCAGGCCAAGCTGCACGGGCTGACAGGGACTGATCCATGGAGTCTGCAGCCCAGGCCGTGGGTCTCGATAGGACAGACAGTGCTCTGGGCCTCTGTCTTCTCCCTATCTCATTTCTCAGGGTGGTCTCAATAAAGCAATGCTCAGAGCCCCAGACTGCTGCTCCCAGCACTGCCCTCAGTTGCACGTTGCTCCCAGCTGCACCACTGCAGGCCCCATGCAGCCCCTTTTCCTGACCTGACTGGTGCCCCTGCCTCCACCAGCTGGGCTCTGGGATCACAGCTGTATCACGGCACTGGCCTGCCCAGGCATCAGGGCTTCACGGTACCTGTCTTGGAGCTGCTGTGAGCCAGGATGAGGGAGCAGAGATGCTGCTGGTAGGGAGACCCCAGGGTACCCCGTGTGGGACCTGTCCTGCATGCCTTGCTCCAGGGGCTGTCTGGGGGCTGTGGTGGACAGGGTGACTGCGCTGCAGAGCCTGCCCCCATGAGCCAGCTGCAGCCAGGAGACAACCAGGGTGTTCTGGGACTGGATTGGGTGGGCATAGGGGGATGAGGTGGGTGGCATGGACTCTAGCTCCCATCATGTTTCAGTGTCAGGACCCGTTACCATCATACACCTGAGGCCAATCCCCAGCAGCCCACTCCATTTCCTGCTTTAGCCCAGGTGTAGGGTGGACCGGAAGTGATGCCATGAGCATGGGTCCAGAATAGACAGGCTTCAGATCCTGACTGAAAAGGCACAGATGGGGATGGGAGGGGTCATGCTGGCCTGGGGGGAGGTGCTGAATCATGTCAAAGCCTGGTGGGAAACCCAGGCATCCAAGCATCCAACCCCTCACTTCGTTCCCTGTCCAGGGAACCCAGGCATCCAAGCTCCCACCCTCCTAAACCCCTTCATTCCTTCCCCGGGGAGCCCAGTACATGTGCACTGATAGAAATTTTTGGGGCTGATACTGACGGCCAATTTGAAATGAGCCAAATGGGTCAATACCCATCCAATTGCCGATATGCGGCCTGACAGCTTGAAGAGCAGCATTGGGCTGGTAAGTCTGTTGGGGAGGGAAGGGGGTGGGGAGGCGCAGAGAGAGGCCCCCCCACAGTGAGGGAGGGAGTGGGGCAGGAGCAGGTGCTGCACAGCCGGGGCAGGACATGGGGCAGAGCAGTGAGCAGTTTTTCTGGTGGGCACAGGGAGTGGGGCGGGGTGGCACCCAGCAGTGCATGCACTCCAAGAGGGCATGGGGGGGCATGTGCTCCCCAGATCTGTGTGTGAGGCAAGGGCAGGCTGCTGCTGTGGCCTGAAACCAGGGGCATTGCTGGATTCCATGGCAGGGAGTTGGGCCAGGGTGCACTTGGGACGGGTGGGGGAGAGGTGTGTGATGGCAGCACTGACGGGAAGGGAGTACTGCAAAATATGGGGTGGCTGCAGCTCACCCCGTAGTCAGCACTGCTGCCACCAGCCCTGAGCACAGCCCAGCCCAAGCACCCTTCCCGCTGAAGAGCCTGGTGCTGACCTTGGCCCCAGCCAGCCCTTGCCCCACACACATCTGGGGTCACACACCTATACCCTCCTGGGGTGCATGCAGTGGCAGGATCCACCCCCAGTCTGTGACCCCCCAGATGAGTCGTGGCTCCATCCCATGCCCTGCCCCAGCTGTGCACTGCCTGCCCCACTCCCACTGCCTGCCCCACTCCCTCCCTCACTGCAGGGGCCTTGGTCTGCCCCTGCACCCCTTCCCCCACAATACGCTTACCAGCCAGGTGAGTGGTGGGTAAAATAGCCAATCCAGTCAGCAGTGGACTTCACTTCCCAGCAGCCCCTGTGCATGGCTGGACCCGGTTTCCAGGGAGACCCCAGCCACAGCTGTGCTGCCATAGGGAGGCTGGGGTTACCAGGAAGACCTCACCCAGCGGGCTGGCAGGGCACAGGGCTGTTCCAGAGCTGCTGGGATCTTGCGATGGGGGCAGCTTGCTCTGGAGGCAGGGCAGAGTCGCAGTCTGTACCTTGCACGCCCCTTCCCAGAGCACGCAGGCTACAGATGGCAGAAGCAGTCCCCTGCCCTGCTCTGCTGCGCTGCATGCCC
>JAGPOW010001577.1:0-11013 GCA_030014935.1 Caiman crocodilus | reverse complement strand
TGGCCCTCCTCTGGACCCTCTCAATGTTGTCCACATCCCTCTTGAAGTGGGGTGCCCAGAACTGGACACAGTACTCCAGCTGTGGCCTGACCAGTGTCGAGTAGAGGGGGAGGATCACCCCCTTGGGCCTACTTGAGATGCACCTGTGGATGCACGATAAGGTCCGGTTAGCCCTGCCGACCGTGACCTCGCATTGTCGGCCCATGTTCATCTTGGAGTCAATGATGACTCCAATATCCCTTTCCGCCAATGATCTTCATGAAGTCGTAGGTGATGGGCCAGGTACTGGAGGACTATAAAAGGAGCCAATGTAGTGCCTCTCTTTAAAAAAGGGAAAAAGGAGGACCTAGGGAACTACGGACTAATTAATACCTCAATACCTGGGAAATGACTGGAGCAAAGCTGAAGGAAGGCCATTTGCAGGCATCTGAAGGAGAAAAAGCTGATCACAAGCACCCAGCATGGATTTATAAAAAGCAAAGCATATAAAAAAACTTGATCCCCTTCTTTAACAAAGTAACTACTTGGGTTGATGAAGTGAATGCTGTGGATATAGCGGATCTGGACTTCAGCAAGGCTTTTGACAAGGTCCCACCGGCCTTGCCATAATCCCCCTTCCTCTGCCCCCCTCCCCAAGAGCCCCCAAAACAAAACCTAGAAAAAACTGCTATAAGGTGGCTAGATAACTGGCTCAATAGCCACAAACAAAGGATAATTATTACCAGGTCCATACTGGAATGGCAGGAGGCTTTGGGTGGAGTCCCACAGGAGTCTGGCCTGGGCCAGGTGCTGTTCAATGTGTTAATTAGCAATTTGGATGCCGGCATAGAAAGCTTCTTGAGCTTTCAGATTATGTGAAACTGAGACGAATTATGAACCTTGATTCTTGGAAGATGTGAGTGCAATTCAGAAGCATCTCAACAGGTTGTAAAGTTGGGATAGGGCTAACAGGATGAAGTTCAATGCAGACAAATGCAAGTTGGCATGATTTGGGAGGAATAATCAAGAACACAAATATAAAATGAGGGACATGAGGCTAGATGGCAGCTCTATGGAAGAGGACTTAGGAGTCCTGGTAGATCACAGACTCGACATGCACCTGCAGTGTGGTGCCACTGTACAAAAGGCAAATGCACTGTTGGGCTGCATCAGTAGAAGCCTTAGGTCCAAGGCTACATGGGAGGTAATGGTGCCTCTATTCGGCACTGGCTAGGGCTCATCTGGAGTACTGTGTGCAGTTCTGCGTACCATATTTGAAAAAGGATGTGGAAAAATTAAAGAGGTTCCAAGGTGGGTAACAAAGATGATCTAGGGCTTGAAAGGTGAATTGTATGAAGAGAGGTCAAAGGAAATAGGTATGTTCAGCTTGTGGAAAAGATGCTTAAGAGGGGACATAATAGCCGTCTCCAAATACTTGAAGGGCTGCCATAAATAAAAGGGAAAACACCCTTTCTGTCACTGCAGAAAGGAGAATGTGTATCAATGGCTTGAAGTTGCAGCAAAGTAAGTTTAGATTGGAAATCCACACAAAGCTCTGCACTGTAAAAGCAGTGTGGCAATGGAAAAGACTACTTAGGGAAGCTGTGCACCTTCCATCACTGGAGGTGTTCAAGAAGAGGTTGGGCACAGCCACTGCTTAGAGATGATCTAGGAGTAGTGATGCCTACTTGTGGGTACTTTTCCTGCTTCTGGGTTTTGCTGGTTCCACTTTAATGGCTCCTCCACCCTTCCTCTTTCTGGAACATGTCAGGATGTTTTTAGGCCTTCCTCAGAGGCATTGGCTTCTGTGTTGGCTGGGGACTTTGAGTGGGGTGTGCCACTGCTTCTGCTGGGACCAAAGCCAGGTCTCTGGCTAAAGGGTCTTGCTCCTCCACTCGGGGTTCAACCGATTGCAATATTTAGATTCAGGAATTTTAGCCCGTGGACGGATTGGTATGTGTGGGGTTTTGCCTTCCTCTGTCGTGGGGGGTGTGGCTGCTGTCTTGACCACGTATTGCCAACATTTCACAGAAGCAGTACGAAGAGAGTTCATATGAAGAGAGCTGCTGTGGTTCCCTTGTTTGGCCTGTGTCAGGTTAGGGTTTTAGGTCTGTGTTGTGTTCAGGTTTGATGATAGTCTTATGTAATAAGAGTTTAGATTATGGTTTGTATAGGGTTGTTTGGCTAGGGATGACCCTGCCTCAGGCCAGGGGTTGGAGTAGATGTGTACTGGAGGTCCTTTCCATCCCTACTTCTCTGTGATTCTATCAAAAGGACAAAAGAAGTGTAATTAAATAAAATCAGCTGTTTATCCTATTTTTAATTGAACATCTGGAGCCTGAGTATATCAGGCCTTGAAAAGTCTCAGCTCTCATTGAATTTCTGTCCTTTCAAAGAGACCTCTCTCTCTCTCTCTCTAAATCACGGATCATGTTTTAAAAATATATCTGGCATCTGCTTTTTACATTCTGGTCCCGTGACAAATAACTGAGGAGACATTTTGGGAAAATCATATGAAAGTAGATGCATAATTGAATTGACATTTGACAGTTTTCATTTGGGCATTACAATGGCCATGAAGAGTCGTCCTGAAATCAACCAGGACTCCAGGTACTTCTCAATTGTTTTCAGACACTGAGCTGCTAATTATAGAGGTCTCTTATTGATCAGCAAATTCCTGACATTTTACTTTGTAGAGTTGAATGTCCTTTTATTACTATTGTTCCAGTCCTAATGGCATGTAACTGTTTCTGTGCAACAATCCTAGCCATCTTCTGTATTGGTAATGCCTTCCATTCTGTGCCATCGGCACACTCCAGCTCTTTGTACCAAGGTCATAAATGAAAATATTGAACAAGATTTGGTCCTAAAATTGATCCTTCTGAACTTTACTGAGAACCTACCACCAAGCTACTAATTATCTCTTCTTGAGCTAGAACCTGACCTGCCTTAAAGTTCCTCTTTCAATCTCCTTCTCCAACCAAAATATTAGTTTCCCATGTCACACTGTAACAGATAAGCTCTACTGCATTTTCTTTGCCTGGAAAAATACATTTTCTTATCAAAGAAAGCTACATGGTTATTCTGGCACGATCCACCTATATTTTATTCCTTTTACCCCTCTGTCTTTAGTTATCCTTTCTTTCAAAGTCTGTTCTAAAGCCTTACATACTACATTTATAGACTGGTAGTTTCCTCGTTTACTTTCTCCCTGACCCCCCTTTTAGAACTTGGCACTTTGTTATTCCCCAACCATATGGTCCCATGTGGTAAAACTCAATGGATTGATTAAAAATAAATTATATCAAATTTTCAGTTTCATGTATCACTTCTAGAATGGCGGTATGAAAATCCATTTCTTCCCGCTGACCTGAGGGTATCATTGAAGTCTTTGAGTTTGAAGTATGCCCACCCCCACACCCCATTCAGAAAGTGTGCTTTCCCTTTCCCTACCACCATTCCTCTTATCCATCTTGCTTTTATGCCAGTGTTCAAGACCAGGGATGTTCAACCCCCAGGCCACAGGCCAGATCCAACGTGAAGAGCCATGTCACCCCCATGGGTCCAGAAATTTGGTGGCAGGGAAGCGATGGCAGCAGTAATTGGCACTCCCCTGCTACCAAATTTCTGGAGGTGTGGAAAGCAGGATAACATGACCCTGTGCACCAGATCATATTGGTGTGCAGCTAATCCAGGCACAGGGGGTCATGCTGATGTGCAGCTGGATCCAGGCGTGTGGAGTTGGGTAGGTGTGTGTCTAGGCCCAGTGCCGACCCCACTTGGGATCTGGCCCGTGAATCAACCCCACTCCACTCATCCAGGCTGCGGGGTCAGAAAACTAGACACCACTAATGAAGAAAATCTTGCTTACTGAAAAACTGAAGGAAGGAAAGCTTTGTATTTTACTTTTGCCCTTCTCCCTCCCCCATACACACTTTTTTACCTTTATTTCCTTTTTGTCCTGCCCTAAGAGACATGTATTCCAGTCATGATTGCTGTTCCACTATATTTCTGTTATATGTCATTGGGAATTCACTGTCCTTCATTTTGTTGCCCAGGCTCTTGGCACCTGTATACAAACATTTCAGTTATTGCTTATTGACCGTGTCTTATACCCTAGTGGGATTATGTCCGCCTAACTGATCTGTTTAATCAATATTAGCACTTTCTTTTTGCTGATTATTTCTTTATCCACTGTCATGCCTTCATTTATCTGCTGGTTCATCCTCTTTCTTACAAAACCCAGGTGTGGAGAATACAGGATTCTCATTTCTCAGTTTAAAGCTTTAAGCTGTTGTACCGATCTTGATGCCAGAAGGCTATTTTCCTAGTTCAGTGTTTGGAAGGAGCCCCCTTCAGTGGTCTGTGCATGCCAAAACCTTCCTTCTATAACACCGATTCTGACCCGTTTGCTTGCTTTTTGTTCTTTTCTCCTGGCTTCCCACTCCTCCTGTAGAGACTGGAAGAATTCCACTGAAGATCATGTAAACTGTCCCTTCTTTTAAGCATCTTCCCCAGCTTAGCCTATAGTCATCTTTGATCAGTTCCCATGGGAATGCTGCATTCTCCAATGTCCCCACATGGGCAAGAATCAGCTGGCTCTTCATGATCTTTTCAGGAGTCTATTAACTTTGCACACACATCTTCTATTTTCACTGCTAGCAAACAGTACGCCATCCTGTTTTCTTGATCTGCTTGGGTGACAGGCCTGTTGAGTCTCTTTGACAAGGAGTCCATCGTGGAGATCTATCCTTGCCTGGTCTTACTTCTTCTCCCTTCCATTCTGCTGTCTGCAAGATCAACCTTTCTAGTCTCTCTCAAAAAGTTGTATATATCATCCTGGTTCGTACTTGGACTCCAGTCCGTGGCTATCCCAGTGGTCTCTTCTTCTGAACTTGTTGGTCTATCTGCTTTTATTAACTGACTTAAAATCATTGGCAGCACAGCTCTGTGCCAGGATGCAATGCTGGCTGTTATGCTGATTGCAGCAACATGATTAGCTGGTGCTGCATAAATGGCTGCTTTTCTACCCTAAGACAAAGGTGGTGCCTGGGGCTCCTGCCCCAATCACCCCCTCCAGTTATGCTACTGATTTGCACCTATTTAGTTTAACAACCAATGTAAGAGTATCTACAGAAACCTTTGTATCAATTGAGCTTAAACTAATTTAAAACTGAAGTGAATACTAGACCCTAACCTTTGTTCCATGATAGCAGGAGAGGAAGAATAAGATTCTAGGTTATCTGCATTTTATAATTTGTGCATTTGCTTATACCAGTAATATTGGTACTTTGGATCTGGCTTTTACAGGTTTATGTAAGTGCCCATTACTATGGACAACTTCCTCTTCCTCTAATTGTTATGCTTTTCTTTTATTCTGCAAAAAGTAATAATATTGTTAAGTGATGAACTTAAGTTTTGTGCATCTGTGCGTGTAGTGAGATGCTTGTGTCTGTTTTGGGGAAGGGAAGGTGCTCTGAAAACTTAAGGGCTGCAGAACTTTTATCAAGCTTTCAAGCCTTTAATCTCTCATAAGCCAAGCTGTCTGAGGATTTACTTTCTCTTTCTCCATATTTTCCAATTAATCCAGTAACTGCTGTTCAGTATTTTACATGTCAGCACTCAGCATGCATTCCCTCTGAATGCGTGTAAGTGGATTTATTTTCAGTCCTTTCTTGCTTTGCCTCTTGACTCCTACCATCCCTTTTCCCATTTGTTTGATTATCCTAACTCACTACTAATCAACCTTTCTTCCTCTTGTCCTGCTGCTTAAGAATTTGCTCTACTGATCTTACTTGACTTCACTCATCCACCCTTTGCTCCATGTCTTCATTCCTAGCAACCTTTTCTGTATTGCTCACTTCCCCTACTCTCACTCAATTTCATACCTCTTCTGTTAGTTCCCCATATATCTTTTCTTTTCTACTTTGTTTATTCTTCCCCCAGAATTGATTATTGGCCTGAATCCCACCTTTAGGAGTCTCATAACCCTTCCCTTTGGAGGTATATATTCAGTTATGAATGAATTAGTCTTTTACAAATTCCAATGAACTACCCAGAATAATTTCAACCTAAACAAAACAGTAGGTAATATTAAGTTAATTGTAACTCATTTTTCAAAAGGCGGTGCTACTGGAACTGAAAATGTCTCCTGGAGACAATAAGGCCAGAAACAATGTTGCAAAAAGAAGTGGATCATCTGTTTTCCATCCTTCCATCCTTCCTGTTAGCAGCAGCTGGAGACGCCAGGGTGCCCGCATCAAGGAAGTCAACCGACGGCTCCAGAGTTGGTGTCTTCAGAAGAGCTTCAGATTCTACAGCCTTGACCAGCACTTCCAGGGAGAATCCTTCCTGGGAGATGATGATCTTCATCTGTCTCCCAGAGGTAAGTATCTGTTCACCTGCAGGGTGGCTGATCTCCTCCGAAAAGCTTTGAACTAGGCTTGATGGGGGTCAGGGAACCAGTGGTCAAAGAGAGCCCAGGGTTGGTAAACCACAAACAAGATGCCAGATTGCACCAGTTAAGTGTTAAGGGCTTGGTAAGCCATAAACAAAGCACCAGACCACCCCAGGTAGGTAATAATGGGAACACACACCATCAAGGCACAGGGGCACCAAGAGCCCCCTTTGGGAGACTAAAAAGTCTTTATACAAATGCCAGGAGTATGGGGAAGAAGAGGAGGAGCTCGCACTCTTGCTTGCTAGCACCCAGCATGACCTAGTCGGACTAACCCAGACACGGTGGAATTCTACACACGACTGGGTGGTAGGCATTGAGGGGTATAGGTTGTATAGGCGTGACAGAGTGGGGAAAAAAAGGTGTGGGGGGGTAGCACTCTATGTTAAGAAGCAGTATACATCTTCTAATATTAAGGCGGGGTGGAGGAGGGGAACAGCGAGGCATTGTGGGTCAGGATCCAGGGGGCCAGGGGAAAAGGACTTGGCTATGGGGGTCTACTACAGTCCTCCTCATCAAGATCAAGAGCTAGACAATGTATTCTCTGGGCAGCTAGCAGACGCCACACAAGCGAGGGAGGTGGTGGTCATGGGAGATCTAAACTACCCATCTCTCTGCTGGGAGGATCAGAGAGCCAAACCAAACCACTCAGGGAGGTTCTTCAACTGTGTGCAGGACCTCCACCTAACCCAGGTGGTATCTAGTCCCACCAGGGGTAGTGCCTTGCTTGACCTGGTCTTAGCAACAGAGGATGATCTAGTGGGGAATATAGGAGTTCATTGTAGCCTGGGAAATATTGACCATCACTTGGTCAAGTTCACTATCCAGCAAAGGGTGGGTAAAGTAACTAGCGGGGCTAAGGTTTTGGACTTTAGAAGGGCCAACTTTAGCAAGCTTAGAAGGCTAGTTAGTGAGGGGACGCAACTGAAGAACATAGAGCAAATGGGGGTCCAAGAAGGCTGGAGGTATCTCAAGGGAATGATCCTTGGGGCTCAAAAGGAGTGTATCCCTTTATGTAGGAAGGGAGATAGGGGGGCAAAAAAGCCCCCTTGGCTGAACAGGGAACTCCAGGAGTACCTGAGGGCAAAGAAAGAGATGTATAGGCAATGGAAGCAGGGAGCAGCCACCAAGAAGGAATATATCTCTCTGGCAAATCATTGCAGGTAATCAGTTAGACAGGCCAGGGCAGGGCTTGAGCTCAGGCTGGCTTCAACAATCAAGGCCAATAAAAAGTCCTTCTTCAGGTATATAGCGGGCAAAAGGAAAGCTCAGAGCCGCATAGGCCCCCTGCAGGACAAATCAGGACAGTTGACACGTGGGAAAAAGCGGAGCTCTTCAGTGAGTTCCTTGCTTGAGTATTTCTGTGTACCAACAAAGCCAATTCCCCCACCTCAATCATTGACGGATGTCCACATGGCACCAGTCTGCCTACGGTTATTTCTGAAATAGTTCAGGAGCTCCTGGAGGAGCTGGATGGGTACAAGTCAGCAGGCCTGGATGACCTCCACCCACAGCCAGTGTGATAGCTGAGCTGCTGGCACAGCTGTTTGAGCACTCGTTGTGCTCTGGCCAGGTCCCTGAGGACTGGAGAAGGGCCAATGTGGTGCCCATTTTCAAGAAAGGGAGAAGGGATGAGCCAGGTAACTTTAGATGAGTCAATCTTACCTCTATCCCTGGGAAAATGCTAGAGAAAATAATCAAAGAACACATTTGTGCAGGCCCAGCAGGGGAAACGATGCTGAGGAGAAACCAGCATGGGTTTGTCACAGCTAAATCCTGCCTGACAAACCTTGTAGCCTTCTATGACCAGGTCACGCACTGCCTGGATGCGAGAGCCAAGGCTGATATCATCTTCCTGGACTTTAGGAAGGCCTTTGACACAGTTTCGCACCCTATCCTCATTGGGAGGCTAGCAGACTGTGGAGTGGACTCCTACATGTCAGGTGGGTGGCCATCTGGCTTAGGGACTGCACCCAGAGAGTGGTGGTGGATGGTTCCTTCTTGGCCTGGAGGGAGGTGGGCAGTGGTGTCCTGCAGGGTTCAGTCCTTGGACTGATATTATTCAATATCTTCATCATCAATGTGGACGAGGGTGTGGAGAGCACCCTCTCCAAGTTCGCTGATGATACCAAGTTATGGGGCAGAGTTAGTACACGGGAGGGCAGGGAGCAGACTCAGGCTGACCTGGGCAGGTTGGATCAATGGGCAGAGAGAAATAGGATGCAATTTAATAAAGATAAATGTAAGGTAGTCCACCTGGAAAGGAGGAAGCCCCAGCACACCTATAGGTTAGGGAGTGGCAGCTCGGAAGAAGAGAGGGATCTTGGAGTCATAATTGACTCCAAGATGAACATGAGCCGGCAATGTAACGAGGCCATCAACAAGGCCAATCGCACCTTGTCGTGCATTAGCAGGTGCATGACTAATAGAACAAAGGAGGTAATGCTCCCCCTCTATGCGGCACTGGTCAGGGTGCAGTTGGAGTACTGTGTCCAGTTTTGGGCACCGCACTTCAAGAGGGATGCGGGAAATCTTGAGACGGTCCAGAGGAGGGCCACTCGCATGATCAGTGGCCTTCATGATAGGCTATAATGTGGGGAGGTTGAGAGAGCTGGGAGAGAGAGAGGAGAGATCTTTGTTGCCTCCTATAAATTTATTAGGGGTGGTCAACAGGAAGTAGGGGAAGCGCTGTTTTCTAACGCGCCCCAGGGATTGACTAGGAATAACGGGTGTAAACTAGTGGAGAGTGGATTTAGGTTAGATATTAGGAAGAAATTTTTCACAGTAAGGGTGGCCAGGATCTGGAATAGGCTTCCAAGAGATGTGGTGCTATCACCTAGCTTGGAGGTCTTCAAGAGGAGGCTAGATAGTCACCTGGCTGGGGTCATCTGACCTCAGTCCTCTTTCCTGCCAGGGGCAGGGAGTCGGACACGATGATCCATTGTGGTCCCTTCTGTCTCTACGATCTATGAATCTATGAATGTGTGCCAACAGCACAATTGATCTGCTGCACTGGGTGAGACACATTGCTTATTCTCCTGTCCGTTGATGCCATGTGACATGTTCTCCCAGGCCTCGAGGGCCCTTGTCACAGGCTAGCTGGGCACTGTGAGTATATCAATTTAGTTGCAGACTGACTTAGTACTGCAACTTTGTTAGCCACTGGGCTTTTTGGTTTGGGATCGAGAAGGTGATGTTGGGAAGGAAAGCAATGACAAGTTTCACTTATAAAAAAGAATGAATTTTACTTATAACAAGAAGAGATATAGCTTGCACATATGACAGTTAGTAAAAAGGTTAAGCTAATAAACAGACAACAATACAAATTAAAATTGTCAGTAATAATAAAACAGATAGAGAAATTAACTAAGAGCTCCCACTTGGTTAGCAACATATCGATAGTCCTTTAGTTAGAAACACGTCAAGTTGATTCAGTGAAGTCAGGCATCCCTGATTTATACTGTTAGAAGGAGAACTGGAGGAGATCCCTCAGTCAGGATCTGGTCTTTGTGCACATGGGGAATAAGAGAGATCCCGGGGAATGGAACAGCAATGCCCCTTCTCTTCCGTCCGTCCTGAGGGTTACTTAGCGTGCATGTTCTTCTATATCTCGTTTATCCTAATTTTTTAGTTTCATAGCTATTCATAATATTACTCTATACCTGTTATCTTATGGGGTTAAAAGGTGTTAGAATTCATTACAATAAGTTACTGCCCAAGCTTGAGTTTACCCAAAAAGCAAATCATACCACATTACTTTGGGGTCTGAGATTAACATGTTCCTGCCTAAGTTTATTTTATAGATTCATAGATGGTAGGGTCAGAAAGGACCTCAATAGATCATTGAGTCCAACCTCCTGCATAGGCAGGAAAGAGTGCTGGGTCTAGAGGACCCCAGCTAGATGTCTATCTAACCTCCTCTTTAAGACCCCCAGGGCAGGGGAAAGCACCACCTCCCTTGGAAGCCCATTCCAAACTTTGACCACTCTAACCATGAAGAAGTTCTTCCTAATGTCTAGTCTAAATCTGCTCTCTGCTCGCTTGTGGCCATTATTTCTTGTAACCCCCAGGGGCGCCTAGGTGAGTAAAACCACCAATTCCCTTCTGTGCCCCCGTGATAAATTTATAGGCAGCCACAAGGTCGCTTCTCAACCTTCTCTTGCGGAGGCTGAAGAGGTCCAGGTGCCCCAGTCTCTCCTCATAGGGCTTGGCCTGCAAGCCCTTAACCATACGAGTGGCCCTTCTGTGGACCCTCTCCAGGTTATCCACGTCCCTCTTGAAGTGCGGTGCCCAAAATTGCACGCAGTATTCCAACTGTGGTCTGACGAACTCCTGATAGAGGGGAAGCATCACCTCCTTGGTTCTGTTTGTCATGCATCTGCTGATGCACGCTAAAGTGCCATTAGCTTTTCTGATGGCTTCGTCACACTGACAACTCATGTTCATGTTTCCACTTCTGTGCCACCCAGCAGGTCATGTCCTAGGCAGTAGGTATGCTGGACATTTTTCCTCCCTAGGTGCAGCACTTTGCATTTCTCCTTGTTGAACTGCATTCTGTTGTTTTCTGCCCACTTGTC
>JAGPOW010001568.1:597112-608189 GCA_030014935.1 Caiman crocodilus | reverse complement strand
GGAACGGGCTCCCAAGGGAGGTGGTGCTCTCCCCTACCCTGGGGGTCTTCAAGAGGAGGTTAGATAGGCATCTAGCTGGGGTCATCTAGACCCAGCACTTTCCTGCCTATGCAGGGAGTTGGACTCAATGATCTATTGAGGTTCCTTCTGACCCTAACATCTATGAATCTATGACATGGAGGTAGCTGTATTGGTCAGTTGGTTTCTGATAAAACTGTTAGCCATCTGTTACCCAGATTACAGGTAACACTGTGGGTTGGCTACAGATAAGAGACAGAAACAGGTTTACAGCCTAACGCACTTCAAAACACAAATAACAAACATTTATCCCAGAGTCTACCTAGTTACCGTGACAGCTCAACCTAGATTCTCACTTATACCAGCTGGTATAATCACTTAAAGTATAATCACTACTAAAGACGTAGTATCATGGTAAACACACACAGAAAACTTTAGGTCAGGTCAGCAGAAGCTTGGTTTATTAGAGAATGAATTCTGGACAGACTCATACACAATTGGAGAATTGTGAAGAAGTCTGACCCCATACAACAGGTGAGGCAAGTTCATATAGAAAAATATGAGATCATAAGCATAGCTACGGTATAAATAATCAGCATTTGCCATGACTTTGTTAGTAATGTGCATGTCTTCATTTTATCTTTGTTAGCATTAATTTATCTTTGTTAGCAGATTTTTAGGGTTTTCTGACTTGTAACCTAAGGCGTCGCTTCCCTTTTTGGGCTGACTTAGCAGGCTGGTTTGTGGTTACTTCTGTGCTAAGCTTTTGTTTACTAGACTAGGGAAGGATGGTCCCAGTCTTGTGTTAGTCTTGCGGTTTTAGGTCATGGCCTTTGACTTCCCCATAGCCTAAGCTGATTTTTTGCACCTTTACACATAATGGAGATTCAACTCCTATTTTCCCTTCTTCCACAGTAGGAAGAGGGTGGCATGCAGAATGGCAACAGGTCTTCTTGAACATGCTGAGTTCTCAACACTTCCCTCCAGCCTATACCTAAAATGTATAGATGTCTAGTTCTGATATTCTAACAAATGACCTCTGATTGGTTTTACTGAAACTTATGGAATTGAACTGAACCACTTTTCCTGTGGATGTGAAAGGTGTCAATTAGTTGGGATTTATGTTGTTCCTTTGAAATTACACTGAGTAGAATATATACAGCATTCATAAAAACTGTTATCAGATCTGTCAATCTTTAATTATGGTTAAAAGTAAGTGGGACTACAAGGTATATTAAAAATAGGTGGGGCTAAAGTCAGAATGGACTGTAGGCACTGCTATACTGTTCTTAAGCACACAATGAATACTGTATAATTGTTGCTATGAACTTGAGAATAAGTGGATCTGTTTTATGTGGGATTTCTTAAAATGTGGGATAAGATACTTAGTTAATAAGCCTTTTCTGTAGGATTCCTACCCCTCAGAATCTGTCCAGTTAGGGTGGTGAGCAGTTTCAGGTAGGGCTAGACCCTGGACTCATCAGTCAGGCAGTCAGCTTCAAGAACCTGCATGGGACCCATGCCCAGAACCCAGGTGGCACTCTAGTTGTGCAGATCTTGCCTGTGACTGCATGCTTGCCAGCTGGCTGCTTATCAGAGCCACGAATGCAATGCTGTGGCTGGCAAAGTAAACTCTGACATGCATCCACCAATGCATCTCAAGCTAAACCTGGGATGTCATCCTCCTGCTTTACTCGGCCTTGGTGCGACAGCAGCTGGAGTACTGTGTCCAGTTTTGGGCCCCCACTTCAGGAGAGATGTGGAAAAGCTTGAGAAAGTCCAGATGAGAGCCACTCGTATGAGCCAAGGCCTGGAGGGCAGGCCATATGAAGAGAGGCCAAGGGACTTGGGACTCTTCAGTCTGAAAAAAAGGAGGAGGCTTGGTAGCAGCCTACAATTATATAAGAAGAATACATCAGGACCTGGGAGAACAGCTGTTCATCAGAGCTCCCCAAGGATTACAAGGTCTAATGGCCATACACTCCAGGAAGGTTGATTTAGACTAGACATAACAAAAAAGTTCTTTACAGTGCAAGTGTCCAGGGTCTGGAACAGGATCCCTCCAGAGGTGGTGAAAGCATCTACTCTGGACTCTCTCTAAAACATTCCTGCCTATGGCAGTGGGGGCTGGACTTGATGATCTCACGAGGTCCCTTTGAGCCCCTAATGTCTATGAAATCATCCACAGGCATACAGAAGGCCACCCCTGTTTGAGATAGTCATTTTCTGAATCCTGGTGAAACAAGGCAAGACACCATGGGCACCTATCCTACACTTGCTAACACTGTGAAATGCTGGCACCAGCTTCAGAGCCACCGGTGAAGAACATGGAGGTATCAACAACCCCCGCCCCTGGGGGTATTACAGAAATAGCTACACTGGAATTAGTGGCATTTATCTGTAGAAAATGTGAAGGAAAAATGTGCAAGCCATTCTGATTATAGACTCTCCACAGGTGGATGATGCCCTTATAGAGTGTTTTCAAAACATCCACATCAGCAGTCCCATGATACAGATCCAATGCTGTTTGCCAGAAGTTATTTGGTAGCCAAAGCTAGATGCTGACTGTGAGTAAACAGTAAAGAGCTATGAACTATGCCAAGATAAATGCCATGCATCAGTTAAGGCTCTAGCCCATCCATTGGAAGTGACCGGAACATGGTGGGCTCATCCGCACATAGATTTTGCTGACCCTTTCCAAGGCCAGAGATATTCTTTATTGTCATTGATTCTTTCTCAAGTGGTAAGAAGCTATTTCCATTGCATCAATGACTTCACACACTTGTAATTCAAGTTTTATGTCAGCTGTTTTCAACTCAAGGTCTTCCAGATGCCACTATGTCTTCCAGTGCTGTGCAACTGACTTCTGAAGAATTTGAGACGTGGAGAAGAATCTTACTTTTCATCCCACTTATGCACCATTCTACCTGTCTCCAAATGACCAAGTAAAGCAGATGGTCCAAATTACTAATGATGCATTGAAATGAATCATTGGAACTAACAATTAGCTAATTGCTTACTACAACAGCATGTAATTCCATGCACAGGCTACAGTGGCAAGAGTGTCTTCGCTGTAATTGAACATTGACTATATAAAAGCCCTGTAGGGGTAACAGTTGTTCCTCTGACTGATGAGACAGACTCCTAGAGTAACATCTGACTGACTGGAAATTGTGGCCATGGGATAATCACTAAGCTCACCGTGGTCCCTCTCTTGAGGTGAGTGCCATCTTATTTCACAGTCTTACAGATGAGGTAGAAGAGTGTGTTGTTTAAATCCATATAGTTCAGTGGTCACCAACAATGGATCTCAATCCAACAGTAGATCTTGGAGCCTCTTGCAATAGATCTTGGAGCCTCTTGGAGTCCATCCAAGGCTGGGATGCGTGCCTAAGTGCCCATAGGCATGCACGCACATGCCCCAGCATAGCAGGACAGTCTGTGGGGAAGGGAAGGGATGGGAGCTAGATCAAGGCCCCTGTAGTGCTGCAGTGGCAGGAGCAGGGGTAAGTTGAGTGGGGCCCCGACCAGGTGGGATTTACCTGCTTGGGAGGCACACCCCTAAATAATTAATTTTTCCCTCTGCCTTGATCTGCCCCGCTCTTCCCTCCCCACAGACTTAACTGCTGGGGGAGAAAGAGGATGTTGGTGGCTCACGGTACATCTTGGGTTGCTTTTAAATGTCAAAGGTGATCTCCTACTTTAAAAAGTTGGAGACCACTGGTATAGTCTATGCCATTTTCAGCTATAAAAATGTCCAATAAGGCAACCTCTGTAATGGAAGACAGAGAAGGCACCTCCATATAAATGCTTTTCTCTGTGCTGATTTGCATAGGGGTCAACTGAAACAGGGCTAGTTAAGATTTGAAGTATTATTTAGATTCACAATGAATAAAGGCCAAAATATGTCTCTCCCAGCAGTTCTGGTATTGTAACAAGTCTTCTGTTATTGTCTCTTGTGTCTGTGTGACCATAGTGTTAACCTTTGCAGAGGTAACAACTAGCTTGGTCAGCAAAGTAAAGGAAGTCATCAATATGCTTAAATAAGAATAATTTTAAAAAAAGCACAAGACCTGAAAGTGTACACTATAAGGAAAGGCTATACATCAAATACTCCAAATGCACTATTTTATGGCTTTATCTTAAACTATTAGAAGTAGTGATTGATGGAACAAAATATATTACATGTTATTTTGTATGATAGGTATATTTTTGTTAAAATGCTTAGATAATTTGTAAAAACAGCCTTGTCAAAGAAAGCCGTAAACTAAGGCAACCCCCCAAATACCCTTCCCCCTTCAAAAAACAGGCCAGTATAGGGAAGAAAAGATAAGAAACCCTTTCTTTTGCTTTCCTAAGGGTATAAATCCCAACTAACTGACACCTTCCAAGTCCAGAAGAGATCTGATTCAATCCAGTTCCAAAAGTTTCAGTGAAACAAAAAAGGTAAATAAAACCAATCAGCGATTATTTATTAAAATATTAAAACCAGCTATCTATAAATATTGGGTATAGGCTGAAGGAAAATTCAGACTTCTCCAAAGCTCAGTGAAAAGAGGAACCAACTCGGCAAAAGTTCCCAAGGGCACAGAGAAGCCTGGCCAGTGGATCTGTTTGTCCCTTGAATCTGAAGCTACATAAGCATTGTCTTTATTGATACAAATAAGTCTTTGCTGTCATATCCTAGTAAAGCTTTCAAGTTGTGACTGGAAGTCTCACTGGTCAATGGTCTCATTCTTCCCACAGTTACAATTTGGACTAACAATTGGATAAGCCCAGCACCTTAATTACTCAGCCACCCTGGCAACTGCCAAGAGAAAAGGGGTAATTCTAATATTATAAAAGCCTTAATTTATCTGTCTGTCCATAATGCTTTATTCATGCTCTGATTGGCTGTCTTGGCAGCCAATCAGAGTGCTCTAGGCAGACAGGACAGACAGTGGAGCACTGCCATGATGGTGGGAAATGAAGCAGGCGCATGGCAGGGACTGGAGCCCTGCCATAACAGAGGAGATAGGGCAAGGCCAGCAGTGCCAGGAGCACCCCCCCGTTCAGCCCCCAACAAAAGCTGGTGGTGGGAGGGGGCAGTTACTAGTAGCTGTGGCCATCACCCCGCGGTTGCCAACCTGTGCCTGCAGCCGCCGAACCATGCCCGTGCCCACAGCCATCCTGCCAGGCCTGTGCCCATGGCTGCGCTGAGCTCACACCTGCTGCCCAGCCCAGGACTGGGCTCGCTGCCACTGGGCCTGTGCCTGCTTCTTCTGCTTCTGGGCCTGCCACTGCTGCCGGGCTTGGGCCTGTGGCCACGGCTGGGTGCGGGGCAGTGGTGGAACAGGTGTGAGGGG
Source organism: Caiman crocodilus (assembly GCA_030014935.1). Lineage (NCBI taxonomy): Eukaryota > Metazoa > Chordata > Crocodylia > Alligatoridae > Caiman > Caiman crocodilus. Next base: position 602,826 of record JAGPOW010001568.1, on the reverse strand, counting down.
GAGCAGGCCCAAAACCAAAGCTGCCAAGGGTTGGGGGGGAACAGGTCTGAGCCCACAGCAGCGGGCAGGGGGTGTGGATGTGGAGCCCAAAGCAGCGGGCAGCCCTGGAGTGGGGGAAAGAGACTGAAGGGGTGTCCGAAGCAGCAAGGGCGAGGGTGGGGAGAGCGGGGGCAGGGCTGCCATGGTGGGGAGGGCAATGGGGTTGGGCCCACGGTGGGGGAAAGGGGAGCAGCTTTGACCCTGGCCCCAAACTGCTGGGGGGGAAATGGAAGGGCTTGAAGGGGGTGGAGCCGGACTAGTATGGGGTGGGGGGAAGGGGACACAGGGCCAAATGCTGGGCTCTGTCCCTGCCCCTCCCTCCCATCATTTTTGATAGGCAATTTGCTAGTATGAGCACAATGGTTAAGTCATTGGTCTCGCTGTGAAGCATGACCCATATCCCAACATATAAAAGTTCTGATAGATAGATACACCCATGTCAACAAGAAATTTGAAGCATTAAAATGGTTTATGAAACACTTAGTGAACAGTCAGAGCTGTGTAATATCCAAGCACCCTTTATCAGCCATCCAAACCCGATTGTTTCTCTTGCAGGTCTGGACATAAACAGCTGTGGCACTGTGCCCCTGCCCTGGCAGCAGGGAGGTCCTGGCCCTGGCTCCCTGTTCAGAGGCAAGGGACTTGGAAAAATTTGCAGGGGAGTGGCAGGTCCCAGCCCCCTGCCCTGATCTGCTGGTGGGGCAGCTAGCTTGTTGCTAGCTGGCCCACCAGGGGATTGGGGCAGGAGGCTGGGACCTGCCCCACATGGGCAGCTCTTTCCAAGCCCCATGCGTTGATCACTTGATTGGGGCATGGGCTGGGATTTGCCCCTGACTAGGATGTTTCCCAGCCCCTGCTTTGCAATTGTGGGGTGGAGGCTGGGGAGCTGTTCCCTGCTCAGCTCTGCAACCACTCATGGAGCTGGGTGCAGAATAGGCTCCCTACCCCCACCAGCAGGGAGTCCCCAGCACCATCTCTGTACCATGGAGAGATCTTTATCTCCCAGTGCCAGGTCCATGGTTGCGGGGCTGGTGCTGGGAGATAAGCATCTCCTAGTGCTGGCTTCGCAGTTGCAGAGCTGATGCTGGGAGATAACAATTTCCTAGCACCAGCCCCACAACCATGTAGCTGGCCCTTGGAGATGAGGGTCTCCCAGTCCCCCACTCCCTGACCATGATGGCAAAGCAGAGTCCGGAGGCTGGGAAATAAGGAGCTTCCAGCCTCCGCTTCCCAATTGCGATCTTGGAGTGAGAGGTTTGGAGCTCCCCACTGCTGGTGGCAGGCAGCTCCCGGGGCAGGGAGACGTCTCTTGCCCCTGGTGGATGGCTGACTGGGAGCGGATTTGTTTCTGGTCAGGTGTCTACACAACTCCTACTGTAGTGTTACTAATCAAAAGTAAATTTGCTATTTGCCTTTGGAGGTAGTTGTTAGACCTTGACTCCATGAGATTCCTACTGACTGGATAGCAATAGGCCAACACACACACTGGCTTCACAAAGCAACTTTATTGCAAGACAGCACTGGGGATGCCTGTAACTGGAGTGACCTAGAGTATCTTTTCTAACAGTCTTTTATTAAGCTTGATTTACATAGACCCTACCTTGTTCCCTCCCTTTTCCCGCCTTCTTTCCTCCCATCTTACAGTCCCACCCCTGTTTACTTGCTTTGCATATTATGATATCCTTTATATGGCACTTTATTCTCCCCCGTGACTATTGGTGCCCTTTGTCCTTGCTAAGCATTGCTAGGGATGCTATCTACAGCACCTTCTTGTTGCTTCTTGTTCCCCTTTCCTGCACATCTGCAGCCTCCAGCATCTTATCTTACATTCCACTACCCTAACAGTAGCAAATTTACTCGTGATTAGCAAGATTTATTGTGTAGTATGGATGTGCATATATAGAAGTACATGTTTACCATGAAGTAAACTATGCTACTGCGCCGTTAAGCATCTTGTACAGTGTCACAGGGCGCTCAGGTTGCCCTGCGCCTGCAGAGGAGCAGGACTGCCAGAGAGGGCGCCCTAGCAGTGATCAGGCTGCGCAGCTGCGAGTTGCCTAGGCAACCAATGACGGTCAGCTGACCCAAAGGGGCAGGGCCTGGCTCTTATAAGGCCCAGAGCTGGGGCCAGGCTGGCAGTTCTCGGCCAGCAGCCGGAGGGGCAGGAGCTCTGAGAGGGACAGTGGTGTGAGTGTAGCTCACAGGAGCCCCAGAGGCTGGAGAACGAGGCTGTGGGATAGTTGGGAGGCTTATGCCGTTATGGCCAGGTACCTTATGTTTATGTTATAGCCAGAGGCTTGTGTTTGTGTTCTGTTGTTATGATGACCGGTGGTCTGGGCGAGGCTGTAGGGGAAGGAGGAGGCCTTACAAAGGGACCCCAGCTGTATGGGGGATCCCGGCACCCGGGAGGGCGCGATTCAGCGCCAGCAAGGGCGCAACCTGCAGGGTGCCTAGACCCCAGGCCCGCGAGGGGGCAGCGTTGAGAAGCCCAAGAGGGAGCCGCATTGATTTAGAAGTCCAAGTTGGACACAGAAAACCCCAGAGGGGGCACACTAACATAAAAACAACAGCTATTCCATCTGTGAGGCGTGGGCTGCGGTACTGGGGAGGAAGGAGCTGCAGATAGCGCCCCCTAGTGGAGGGGCAGTAGAAGGGCGGCCTCCTGCCAATTAACATCAAAGACGCGGCAGGAGAGGTAAGGCAGGCGGTTGCCCAGAGACAGGTGCGGGGCCATATTGAGGGCAGTCCTGAGGTGCCCTGTAACAACAGACACGCCCGTTAAGTACTACAACCTGAAGCTATGATAAAGTATATTTGGATTATTTATTGTATTGTTTTACCTTATAATGTCTCTTTCAGGCTTTGTGCTCTATTTACTTGCATCTCGTTACTAGATTAGCTAGATGTGTCAATGGCTTCCATTACTTTTCTGACCGAGTTGGTTGTCACATCTGCAAAGGTTCATGCTGCAGTCCCTCAGAAACAAGCTTTGCAACCTTATGTTTAGCCACACTTCTGCAGATTGACTTGGGTCCCTTGAAAATGGCAAAGGCTGGCAGCAAAATGCAGATGTGACACAGTCATAGCAAAGTCACAGCAGTGTTCAAGAAATGAATTTGCTGGGTGGAGTATTTGCAGGGTGGGCTTCACTTGAGAGCTACAGCCCCACTTTGGACCTGTACATAAAGAGTTTCCACTCCATAGTCATTCTGAGCTTGCCAAAATCAACAATGCTTACACTGAAACCTCAGACCTTTGGAACAGAGAGCCATACTCAGTTTTAAAAACAATCTTGGTGTTATCATACAACAGACCAATAACAGGTGTGCCACTGTTGTCATGGAAAAAACAGCCCATGTACAGGAAGGCAAGTGACAGCTTTCCAACCGAGATTTGCAAACTCCTGATCAGAGACCCCCATCGAGCAATACCAGAGGGAATTACACTGCCAAGAGTATTGTCTTGTTATATTGGTATACACAATACCAGACGCATGCCTTAAAATAATAAAAGTGATTGCCAGAATTGTTGGAGGAGACTTGACACATGCATTTCCAAGCTAAAAAAGCCAGAGGAAGAGGATGAGTCAGTGTAACTAGAGAACACAGGAAAACCACATACACATTTCAATTGAACCAGCAACTAAAGAAAACAAAAGACCAAATATATATTTCAAGCAAAACCTGTAAAAGGTGCATGGAGTACAGGAAAAATGTCTTGTATGTGACATCCTTAAATTTCTCAAAACAGGCATTCAATGTCTAAGGTGTTAGATATGTTTCAAGCATTCAGTATATGCCTGGAGTTTTGTAAATAGACCATCACCAGTACAAGCTATGGCAAATTTGCCCCATTAATAAACAAATACCCAAAGACAGGCCCAGTAAGCAATGCCTCTAAGCATCCTGTTTAACCACACAAAGCACCACCACATACATATAATTGACCTATAATTGCAGTGGCTGTGAGAAACACAAGTCTTCACCCCTAAATAAATCCAAAAACAGGAGCCAAGCAATTTAACAATGTAATATGATATATAATATCATATTATATATGTAATATGTATGTATCGATAATATGTGTGTATATATAATATGTAATATGAGGACCCTTTCTTCCCTGTTTTGTTCAGACTTTGATTGGCCAACTATCAAGGAAAAATGCTTTGAAGCTATACAACTAAACAATATAAAGCAAGACAGAACTGCCAGCAAGATGTGTGCAGTCCAGGGAAGACCAAGCCACTATTCTACCACCCAGCCAATAAGTGAAAGATCCACACTGTGAGGCTGTACAAGAGCTGCTTCCTGCCTGCATTGGGCGAAGATCTTTTTGCAACTCAGATAATACAAGGACTAATAGCTCATTTTATATTGGAAAAGACTCTTTTTCTGTCGTCATTTAATTTTGTAGCTTGTTGGTAGTTATTAAAGCCAGCCTTTCTGTCATTTATCAACTGAGTGTTGTGTCAATTCTTAGAGCACTAGGTTTAAAAGCCTATTTTTACATGCGACACCTACCTTGTTCTTCCTACAAAACAATGAAACTTCTTTTGCCCTTTCCTGATGAGATTTGCTTTGGACCTCGGGATAATGTCTGATGGGTCAGTCTGACACTAATCTCATCCATTCTTCCTCCTAGATTAGCACATCTTTGGCTCTTCAAATTCTTTCCTAAGAATAATAGCCTTTTCACAGTTCCAGGTAATCACCTGTCTGATCATCTCTTTCTCTCTTCTTAAATCATGAATTCTGGACTTGCTATATGTGACAGGGGGCCTGCCCAGGGCCTGAACTCAATGTGGACCTGCCCACCTGTCCGCCCAGTCTTGTCTGCCACAACTTGCTGTTTAATAAACTCTATGTAATAAGTGGGAGGCCGCCCACCTTAATTCCCTGATGCCTAAGGCAATATACAGAACTCTGACTTTCCCTATAACATGTCGTATATACTGCAGATAGCATCTACATTGCTACAGTGCCTCACACTGTGACCCTTGCTCCAGACTCTCACTCCGGTTTCCCTCTGACCCAAACTCTGCCTCACCATGCTTGAAGACTTACTGGGGTCTCGGCCTCTGGCCCAAATGCAGCCTCAGGTATCTGTGGACTTACCTTGGCCTTTCTTCCCACTCCCTGGGGCTTCAACCTATGCTCCGATAGGGCTTTCACTCATGCCCTCCTCACTAGGGCCTCCTTCTTAGATAAACACTCTTTTGGGGGTTGTCCTGGGTGCATCCCTTCAGGCTGTCCCCGAAGCCCTACTGAGAACACCCCCAGTGCAGCCCGTTAGGTCCTCCTGAGCAGACCCTACTCTACACCCTTCATGCACAGCACTTCAGGTCGACACTGTGCACCCTACCCTGTGCGGGCCTCAACACATACTTCTGTCCCCTCACTGGGGCCACTCTCTCTGCTCCCTCTTTCTGGGACCACGAGGGTCTTACACCTGTGGGGCTCACGTACCTCTCCCTAGGCGTGGCTGGCCCCCATCCTTATAACTGGGTAACCCACCAGGATGTGGGGGCTGTGGCTGTAAGGTACCCCTTACTTGCCTTTCACTGGGAAGGCAACTGGCATGGCATTTCCTGGGGATCACCCCACCACAGTTGGACCCATCATACCACCCTACCCCAACAGGGTGTAGTTTTACATCATTCCCCAGGACCAGGG
>JAGPOW010001568.1:578542-593726 GCA_030014935.1 Caiman crocodilus | reverse complement strand
CTTTTGCAATACTTTTTCCAAATTAAGGGAGAGTGCTTCTGATTTCAGAGACAAGCTGCAACAGGTTTTCAATAGCAATAATCCTACTGTGTCAGATGTCAATTGGTTTCTGAACGGTCTCTTAAACCTAGAACAAAGGCGGCTTTTGTTTGATGAAACCCGTAATATTCAAAACGGCACCCCTTGGCCACAAAACGACTATAACGATGAAGATAATCAAAATCTGCAAAATGCCGAGGTACTTTATTGGACGCTATTAATAGAGTGGCTCAAACTAGTGTAGATTGGACAAAGGGAGAAAATTGCAAACAAAATCCTGACGAGCATCCAGCCGATTTTGAAAATCGACTTTGTGCCTCAATTCAAAGACATACTGGCATTGATCCTGCTGCAGACAATATGTGAGGGTTAATAGTTACCGCTTACGGAAAGAATTTACAGCCGAAGCTGCAAGATAAACTACAGCAATTAGTCCTGGGCTGGAAGGGTAAACCCATGGCCGAGATTGTTCAGGCTTGTCTCGATTTATGGAAACAACAGCAGGCAGAAAATGAAAAAAGAAAAGAACTTAAAACTAGCCTGATGTCTTTGCAAATCCAAGACTTAGAACAAAAACGGCGTACTGATCCTCGCCCACACATCCAAACTCATAAAGACTTTTATTCTGGGGACCTAGAGTCTGATCAAAACCTTCATTCACAAGTTAACTCAAGACCAAATGTACCTCCTTTTCAGCCGCATTTCCAACGTGGACTGTGCCCTGACAATGCTTATAATTACTGTAAACAAAAGGGACACTGGAAAACTAACTGCCCAAACCGGTCCCAGCGCAGTGGCCCCCCTGTTTTCTGCCCCTCACATCCTACCCAACGATGGTTCACCACAGTCTCTGTGTCTCCGGGACGTGCTGCGCTGCACGTCCTCTCATCAAACCCTCTAAAGGTGCCAGTGTAACTGTGACTGTTAATAACAAATCTCATCAGTTCCTTGTAGGTACAGGGGCCTCTCTGTCTACTATAAAATATGAGGAAGCCGAAAGATTAATAGCCGGCAATGAAACAGCCAGTGCACTTGGAGTAGGGGGCCAAGTCATGCCGCATAAATATGCTAGTCCAGCTACAGTCAAAATTGGGCCATTGTCTGCTGAACATGCTTTCTTGTTAAGTCCTACTGCTCCAGTAAATCTATTAGGAAGAGATTTGTTGTGTAAATTGGGCGCCACAATCCACTGTTTCCCCGAGGGTGTGTATTTAGATCTGCCCTCTGATCAGACCCAAAATTCAATGCTCTTGTTCTCTCCAGACCCTGAGAATAACCAAACAGATGGTGACTCTTCCAACTCTCCATCTCTTTTGGATGCTCCAGAGTCCTTGTGGGCTTCCCACCTCGGTGAAACGGGGAAGCTCTTGAACATTGAGCCAATTCAATTGACTTATAATACACGCCAACCTTTTCCTGCTGTAGATCAGTATTCCCTTTCCCGAGAAGCCGAGGACGGTATTGCCCCGGTCATAGATGCACTGCTACAACAAGGTGTTTTAATTCCAACTTGCTCTCTTTGTAACACTCCTACCCTACCCATGAGAAAACCACAGAAAATAGACAAGCACGGAAAACCCATTTATCGCTTTGTACAAGACTTAAGAAAAATTAATCAATTTGTTATTCCTTCTCATCCTGTTGTGCCAAACCCTTCTACTATCCTCAGCATGATTCCTGCCCTCTGCTGCTTTCGTTTCTGTTGTTGATATATGTTCTGCTTTCTTCTCCATCCCAGTACACCCTAACTCCCAATTTCTTTTTCCATTTACTTACAAAGGAAGGCAATATACATGGACACGATTGCCTCAAGGGTTTACTGAAAGCCCTTCCATATTTTCTCAAGCGTTAAAGAAGGATTTAGATACTATCACTTTGCCTTGTAACTCAGTACTCATTCAGTATATTGATGATCTCATGATTGCTTCAGAAACTAAAATCACCTGCGTAACAGATACAATTCACCTTCTAAAATGTTTAGACCAGCAAGGTCATAAAGCTTCCAGAGCTAAGTTGCAGTTTTGCCAGCCAAAAGTTATATATTTGGGCAATGAAATCTCCAAGAGGCATAGACGTTTAACTACAGATCGCATTTCTGCCGTTCTTTCTCTCCCATCACCCATTACCAAGAAACAACTCAGAGGCTTTCTAGGCTCTGCTTCATATTGTTGACAGTGGATACCCAACCTTTCCATACTGGCAAAATCCTTAAACGAGCTTACTAGAGATGATTCTGCTGATAACTCTCCCGTGGACCGAGCACCACAAACAGGCGTTTGTTGATTTAAAGCCAGCCCTAGTCTCTGCACCAGCATTGGGACGCCCCGACTACGATAAACCCTTTACTTTGTACTGTCATGAAAGAGAAGGTGTTGCTTCTGGAGTCTTGACTCAACCTTTTGGGTCTTTTCACCAACCAATTGCTTGTTTTTTTTCCTTGCTTAATCCCGTTGCACGAGGATTTCCACCCTGCCTGCATGCTGTAGCTGCCGCTGCATTGCTTTTGGACAAGTCAGCAGCTATAGTGTTAGGATCTCCCCTTACCCTTGCTGTTCCCCATGTTGTATCTGCCTTGTTAAACCATGGAAAAACTCAACACTTGTCCTCTCAAAGATCATCTTATGAGCATGCTATTCTGGCTGCTGATAATGTTACTGTTGTTCGTTGTAATGTTTTAAACCCTGCTTCTCTTTTACCTTTACTGCACGATGGAGAGACACACTTGCTAGACCACGACTGTGTTGTGCAGACAGATCAGGTACTTACCCCACACCCAGACCTTACTGACAACCCGCTTCATAACCCTGATTATATTTTTTTCGCAGACAGCTTGTGCAAAAGAGACGCGAGTGGGCAACTTTGTGCGGGATTCGCCGCATGTTCACCACATGCGGTCATTGAAGCTCACAGTCTCCCTGGTATCCGGAGCGCACAACCTGACGAACTAATAGCCTTACCTCGTGCTTGTACCTTAGCAGCAAACCGGTCTGTTAATATTTATACTGATTCCCATTATGCCCTTATGCACCCCACTTGTTATCTCCTTATGTGCAGCTCTTACTCTTTCACTATCTAATATCTCTCTCCTCCAAGATGCAGCTCTAGGAGCCCTAAAGCATGCATGGCTTGCCGCAGGCTGTACTTTACATTCTGACACCCTGTGGAGGTCTCCAGATGGGCGCATTATTGCCCCAAAAACCCTTGTCACTCAGCTTGCTCGCACGTCCCATGAAAAGGGACATGCTTGCAAAAGTGGGGTAGCTGAGAACATTTTGAGGTACTGGTATTCACCCGCCATTCATGCGGAAGCAAAAAAGGTATCGGAAACCTGTGTTATATGCCTACAACATGGAAGTAGTAAACCAACACATGTCCAGGCCAGTGCTACTCCATGGTCCTAGGGACCATTTCAGAACTTGCAGATAGACTTCATTGACCTCCCACCTAGCAAAGGGTGCCTACTGATGTTCCTTGCCATTCTCTAGTGCTGGAGACTGGATCCTTGTAAAAGAATTTCACCAGAAAAACTGTCTGTAACCTAGATGGAATGGACCTTATCAAGTCTTACTAACCACCAATACGGGCTGTTAAAGGTCGATGGAAAGTCTGCCTGGATTCATGCATCTCATTGCAGAAGAACCTTAATGCCAAAAGAAGAAGAACAAATCGACCCGGAACCAACCCAGCTGGACTGAAATCCTGCTCCTACGGGAACTGGATTTGATGAGGAAGAAGGTCTCCCCAAAGTAAGCGCTGTAGCAGTTCACCAGGTTGAGCCCCCTCATACCTACAACCTGCGTCCAAGAAAATAAACCAACTACAGCAGTGTCGTGGAAACACGCAGAGTACTTTTGGGTCAGGTCAGCAGAAGCTTTTATTCAAAAGAAGCTACAGCTGTAGGGGGGGATTCCAAAGTGACATGGATTTCCCAAGCACTTGGAAGGGGTCCCCCCACCAAAAGCAAAAATCAGAAGGCTTATATACTTTTTAATAGTCGCTTACAACTCACGTGATCATATAGAGAAATTAGCATGAAAAGCGGTTGTACCATTACTTCATCATTTCTTTGCTTTAAAAAGGATGGGAACTTATGGGGGAGACAAGGTTAGTTCACAAGATCAGGGTTGTACATGCTTTTGCTATCTTTCAAGGCCGCAGAACACTTTCTCTTAACTGTTGTGCTGTTCAGAGCCAGCAATTCTTCACAAAGTGGTTATGTCATCTTATAACTCAATCAAAAGTTAAGGCATTCATATATATATGTATTTTTACTCCGCAACAGTTTCAGCAAAAGAAATCTTCCGTATGGTGAAGTAAGTGACAACATAATCCACTAAAGTTGCCAACAGAGGCAAACCAAACAATACCTGCCAATATGACTCCTAAGTTTATTGTAGCTACAGTGTTACTTAATTTAGCCATATTAGGTGCCCCAAACTTATACCTAGCCCATCATCAAAATCACTCTGTGGGAAATAGTAGCTGTACTCATTACACTGTAGGAACTGGGGTATGGATGAACAGTCAATCCCAAGAAAGAACATGGTGTCAGGACTTTAGGACCTGATACTCCCTAAAAAACCAAACTTCCCGAGACGGATCATATAACTGCACCCCACAGGTCAGTCTTAATGTTACAATATGGAACTGTGTAGGACACGGAGGAGCTTGTTACCTAAAAGGATCCCGAGCAAACTCATCCTCCTCCGCCCCAGGGCAATTCGAGCCTGTTGCAGGTTGGGGAAGTCGAGCACAGTTTGTGCTTTGGAATGACGGACAGAACACCACCCAAAATAATGCCAGCTGGATTGCCCTAAAAAGCACCTATGGAGTATGTGGCGCAACAGCATACCGTTGGCTACCCAAAAATTGTTTTGGATCCTGTTATTTGGCCTGGCTAACTCCTATCATCGGGATAACAAAGGTCTTGCCTCGAGAGCATCACCAAAACAAAAGAGAAAGCCCTGATCTAGCAGACCAAAGACAAAATGCGGTAGCTACCCTTGAAACTTATAAAAATCCTTTAACCGTGGGAAAAATTAATAGGGTGTTCTGTAGCAGGAATAATTCCACTAGTTACTGGCCCAGCTATCTCCTGTTTGGAAAGATATACCCTGTGACTACAAGCGGTAGTTAAAATATTGGCCCCACAAACTCAAACTGCATAACCAGTCTAGAAAACGCTATAAAAACCATAGCCCAAAACCAGGATAACTTACAACAAATGGTTATGCAAAACCGATTAGCTCTTGACTATGTTTTAGCATCCAAAGGGGGTGCCTGTGCAGTAATAGGGCAAGAATGTTGTACCTATGTAAATTGTACTTTCAATTTAGTAGAAGAGCAAGTTAATGATGCTTTAGTTCATGCTGCCAGGGCAGCTGAAGCTGCTTTTGTTCCCAAAGACTCTTCAGCAGATTGGTTTGCCTGGTTAGACCCTAGTGAATTATTCAAAGGTCTGCGCGGGAAAATAATGTCCGCATAATGTATGATTATAATTTTAGGCTTAAGTTTATATGTAATAGCACAACTAATTTTATGTTGTATAAAATTGTGTGTAAAGAAGGCTGAACAAACTATCTCAACAATATCAAAGGAAAAAGTGAAACAAATGATGGTAGAATTTAAAAAAAATGACATAGAACAGGAGAAACTATGGACAGACCTGCACCAGATAGAAATATAATGATCCTTCTTTTGAAGGATCAGAGCGGGGAATGACAGGGAACAGAACGGAGTCAAATCGCCATTATGTGTAAGCGAACAGATCTTGTACCCAGCTTAAGCTATGAGGAGGTCAAAGGACAGGAGCCGAAACCACCAGGCTAGAGCAAACTGGAATGATCCTGTCCTAGTCCAGTAAAAGCAGAATCTTAGTGTAGAAAGAATGTGGCTACGATGTCATGCTTCTTATTTAATCAAGTCGCGAGCAAAGTAGAACAACAGACAGGTTGCTCTCGGGCAGTTGTCTGTTCAGAATGCATTCTTTAATAAATCAAGTCTTTAAACTTATGTTGTCGTTTGTCTGAACCTCCACCCAACGATAGTTGACTAAGTTTTTCCCCAGCATAAGGAGATTGTCTTATTGCATTGATTTAAATAAAGTAAGCATATGAATGGATTTGCGACTAGTCCCATCTCAAATCCTAATTTATTGAACACATAAGCAAAACTACTTCTATAATACAGTGCCTAAAACAGTATTCTTAAGTAATCCTTTCCAACAATACATGATGACTCTGCTGGCTAGGCACTTTCACAGTATTAGGGTGCTATTAATTGTTGTTCCTTTTTCATGCCCATTGCTCTCTGCTATCTGACTGTGACTTCACTTCCTATTTGGTATTGCTATAATACTGTCCAGTTACAGATATTATCTGGTATAACTATCTGTACAGTTTAACTGCTTTTCTGTTTTTTCTTCTTTATTTCATTTTGGATACCCACATCCTGTTTTTCTTGCTGCTTAGGTCTGTCTTATGTTGCGACATGCATTTGGTTTGCTCGTTTCACTTTCAGATAATGGCACTGAATACACAAAATAGCTTTGCTTATGATAAGCATTTTACTAATGTGACTTTCAGGCCTATAATCTAATGCAGTGTGTCTCAACCTGTGGGTCGCAACCCAAATGTGGGTCGCAAAAATATAAGACAAGGTTGCAAACAAACTTTAAAAATGGATTAAAAACTTTAAAATGTATTCTCCTTTAAAAGAGAAAAACATGGGTTTTCCCTTGCAAGCCCCCATGCCTTACATGCCCAACCCCTGCCCTAGACACTGAGAAGCTGCAGCTTCTGGAGTGCTGGGTAGAGCCAGGAAGCATTTTTCTACTTAAACTATTTACTGTGTCAGGACTGCCCATTCATGTTTAAAAATGGATCATGGTGCAAAGAAGGTTGAGAACCACTGGTCTAATGCATCTTTGCTTAAAGCAGGATCTTTCCTGTCAAAGCCATTCCAAGCAAATATTTGTTTAACCTGCACTTAAAAACTTTAATGACAAAGATTTCACAACATCTTGATAATCTGTTACAATGTTTAACCATCTTCATACTCAGAAAATTCTTTCTGGGTACGTCTACATGAGCCACTTTAAGGCACAGTAGCCCAAATTTAAGGCACCTTAGGGCACATGTCTACATGTGTGTGCCCTTAATGTGCTTTAAAAATGGTGATTTGGGGCTAATCGCACCTAAATTTGATACCTGCATTTGGAAGTTTCAAATTTAGGCACGAGTAATTACGGTGCATTAATGCATGTATAGATATGTTAAAACGCATTATCGCTGTGAGTGTGGACTGGCTTGGGACTAACTTTAGTCCCACATCAATCTACACACAGAATTAATGCGCTTTAATGCCTTTACATGTAGATGCCTGTCTAAACCTGCTTAATGTGCATTAAGCTAATGCACATTAAATTTAGGCCCACTTAAATGTATGTGTAGACATGCTCTCTAATATCTCATGTAAATCTCTCTTGTTGAAATTTAAGCCCATTACTTCAAGACCTTTCTCTGGTGAGCACAAGGAACAATTGATTACCATTTTTTTAGTAATAGTCCTTTCTACATTTGAAAACAGTTATCAAATTTCCTTTATTTTTTTCCTCATCAAAATGAATAAGGCCATTTCTTCTAAAATTTTTGTTGGTGGACTCTGCAATTTGCCATGTCTTTTTTGCACCAAAATGGACATAGATCTCCAAGGGTAGTCTTACTAGTGCAAATACAACAGAAGAAATCACTTCTCCTGATTTGTACATGTCATCCCTATTAATACATCCCAGCATGCAAATGGCTTTTTTATAGCGATATTACACTGTTGACTCAGATTCAACTTGAGATCCAGTATAATCTCTAGATCCTTTTCTGCAGTCCTGTAGCCTAGTTAGTTACTTCCCATTTTGTATTTTTGGGTTTCATTGTTCTTTCAAACATAAGGCTATTGGTGTGGATATAGGAATATTCAGTATAACTTGGGACAAGTTAACTATATCCCATGTCATGGTCTTGTTCTCATGACAAATTCTTCCAATGTTGCCAAAGGACTCTGTTCAAAGTCTTCTTACCCCATTGATATTTTTCCTTAAAGTATTCAATTTATTGGGGATTGCATCAATGTCATGACCATCTAAAACTCCTTTTCTGGTTTCCACTCATCCTAATGCTGTTCCTATGTTTCCATCCTTTCCCCTTTTTGTTCTGATGTTGGAAAAACTAGCTATTTCCAGTCATCCCTTTGCTTGTTGGTCCAGAGATCACTGAGGAGGACAACAGTGAGTGTTCCCCACAACTGCGCAAGTTTCTCTTCTACCTGTTGAATATTGCTTTTATAAGCTGTGCAGTCACTACCATCATGTTTGATTCACCTGTCTGCTCAACAAGTTCTCTAGTTACTCTGTACACATTGCAGTTGAGCTTCAGCAGACTCTGGTGCTTCTGCGTACTTAGTTTCTAGTAATCACAGACATTCTGAACTGCTTGTGTCTGTGTTGTGTGAATTACATTTTGACCTTCAAAAAACTGCTCTTATGTACATATGCGCATGTTATGCACCCTGGCCAGAAGGTGGAACTAGACCATACTATGATTATCTCCTGTTGCTGCCTGCTGTTAGGCTTGAAAAGCATTTGGTTAGGCCTTTTGGACTGTACAATAAAGATGGTTGCATTTTCTGCATGTTCTCACTGGGACAAAAACCCCTGCAATAGCCCAAACTGGTAATGCTGATGAAATCCTAGTGAATAGCAGGTTGTCTGTGCTTCATCCTGAACTGTAACTATGAAGTGCTGTGAGGAAAAGGGACCCTTGCCACCATGGGAGCCAAGACCAGGGATATCTTGTTATGGGGCGTTCAGTGTAGCTACTATGCAATGGCCAACTTCAGCCATGCTGAAGAATTTGAGGTGGCTGTGCTGTTGTTCTGAGACTTCCACATGGACTGGCTTCTCTCCTGTCTGGAAATCAATCAGATTACTAAAGCCAATGAGAAATAAGCAGGGCTACTGACTGCCATTGACTCACAAGCTATTGACTGGCCAGAGACCCTGACAATAACCCCACCCTCCCCAATGTCACAGGGCTGTCTTTCAGACAGCCTGGGACTGGGCTTTTTTGGGTGCCTCTGATGGAAGGCTTGCACTAATTTGTGGGCATGAACATGGTCAGCCAGTTCCCAGGATTTTTCTTCAGGACCACAGCCCTTCCAAGTGGCCAAATAGTAGAGCTTGTCTTGGACATGTTTGGAGTTTAAGACCTGCTTAACAATATACTTTTTGTGACCTTCCACTATCATGAGTGGTGGGGGTGTGGGTTTTAGATAGTCAAGAAAAGGGTTTTCAATGAAAGGTTTTAGTAGGGATACATGGAAAAAGAGGTGTATCTTCAATGTCTCTGGTAGAGAAAGCTTAATTGCTTCAGGTGTGATATGAGGTTGTTCATTGCAGAAACCTGCGAGAAGTTTGGTTTTGCTAGCTGGCTGGAACTGGGGATGGAAACCAGAGTTGCAGAGAAAGGAAGTCTAGCCTGTGGTTGTATGGACAGCATTGTTATATGTGATCTCTGCTAAGGTGAACAGGGACACCTAGTTATGCTGGTGGAAGTTTAAAAAACAACTGAGGTATTGTTCAAATGTCCGATTTACATTTGTCAGTTAGTCTGAGGATGGTACACAGACGAGTGAAGAGGTTTTACATCCAGGACCTTACAGAACTCATGCCAGAAATGAGAAACAAACTTGGAGTTATGATCAGAAAGCACCTAGGACAGGCAACTGTGTAGGCAGAATATATGCTTCAGGAATAGATTGGAAGTGCTAGCAGTGGGGACAGAATTGGCAGGGATAAGGAAGGCCATTTTGGTTAATACGTCGACTACAACAATAATCATAGAACAGTTCTCAAGAGTGTGGGAGGTCTACAATGATGTCTACCAAAACAGTTGACCATGGTAGTGCAGAAGTATATAATGGCTGGAGAAGCCCATCTAGGTTCAACATTTAAGGAATCTGTCTCAAAACACCTAGAGGAAAACAAGGTGATATGGGGCAGCCAGCTTGGATTTATCAAGAGCAAGTCATGCTGACAAACCTGATTTTTTCCTTCTAGGATAACATGACAGGTTCTGTGGGTAGGGGTGAGCAGCAGATATGATAAGGTTTGACTTTAGCAAGGGTTTTTACTTTGTCTGCCTTGACATTTTCATTAATAAGATAAGGAAATACAGACTACATGAAAATACTGTAAGATGGTTGTATAACTGGCTTTGAATATTGGGCTCAATTATTTGTTATCAATGGCTCAAAACCTAGTTGGAAAGAGTTATCATTAGGATTCCCTAATGGTCTGTTCTAGGTCTAGTATTGTTTAACATCTCCATTCATTATGTATGGGATTGTATGCATGCTTAGGATGGATAACACCAGTGCAAATGACACCAAGTTGGGTGTAGTTGGAGACAGGGTAGGGCTAGGATCCATAATTACCTGGTAAAACTTGAGAAAATATGAAAAATCAACCAGATAAAATTCAAAAGGTACTAATGCAAAGTCCTGAACTTAGGACAAAAACATTGCATGTACAAATACCAACCAGGGAATTACTGGCAAGGCTGCAGTGTTGTAGAGAAGGACCTTTGGGTTACAGCAGGCCAGAAGCTAAATATGAGCCAACTGTATTCTTTTTGCAAAAGAAGCCAATGCATACTGGGATGTATTAATAGGAGTGACTTTTGCAAATCAAAATAAGTGATTGTTCCACTCAAGTCAGCACTGGTGAGGTCTCACCTTCAGCACTGTGTACAGTTTTGGGCTCCACACATCCAGAAAGATGTGTAAAGATTTGAAAGAGTCTAGCCAAGAGTAACACAAATTATTAGAAGCCTGGAAAGAATGGTTTATTAAAAAAGGCCGGAAAAACTATGATTTTTCAGTTTGGAGAAGAAAAGACTTGGGGGATTTGATAACCATTTTTGAGTATTTGAAAGGTGATTATGAAGAGGATGAGGATACCATTGTCTCTGTGGCTGTAGGGAACAGGATTATGAGCAATAGCCTCACACTGCAGTAGAGGAAATTTAAATAGGAGATTAAGGGAACTTTCTGACCATCAGTGTGGTCAAGCATAGGAGCAGGCTACCTAGGGAAGCTGTGGAATCCCCCTCCCTGGAAATTTTCAAGAGCAGTTTAGGCAGACACTTGACCTGGGATGGTTTAGTCAGAGGTGATGCTTCCTTTAACAGTTAGCTGGATTAGGTAACCCCATGAGGTCTCTTTCAGCTCTATTTACTATCATCCTATGTTTTATACAAGTAAAGAATAAATATACAGTCTGTTAATATTTGGCCAGAACTAGCTCTGCTCCATAGCTATTGCTTTTCCATAATTCCTTCTGGGACTCGTAACAATTAACTATATGTCTTAGTGACCAAATATACTCTTAATCAGCAGACTAATTGAGCTTAATCAGTTTGGTCTCTTGAGCTCTTTCTTAAAGATGTACTTGTTTTAGGGCCCTCCTATACGTTCAAATTAGAATTCATTACAAACCAGCTATAAAGTTGTTACACATTTCCAAGAACTAATTTGAACCTGGTTGGCTCTTTTTATTGCAGGATAGACATTTTTATGTCTTACATTTTATGTCTTACTTTGCCCATGTGTCTGTCTGGTCTAAACTTACTATGCAATTAACCAGTTAAATTGTATAACATATATAACATGTGGCAGAGGCCTTAGAGACAATAGCCCAAACTTGTCAGGTTAGCTTCTGAGTGCAATGTTATAGTGCCCCTGAAGAGGCCACAGCATGTCACTGGTGTCTTGACCCATCTCTTACTCCCCACATTGCATTCTGTAGCTTTCCCTTAAACCATTCACTATGGCATGCTAAATCTTGAGCACATTGTGAAATATATATTGCTGGATGAGGAAGCAGACTTTCTTTGATCCGTGTGATGAACCCTCTTGCACCATAGAAACCAGAACTCAGCTAAGTTTCAGCTCATGGTCAACTTGTCTGCACTTAGTCCGTGAGGCTGGAAGTCCTTTTTCCCTCCCATATGATGCCAGAATTCCAGCAAGAAACTACCGCTGTCCCTCATATGTCTCAGCTTTGTTTGGTTGCAGTGAAGCAGCCATGGATTTGGTATGGGATGTATTTCTCATTCTGGCCCCCATCCTATCCCAAACTAGCAGTTGTTTTGAAAGATTCTTGCAGAGCTTTTCAGTACTTCATTCATGTATCTACACTTCATTCAAGTTTTACCCAGTGACTGTGCCAAATAAGCACAGTCACTGGGTGATTGTCAGCCTGAAGCAAGTAGCAGCTGTGAAATGAATGCTGTCCGTGATCAATAATTCTGAGGTAGGAAAACTAGCACAGAGTGCTGGGATCACAACCTTTTGCAGGTGTGGGATAATCGGCAGTAGACATGTAACTTCTGGATGAGGAAGCAGACTTTGATCCATGTAATGAACTTGCTGTAGCCTTATAGTATCAGAACAAGGTGCTAAGAGAAACTATACAACTGCTGAATGGCAGTCTGTGAACACTCACACTAAATTGCACATAGTGAAAACTCACAACTCCAGACTGCTGTAGATTAGTGGCCAACCAGTTTCATGTCAACAAATCTATTTTCAGAGTGGTGGTAGTGGAGGTTTGTAATGTCACACTGGAGCATGTTTATTCACGTATAGTTATCATCATCGGTACGCCAGAAGTAATAGTGGACTTTCAGAAAATGACGTGCCTTAACTGTGGCAGGGCTATTGATGGCAGGGAGCTCAAATATTGGTTGCTTAGATGTACTATTTGATTGTGTTGCAGCACCTCTTGCATCACTGGGGACATTCAAGCTCCCAGATAGAAGTGTTCAGAACATCGGGATTTGAGAAGATCTGGGGCGACCTGTTTGTGCAATCCAGAAAATTATTCTGTTCCTAATAAGGCAATTATTTATATAACCCTTCTGCCAGGAAGCAACAAAGGCCAGGTTCAAATTTTGGGGTACCTCATAAGTTTTCAATAGGCTCAAGCTCCTGCCTAGAAATCTTAGGTCACTGAAATTGGCAGGGGTGTCCCATATAAATAAAACCTCTTCCTCACAAGCAGTGTAAATACAAGAGGACAGATTATGTATAGAAAACAAAGGCAAGGAAAACAAGGGAAAACACCAAATGCAATTTAAACAACTACCAACTATAAGGCATAGTCTATAAGTTGTACCCTCTTGGGGAAGCTTCACCCATGCACAGGTAGTCTGGGACCTCAGAGCTCCCCAAAGGGTAGCCTGCACCCCTATACTTGCCCTTCAACAATAGGCTGGAGCTACTGGTACCGTCAGAGGTGAGGACCCCACTCCTTGAATAGCGAGGGTCTTCCCCGGGATTATGTCTGCAGGTGAGACCAGGTTGGAGTTGATTATTGTCACACTGGCCCCCGTGTCCAGTTCCCCCACAAGGGTCCTCTCCTTTACCATGATCACGGTCCGGTGGGAGGCCATCACCTCCTCTGAGTTTGTGATCCTGTAGCAACAGGCACGCTTCCCAGAGTGGCTCCGGCCCTCCCCCTCGCTGCTCACGGCTGTTGCACACCTGTTGTGCTTGGTTTTAGTGCTGAGCTTTGGGCAGTTGGGTTTGATGTGGCCCTGCTCCCTGCAGTTATAGCACTCCCTCTTCTCCGAATTGGGTGGTTTGTCCGAATCTGGGGCCGCCTTGCACTCTGCAGGAGGCAGTCCTCTTCCCCCTTTTGGACCTCGACCTCCCTTCCCCCCTCCTTGGGACCCTTTCTGTTCCTTCCCAATGTAAGGAGGCTTCTCACGGTTTAGCAACAGCCGGTCTGCAATTTCTGCAGCCTCATAACCATTTTTGGGATCCCTGTCCCTGACCAAGGTCTTCACCTCTCTTGGACACCAAAAATAGAACTGTTCCAGCACCATGAGCTGGAGTGCCTTTTCTACAGTGTCGACCTTGGCTTCAGCTAGCCATTTACTGCCTGTGTCCTCCAACAGAGCCACATGATCAATCAATGACTTTTCGGGTTGTGGGCGCGTATTCCGGGAATTTTTTCTGGAAATAATCCGGTCCTAACTTGAACCGTTTGGACACCACTGCTTTGAAGGCAGTATAGTCATCAGCTGCATGTGAGGGCAGGCTGTTCAGGACCACCGCCATGTCGCCTTCTACCAGTGCCGACAGGTACATCATGACCCTTTCCTCCAGCACCTTACACCTCTGGACTTGTCTTTCGAAGTTGCTTAGGAACATCGCAGGATCATCTCCTTCCCGGTAGCGAGTGAAGGTGGAGACGTCCAGTTTGAGTGGTTCCCCGGACACTTGCAGAGGGTTCATGTTTCCCCCGGTTGTCTGCAGACAGAGCTGAGCCTCCTGCAGCTTCTGCTCATGCTCCATCTTTTGTGCTTCCAACTGGGCTTTCCTCTCCAACCTCCTTTCTTCCATCTCCATCTCCATCTCCAACCTTCTCAATGCCAGCCACTCCTTCTCCAGCTGTCGTTGTCCCTTCTCATCTTCTAGCTGTTGTTGCTCGAGCTCCAGCCTTTTCAGCTCTATCTCATGGAGTCTCTGTCGCTCCCTCTCGGAGGGTGATCTCCTAGCAATCCGGGCCTGATGAACGGGCGGGTGTTCCTGATTTGAGCTCAGGACTTGGCAAGAGTGAAGCTGACCCTGACGCTGTTCCTGCCTCTTCCATACACAAGAGTTTAATCAGCTCATCCTTCTTTAGCCTTCCCGTCCTGTGAAGGCCTTTCTCCTTTGCCAGTGCCTTCAGTCCTGGCACAGTCATCTGGACATACTCGTCCGCCATCCTGACTCTCTACACTATCCAGTCGACCTGATGCCAAATCAGAAATGATTTGCTCAAGGGATTTCAGTGACTCTATTCCTTTTCCCAAATTATGCCTCTAATACAGCAGGGTATTCGTATCCCACCACTGTCACCATGTGTGGCAGGCCAGTCGGGGGCGCTCCCGCGTTGAGCCGCCCACCTCCCTACTCCCAACCACCTTCCAGGCTCCGCGTGCCGCCCTTGGGGTGCCTCGCGTCCGGCCGACCCCTTCCCTGGAGCACACCCGCTAGCCTGGGGTTTCTGCTGCCACCATCCAAGGCTCTGGACTTACTTCTG
>JAGPOW010001568.1:542726-554378 GCA_030014935.1 Caiman crocodilus | reverse complement strand
ATTTGCTGCATTTCATTACCTGATTAATAAACCTTGTTTTATCACTTTTTACATTTGTTGTCTGGCATTTGAATCCACCATACATGTGTTAGCAAGGCGAGTGCCATGGTTACCAGTCGTGTCTACATGAGGAGCTTTGTTAAAAGAAATTTATTACACTCCTGGGGCAGTGGGGAGTTTTGGCGGGGTAAACTCACTTTCTGAAGTGGCCAAAAGTCAAAATAAGAATCCGAACAAAAGCCAGGTAGCTGCTTGGCTTTCTGATCAGGGTGCTTACACTCCACACAAGTTGGTGATAAAGCATTTTGAAAGAAACAAGACTTGTTTCAGATGTGGATGTGCAATGGCAGGCAGACTTGGTGGATATGCAACAGTTCTCCAAACACAAAAGTGGTTTTAAGTACATCTTAACAGTGATAGACACATTCTCCAAGTGTGCCTGGGTGTTGGGACTAAAAGACAAGTCATCCAAGGCCTTTAAAAGCATTTTCTCAGTGGATTGTGTGTCTCAGAAACTACAGACTGACCAGGGGAAAGTATTTTTAAATAAGTCTTTAAGCAAACTGCTAAAGCAGTATAGTATCCACCATCTTGTTGCATACCCTGCAGTAAAAGCGCCAGTTCTAGAACCTTTTAACAGAACATTAAAATCAAAGATGTGGCGGTATTCACAGCCCACAATACCTCTTGCTAGGCTGATATGTTACCAGAATTTATAAAGAGCTATGACCACCTATGGAGAGGTCTTTTTTGTCCTGAAGAACTACAGAAAGCGAATCCCAAACAGGACAGAGTGGACAGGATTTAAAAAGTCCTAGCAGAGAAAAGAAAAGGAAGCCAGAAGCAGTTACTGGTGAAATGGTTGGGGTGGCCAGCTAAATGTAATAGCTGCATAGACACTCCCCAAGCCTGCAACATTTAGAGTAAAAGAAAGATCATTACCTTCACTGGAAGGACAAGATGAGCGATGGTGGATTTTATATCACTTCACTCAGCAGTGCCTGCACCAGGATTTTCCCACAGAATACCAGCTCAAGCTTTACTATGCAGGTGCTTATACCTCCAGATCTGCTGGGGAGCGGGGAGCTAGGGTTGGCAGAAATACAATACCCGCATGGCTGGAACGACATCAATGAAATAGTTTCTGGGACTAAAAAACGGGGATACGCCCTGCATCTTGTGTTATTCATTCATCAACAGAGTTTCTGGGTCTTGTGACAATGTTACTCTGTCACAGGGCACTAAGGCGCCGGCTCCTTCAAGGGCAGAAACTGCCCAGCTCGAGAGAGGGCCCTAGCAGTCAGGCAGGAGCCCCGCCGGTGCGGGTCACCGTGGCAGCCGACTAACGAGGGAGTTATCCTGCATGCAGCCCGTCAGCTGACGGGAAGAGGCAGGGCCTGCATTATGTTATAGCCCAGGAGCTCATATTTTGGCTGCCGTTTATAAACTCGTGGACCGGGCTGAGGTGATTGGGGAAGGCGGAGGCCTCATTGGGAGCCCACTACAGTATGGGGACCCCAGCGCCAAGGGGCACAGTGACAAAGGGGCTGAGTGGACCCCAGCACCAGGGGGTGCAGCGACAAAGCAGGTGAGTGGACCCTGGTGCCAGTGTGGTGCAGAGACAGGGCTGTGGAGAGCCTGGCAATAACAGGAGGCCAGCTATAGCAAGGTCCCGGAGAGGCAATGTTATAAATACCATCTGCAAGGCTTGGGGCATGGTAAAGGGGTGGTTTTGGAGCCATGCATGTAGCCCATAAGGCTGAGGGTGTCCTGTGATGCATCCATTTTGAGCGGGATGCAAAAAGGGGTCCAAGAACCTACAGAGTTCAGTGGGGTCCATCAGGACTATGTCCAAACACAAACTCGAGGGCACCCTCCCTATATTATAATTACCAGCAAGATGTGGCAGAAGAGGAAAAGGGTGCCCGTTAGGCAAGATCGGCATAGGCATGGAGCCCTAGGGGCATCATGGACATCCCTGGGGACCCCATCCTGTGACACTCTGGCCAATCTAAACTAGCTTGACGGGGAGCCAAAATTGTGATGGATAATCTCAGGGTGTCCGACAGGGTATTCCTTTGCTTTGTTTACAAAGGGGAAGAGGCTAGTAAAATCATAATAGTGTATTTGTTCACCAGGGTTAATTTTGTAATATAGATGGATAGCATTAGTTCCTCCCCCAAAGAGAGCATCCCTAGGCAGCAGAGGAGAAGGCAACTGGGTTCTGCTTAAGAGCTGTATGAGTTCCCTGTCCGATGCTAACAAGCGTCTTCCATTCATGCTCCCAAGTGGTCCAGACAGTGAATCCTGCGCTCTTCAGCTAAAGGCCTTGTACTGTGCCTGGTACTTCAAAAATCCATAGGTTATCAAGGGGGTCCACTCTTTTCCATTGCAGCACGTGAAACATTCATTGCAAAAACAACCATTACATTTAAAGGTCATGGGTTTCCCATCAATGGTGGCATAGCCATTTAAAAAATAGGTCCCCACCTGAAATTCCCCACCTGTAAAACATGCCAAATTTGAATACTTTCTTTCTTTGAGATGTACATCAGCCACTGGATAGATGTGTGGAGGAAAAAGGAAAGCTGTACAAGAGTAAAAGTTGAATCGCGGTCTAGATTTCCAGCTTGGGGTTGCAGTTTGTTGTTCCTCTTTTTCACCCTGTGCAATAATGAAGTAGTTTCCTTTGTTCTTTCTGCCTGTATATTTAGTATCATGTATCATATAGTTATAATTACAAAATATAATAATCAGCAAACTAAAAAATAAAAAAGCCTTTTGCTAACCTTTGACAGTGGGGGAAACCTTCTCAAGCTTAGGCTGAGAAACTACCCCCCTCCCCCCACAGCTGTAGCAATCCAATAAAGCTTCTACTGACCTGAAAAGAAAAGTTGCAGCAGTGTTTTCCACGACAGATGGAGTAAAAAATCTCCACATGTTGTGAGAGCCAGCAAACTGCCTGCAAAACACAGGTCGGTATCAAAGGTAGTTAGGTCAATTTTCTCTGGAGCAGGAATTTATAATTTCTTGTCCCAATTAAATGTTCAGTGTAGGGTACCAGAGGCTTATCCTCTTCATTGATCATCCCATATAAAGCAGAATTTTGGTCTTAAGCCATGTTCATTTGGCTGATAATTACCATTTCCTGAGCTAAATGTTTCTCAGTGAGGCGCAGACAGTCCATAGAGTACCCTAATGCAATAATGGCATTTAGAACACTTTTCCTATGCAGTTCAGTACAGAGTTCCCAAATTGTCTGGTTTATATCCGCATCTGTCCAGTCCACACACGCATGGCTTCCTTGTCCTGGTGCAGCTAGGAGACAGACCGTGCAGTCTTCAAAAAGTCTGTTTTTCTTGCGCGGTATTTCAGTCTGCTATAATAACAAACACAGATTTCATGAGGCTTTTACATTCCTGCCTCAAGACAGAGCCTATTCATTCAATCCCTAGTTATCTTCTAAAAGCAACTTTAGAAGGCATCCTCTTCTGAAACACCTGGCCTCTGTTTGTCATAGAAACAGTTTGGGTTTTTTTCCAACATAGGTGTTACAGGTCTGTTGATATGACATCTTTCTGGTGTCATTAGAAAGGCTTGATCAAGCTGCAGAGGGATTTCAAAGGAAAAAACTCTAGTTAGCCACTGGTTAAGTAGTTCATAGCTAATTTCTGCCCCACCAAACTCAATGATGATATAGCCATCCCCTCCTAACGACTTCCTGAAGGCCCCCGCACCATGGTTCATGTCACTCACCAATGTCTCTGCTCCTTTTGAGACCTCTTCTTTTCCCTCAGTGCCCAGCATGAGGCACCCCTCTTCTCCAGAATCCTTAGCCTCTGGCCTAGGCATCTCAGGCAACCTTTGGGCTAGGGGAATATGCTCCTTAATTTCTCCTTCCTCAGAACTATCTCTAGAGTAGTGTTCCCTTGGTAAGCATCTGGCATGGCTTGGTGCTAAGGCAGGAACAAAGGGCCTTACCAGTGTAGTGTAAGAATTTATATTTGTTTCTGCCACAGTACCCAGGCCTGTTTTGGGAGCCTGGGAATCTGTCTTAATTACTGAGATCTCATCTATAGTGCTGCTGAGAGATAGCTGAACAGTGTCTGAGGCTTTCGCATTGTAAGACTCCATATTTGCTTCTGTCTGCATTGGTGTGGTCTCAGAAAACTTGAGGCCTGATTTGGAGGGTTTCCCAACAGGATCTGGGAAAGAGGCAGGCCAAGGACTTCCAGCCTAGGTCCCACCACTTGTAGCTTCTCTGTGTTCAGTGCCATTCTCAGGGGAGGTCTGATGCCCCTGAAACTCCAAAGCCTACGACTGGTGGAGGGGGTCACAAGCCCTTGCCACCTGATAGCTCATGTCTATGCCAAGATGGTGACCAACATGGTGACCAGGAGGGTGGGATTTGTGATGCCATGGGACATGTGATGAGGCAGGGGATTCTGGGACCAACATGGTAGACGGGGAAGTGGGACTTCTGATGTGATGGGGCAGCAGGGGATTCTGGGACCACATGATGGCCAGGCAGTGGGATTTCTGATGTCACATTCCATGTGATGGAGCAGCAGGGGATTAGGGGATCATCATGGCTGCCACCATGATGTCAGGAAAGCTGACTGACAAGCTCAGGAGGCTTGTTGGCGAGGCCCAAAGGGGAGGGGAGTTCAAGATGAGTGGTAGCTCCTCAAGGGACCAATCCTGAAAGCACAAGCAATGTATATCCTGTCTCGGAGGAAAGGCAGGAAGGGGGCACAGCAGTCCTCTTGACTCTGCAGGGAACAACCTCCTCCGTCTAAAAAGAAAGACCTATAAAGGATGGAAGGCTAGATTCACCCCAAAGGAGGAGTATTTTGCACTGGTCTGGACCTGTAGGAAGCGAACCAGGAAAGCAAAGGCTGCAACTGAACTCCCAACTGGCTACATATATCAAGAACAATAAAAAGTCCTCTTTTAGATATGTGGAAGAAAAGCAAGGGTAACATTGGACCCCTGCTAAACCATATGGGACACCTGACACCCAGGAAAAAGCCAACCTGCTTTGCTTCTTTTTTCTGTGTCAGTTTTTCACCAGCCCCAACAGACAAGCCTGCTCAATACAGTACGGGACGGCCAGGGTGAGGCAGAATTGTTACCCTTCATCAATGTAGACCATGTGAAGGAGTACCTTGAGAGGCTGGACACCTTCAAGTCAGCTGGCCCAGACAGTTTACACCCCAGGGTACTTAATGAACCAGAAAGCAGAGTAGCTCAGCCATTGGCACGGATCTTCAAGAACTCGTGGCACTCTGGGAAAAATGCCAGAAGATTGGAAGGCCAATGTGGTGCCTATCTTTAAGAAAGGGAGGAAAGTAGATCCAGGAAACTACAGGCCCATCAGCCTGACCTCTATCCCAGGGAAGAACTTGGAAAAAATTACCAAAGAGACCATTCTTGACAAATTGGCTGATGGCAACATCCTGAGGGATAGTCAGCATGGGTTTGTTGCAGGTACGTCTTGCCTGACCAATCTCATCTCCTTCTATGACCAGATGACAAAGGAGAAAAAATTGATGTCATATACCTTGATTTAAAAAAAAAAAAAAAGCCTTTGATCTGGTATCCCATGATCATCTCAGAAAAACTGGCCAACTGCAGCCTCAGCTACATCAGTCTGATGGCTGGGGAATTGGTTCCGAGGCCAGATCCAGAGAATGGTAGTTAATGGAAGTCAATCATCATGGTGCACCATGACCAGTTGGGTCCCTCAAGGTCCCATCCTTGGGCCTATACTCTTTAACATTTTCATTAATGATGTGAACATTGGTACAGAAGCAGACTGGCCAAGTTTGCCAATGACACCAAACTTTGGGATAAAGCATCTACACCCAAGGACAGGATGGTGATCCAGACCAACCTTGACAGGCTCAGAAAATGGGCGGATGAAAACCTGATGACGTTCAACACTGAAAATACAAGGTTTTCCACCTTGGGAAGAAAAACCCAGTATGCTTATAGGCTCAGCAGTGCTACGCCTGCTAGCACCATGGCCAAAAAGGACTTGGGGTATCATGATTGGCCATAAGATGAATATGAGCCACCAATGTGATGTTTCAGCTGGTAAAGTGAGCAAAACTCTGGCTTGCATCCATAGCTGCTTCTCAAGCAAATCCCAGGATGTCATCCTCCCACTGTACTCGGCCTTCGTGAGACCGCAGCTGGAGTACTGCATCCAATTCTGGGCTCCACAATTTAAAAAGGATATGGAGAAGTTGGAGAGAGACCAGAGGAGACCCATGCTCATGATCAGAGGACAGTAAAACAGGCTTTATGATGACAGACTGAGAGCAATGGGACTCTGCAGCCCAGAAAAGCACAGGCTTGGGTGGGGGGGATCCTGGTGCCTGCCTATAAGTATATAAGGGGTGTACATCAGGATCTGGGAGAAAGGGTGCTCTGGTGAACAGGCAAAGGGATGACAAGGTCAATTGGTCACAAACTCCTCCAAGACCGTTTCAGCCTGGACATAAGGAAGAACTTCTTTACTGTCTGAGCCCCCATGGCCTGGAACAGACTGCTGCCAGAGATGGTGCAAGCACCTACTCTGGACTCCTTTAAGAGGCAATTGGATGTTTATCTTGCTAAGATCCTTTGACCCTAGCTGACTTCCTGCCCCTGGGGGCAGGGGCTGGACTCCATGATCTTCTGAGGTCCCTTCCAGCTCTACTGTCTACAGCCCTACTGAAATCTGTGAAACATGGCAGTCAACATCACAGCCAGGGGGTGCAACTTATGATGTCACAGACCATGTGGTATGGCAGCATGGGATTCTGGGATGATCATGGCTGACAACATGGTGGCCAACTTGGCAGCTAGGAGTAGGACTTATGATGTCACAGACCATGTGATGGAGAGGGACTTCTGGTCCCAAGACAGTGGCCAAGGAAATGGCCAGTGGGGGTGGGGCAAGGGGCAGAGCACCTGTCAGGGGCAGAGCTTAAAGTTTGACAAGTGGTGTACTTATTATACTACTATCAAACCAATTACCAGAACAGTTCCTTGGTCTTTTCTTCACCATTTCACCCACCAATCCCAAAAACCCTTTCCCAACACTCTTAAAGTGTTATTGATATTTTGTTAGTGTTAATGTCTGAGGAACTGTGGTGCCAGCAGAAGTTGCAGCCAGAAGTTCCCAACACCAGTCCTATCTTAAGGAATGACCACAGGCTTGGGTCAGTGGCACAGATTTGCCCAGGTTTATTGTCTACAAGGACAGCCATAATGTGTTTTGGCCTAATAAGCACATCAGACCAGGAGTTACGGCATTTCTATCTGTAAGAAGATAGTCGACACAACACCATACAGGCTCCCCTAGGCTGCTACAAAGTTCCCATGCTTTCCATCCCTCCTTTGTGGGCACCCAGAGGCCTTTGGGTGTAGGCTTTAACTCTGGCATTTAGCAAGAGAAAATTTAGCATGAGCATGCTTGGCTGCAGAATTAACCATGGCTCAAAACAGCTGCAACTCAGCAATGAGACATGAGACCTGACATGTGATGTACTTGATCATGGCCCTTTCTCAGTGAAGAAGAGGAAGTCTGGAAATACCCTGTCCAGTGGTCCAATGACCAAAATTATAACCAAGGATCCGGGTTTTCCATTTCCCATGGAAAAACAGAGAAAACACGGATTTCTCCTTCTAGCAGAGAAATGTGGATTCCCTGCTTTTGCAAACTGCTCTGCAGTCTGGTTGAGCTCCAGCCTACAAAAGGTGTTTGCAAATAGGTCAGGAAACCCCCAGCCCTGCCCAGAGAGGAAGGGGGAGGGGGAGGGCAGGGCCTGAGGCTCTCGGTCAGCCATAGGCACAGCAGTCTTTGCTCCTGGAGTCTGCGGTAAGTGGGGCTTGCAGGGCTTGGGGCCCCTCTGGCAGGGCTGGAGATGTTGCAGGTCATGGCTGGCAGAGCGCTGGCAAGGCTGGGGGAGCCAGGAGCTAGCCGCACCCCCACCCAAGCAGGCAGAGCAGTGGGGAGCTGGCTCCATGCTGCTTCTGCGGCAGCTGCCTGCTGCTGGAGGCAAGGAGCTGCAGACTTGGGTCCCTGGCCCCACAGCTCTGCTACGAAGTGTCCGTATTTTCCAACCCTCCTTTTATACAGTGATAAAAACAAATGACACATTGCATTCCATCTGTATCTTGAATATCTCAAACCATCCAGTACCATGGGCTTATTTCACATCCTGACCTGGGTGTTCCCATTCCAGCCTTATCATCCTGCTACTGGATTATCTTAAACCTTGCACTACCATCTCCCCCTCCCATCTTTTGGTAGGAATGCACATCTGGCCCACATACCAAGCTTTGTTTGTGTGAGGAGTTCATGCAGCAGTTAGGTTTGCTGATCAGACCTACTCTGGTTAATGCTTTAGCAAAGCCTTTGTGTGAGTAGTATATAGAACGATGTTACTTGTATGCTTTGCTGGAACGTTGATCAATATATCTGCTGCCCCAGACAGAAAATGTGTTTTGGTAGCATGCTCCCTCCCCTGTGCTTGTCATGTCTTGAAAGCTGAACCTTTTTAAGGTAGGCATACATATGACATACCAGCTGCAAGGTTGGATAATAAGAGGGATAAAATAGTTTGGTAACACTAAGAAATAAATGATATGAGTACTGGTCTTTTTCATATTTCACTTTGTCCTCGCATTTAATAAGATTTGCTTACCTGAATGTTTCTTCCTCCCTGCATAGAGTATTGAAGATAATTTTTTTTCTTTCTGATTTATAAGGAGGTAAAGAGGTTGGGTTTGGATTTTTTGGATGGAGGAAGAAGGGGCATTTTTAATTGGTTTTGTTTTTTATTTGTTTTGCATTCATTTAAGAAGTATAGTCCTGTCTAGACTGAAATACTTTTAAGATATTTGTAGAAGTGCGCTGATGATGCTTGAAGTGTGCTGAAGCTGACTTTCAGGAAGTTGCAACATATCTTGGTATGTAGAAATAAGCCCATTTTGGGTGAATAATTAAAACTGTCATTGCATTGCAGGTGTGGTTACAGCACCCAGCCCGTACAGGATGTTTATTAGGGATTTGATAAAAAGCCCACTAAAGAAGATGAAATGATTTATTTTGACTTTGGGCTTTGAATCAGGCTTAAGTAAACTTGCTATATGCCTCAGGCTAGTTTGCTTACAAAAGCAAGGCTTATTGCCTAGTCTACACAAGGGTCTTTGCCACTCAAGGTTAGTTAATCATGGGACACTTTTGCAACACTTCTGTGGTGGCAGAAACCCTAGTGCAGGAGTGGTCATATCGGCAAAAGAGCACTTTCCTGGTATAAACAGGCAAGGTTCTTGGAGTAGATGTGCTATCTTTTATTAGACCCACTGAGCAGTTGGAAAAGTTCTTAGCAAGCTTTTGGGTGCAGTCACCCTTATTCAGGCATAGGAAGTCTCTGATCCTCTGAGACTCCAAGAAAGTCTCAAGTTATATTAGGAAATAAGCTATATATTTTATTTCACATGAGAAGCCCATATAAGATGTACTGGCAAAAGAACTTTTTTTTTTTAAATTGCAACTACACCAGGCTATAGCAACTCTGGAGCAGTGAACTTTTTTTTTTTCAGTGTTAATCGGGCCTGAGTGCTCCAGTAGCTCACTAATGTGCAAGACTAATGAACTAAAACTCAAATGCGTCCTTTTTTGCATCTTAACTTAGCCTTTTCAATGCCAAAAGAGAGCTAAAACTTCTTGGATCATAAATAGCTGCCAGAAAAACTAGCTGGGCTCAAGGATGGTGACAGCAGAGCTGTTCACAGCAGCCATTTTTTTTTTCCTCCAAACTTCTGTGGGCCTCCTGTCAGTCTTTCTTCTCTCTCCTGTTTTAAGAACCTGATTGGAGACAGGGCATGTATTGCATCCATGGCAATTTTGAGTGCAGAGTCAGGTGGCACATGGGCCTTCCCACTCCCACTCCAGCTATGCTAAGCCTGGAAATGAGGTGATGATACCTCCCAGAAACCCATCACGAAATTCCAGGTGTGTGGCCCAGGCCCTGGATCTCATTTAAATGGTTGGGAATGCAGTGGCCCGGGGGGCTAGAGAGCAGCATTCTATGCATCTATCTCAGCCTCTGGTTTCTGGAGGCTCCTTAATGTCATGTTTGCAGCCTTGAAGTTAGAGCCTTGATTTGGCAGTGCAGAAAACCTCCCCCTACTTGCCACCAGTGCTGTGGTTTCTAGCTAAAGGACAGGGCATACCTAAGACTTCCATGGGTGCCTGGGACTCTGCTTTTCTACCCTACTCTGCTTCAGGACTCACGTAGCAGTTCCATGACACCTGACCAGTCACTTTCGCTATTTAAGACCAGGAAGAGGAGGTCCCTGGACAACAGGTTCTTCCTGTTTCTAGATTGTGCTTCTGCAGCTCTATTGCTCCTGTAGCTTATGACTTATTGGTTCCTGACTTGACCTGTTCTTAGGTTCTGCATTATTCTTGATTCCTACATCAGTGTATGTGTAAGCTGGGCAGCCTACATAGTATAGTGTCAAGCTTTTCATTGTGACAACTTCTGGACCATACACAAGCACAATATTCTGCCGAGGCATATACCACTGCAAGCACAGTAGCTCTGTGCAATTTGAATTTGGCCTCCCATGCTTTGCTATTTAAATGTCTTAAGGCAGATACCCATGCAGAGACTTTACTGCTGACCTTTTGAATGTGACGTTCATAAGTGAGGTATGAACGCCACATGCCCCCCGAGGCCGCGGAGGCGCACAGCGAGCTCCCGCAGGTGGCGGTAGTGCTGTTGGCGGCGGGAGCATGGCAGCGGCAAACAGAGAGCTGTCCGGCAGCTGTGGTGCTGTTGGCGGGGAGGGGCGGGGTAGTGAGCACTGACCGGTGGTCAGTGACCACCTGCAGGCACTGCAGACTGCCCACAGATGCCACTGGTGGTGTCAGCATTGAGGGGTGGGAGGTGATGAGTGGTGACTGCCTGCAGGCAATGCCAACAGTGTTAGAGGTGCCTTTTCACAGGGGGTGCACCATCACACTCAGGGGGTGCATGTACACCTGTGTGCACCCCCTACACGTCACCAATGGGTGAGGGAATAGTGTAGTGTGATTCCTTAGTAGCTTGGGGTATGCTTATGGGGAAGGCTGTAGCTGTCTACTCTGATATTCAATGTGCTCTTGTTTGCATGATTGTCCACATGGAAGACTGATTATATTGATTTATTGAGGCCTCTCACTTTTTTTCTTTGTGCCTTTCAAACAACTCCTCCCTCCCTCCTCAGCTGCTGTGCCACTGGCTTGGAAAGAGGGTACGGTACCAGGCTCAGTCCCCTCTACTACTACTGGGGGCTTATCAGGTTGTGTTACATTGAGTGGGACCATAAATCTGGGTAATTATCAACTGACTGTCTCATACCTCAAGGTTGCATTGTTTTCCTGAGACGCCATCGTGTTTACCCACATCCACCTGACACAAACCCTAATTCAAACAGACCCAAATATATGCTGAAAGCTCTTCTCGAGCCCCACAGCCAAGGTGTAACCAACAGGTGAAACTGCGTGCTTTGGCTAGTGATTCTCTGAGCACTGTTTGGCAGTGCAAATACTAATGAGCACTGCTGCAAGTAAGAAGCAGAAGGAAAAGTGAATTCCCCTAGCAACCC
>JAGPOW010001568.1:501321-522756 GCA_030014935.1 Caiman crocodilus | reverse complement strand
GCCAGGGCCCAAA
The DNA here is from genome assembly GCA_030014935.1 of Caiman crocodilus. NCBI lineage: Eukaryota > Metazoa > Chordata > Crocodylia > Alligatoridae > Caiman > Caiman crocodilus. The sequence goes on along the minus strand of JAGPOW010001568.1, from coordinate 522,743 downwards.
GGATGGAGCGAGGACTGGAGTGTGGAGGTCAGGCATTGTGAGCCAAGGCAACAGGACCTGGCAAGAAGAGAGGGGGGATGGATTGAATGGTAATGCCTGCAAGGCAAGGGTACGGCTGTAGGAGGCCACAAAATCAGCCCTTAAGACAATTATTGCATTAGAGATCAGTCAGTAGGGAAGGGCTCACTCTCAGACCATGGGGTGGTTTCCTCTTCCCAAGTTAACTAATTACATCAAGGAGTAGCAGGTAGGAAGAAAGGGAGGATGACCAGAGAGTGAGAATGAAGCGGGAGTAGGACAACCACTGGAGGCATCATGGCCAAAATGTTGAATAAGAGTTGGATGAAATTTACTCAGTTTCTTTTGTGCAGATTATGGTCACTTGTGTTGTAAAAGATTTTCATTACATATTTAATAAGTACTTCTCTAATACCTAATTTTCTTGTTGCTATGTGTATGTGCTTGATGGGCCTTTTATGTGATAGGACAGTGGTCATAGCTCACAGCCTCTGACTTAGTCTTTGTACTCATACTGTCCCCTTTCCTGGTAATTATTGGAGTGGCTGAGTCATTAAGGTAGTAGAGTTAAAATTCAATGGGTAGTGGTGGTACGTGGGGGTGCACGGCTTTGTGATTGGCTGCAGGGGGACTGCCCACTGCCTGGTCAGTGGGATTGGCCATGGGGGGGATGTCCTCCCCCTGCCTCCCCGGGTCACTGACTGGTTGCTGAGGGGGGCAGGCAACTGATCTAGGAACAGCGGCCGCAAGTTGATTCAGGCCACAAGTTGAGAGTAGGTTCAGGCTAGACTTTAGGAAGCGCTACTTCACGGACAGGGCAGCTAGGATCTGGAACCAACTTCCAGGGGAAGTGGTACTCGCTCCTACCCTAGGAGGTCTTCAAAAGGGGGCTAGATAATCATGTAGCCGCGGTCATTTGACTCCAGCATTCTTTCCTGGCAGGGGCTCGGATGTGAGGATCTTCTCAGGGCCCTTCCGACCCTATCAACTATGAAACTAAGGTGGCACTAGTCAATGATTATGCCCAATGGTTATGCCTGTTAGTTTGACCTCACCTCTGGTAACACTTTCTCTCTCTCTCTCTTTTTTTTTTTTTTTTTTGCAAGCCGTGATTTTGATACCTGATAATACTTTACATATTAATTTAAGTATCTGGGTGCATGGAAAAATGTACATATTTATGCTGTTTTTTCTTGACTAAGGAGGCAAGATGTCTAAAGAAAAGGCTCTTTTAAGTAAGATTTATTCTGATCCTGGCTCTGTTGGGAACTTTGGGGATTTACACCCTCTTTGTTACATGGTCAAAAAATGTAATAAAGAGGTATGCAGACACGCTGAGGAACTCTTCCTAGTGGATGAGGCTATGACCATAGGGTAGAGATCTGTCTGTTCAAGTTAAAAGATGACATCTGAAAAAGAATTACTAGCTCCTTTTCCCCTGAGAAATTACAAAAAAAACAGGACAGGGTTCACAAAACTTAAATAGTTTTGGCTGAGAAAAGAAAGGGCAGAAAAAATGTTTCCTGACAAATCGATTTAACTGGCCTGCCAAATCCAACAGCTGGACGGAAGCCTCTGAAATGTGTGATATAAAGAAGTAAAACTAGCACTTGCTTTTTTTTTGAAGGACACAGGAACAATTAAAAGGAACACAGATGCTTTTTTACTTTGCCTACTAAAGCCTGCATCAGGATGTTCCCTCAGAAAAGCGGCTCAAACTTTATGATACAACTTATTAAACCTCCACATCTCTTGAGGACCGAGGAGGGAGGGTTAGTGGAAATACAATGTCACCACAGTTGAAACACAGTCAATAAAGACATTCCTTTTGGATTGTCTTTGGAACCAAGTAATGGACATAGCTCACTCTGAAGGGATATTATTTATCGATAAATGACTTGTAAACTATATGAACAAGATTACCACCAACAGTGCTAACCTGCCCAAACAAGTTATGGTCTAAGAACATGTAAGTGGAAAAGTTAGACTTAAAGTTGCTAGTGGATCTTACGCTTTTTCTACCAGGGGAACTAGCCAACATTTTAGGGCTACTCCCAGGGACCAGCATAAAATAATTCCCCTCCTCAGCAGATATCATTGGTGGATTCAGCTTGTGTTTATACATTGTATATGGGGGTGTATACATTGTATACTTCCACATTGTAAAGATTGTGGAGGACTTTTCCATACCTGACTGTTTTCACAGGGAAAACAAGATTGTTACCATCATGTATGACAAATTGTGTTACATCCCACGAGACAGCATCACATAAACATATTCACTGCTGAAATCAAGACACACTAGAATACACCTCATTGTCTCATTTTGCTTTGCCAAGTGATAGGTAAGCTTCACCTGCATCCCCAGAAGTCTTTGGGTTTTAAAATAAGCAAAACTGTGATGATAGCTATTCAGGAATTAGTACATAGCCCAGGTGGGCTGTGGAGTCCCAGGTTCTCATGGGACCCCCATGATCTATGAGGATGTAACTACAGAATAAAACTAACTTGTAATAAACCACTGCATATAAACCTACTGTATAGTGAACAGTTAACTAAGTTTGGTAATCTCCTTTAAACAGCAAAACTATAGAACTAATTATAAGGCTACAGTTAAGCTTGATTAGCGTTATGTATAGACTAATGTGATGTTTGAAATAGTATAAGTTAAGGTCACATTAAGGAATCATGTAGAGGTTTAAGTTGGCCACAGAAGGAGGAAGAATCTATATTTAAGATAACATAAGTCTAGACATATGGGGAGATTTTAGCTTTGGGAGATTTATAGAGAACTAACACCCTTGGGTGCCCCTTTTTGATCTGTAAATAACCCTCTTATAATTGCAACAAGCCTGCTGATTTGCTGACTATGGGCAAGAGGGGGGAAAAAGAAGAAATAAACAGAAATAACTGCAAGCTATGAGGAAATAGTAAAAATATATATGCTGAACATGAGCAAGAAAGAAATCAACTAAAATGCAAATAAGGAAAGAGAGAATGTAATTGGAGGAAAAGTATTATATATGAAGTTGTTTTCTGTCATTTCCTTTGTGTGAAGAGCAACTTGGGTACTGGGAACTGAAGATACCACCGTGCAGGTATGCAGAAGCTCTCTGGCCTGATGTCTGCACCTGGCCAGCAAAGTTGCCAAGCAAAACTACTCATCCAACATGTACTGTATCTTACTACTTTGTTTTGTTTAATCTGTCAATAAATCAATGTGCCCCATATGACAGAAATGGTTCAAAGTCTTGTTTAGCGTTGCCTCCTTGGCCACTTGTACATCAGGTGTAATAGTAACGGGGCATATTTCATAGCCTCTTTTGAAAAGCTGTGCTGCTTTTGAGAATGGGGATAGGGTGCTATATATTGTTATGTCTTTGTATTAAACAATGAGAATTTCCTCTTAATGTATGGGGCTTTTACCAGGTAAGGAAACTCATCAGACAATCAGGCTTAGCATAAAGACTAATTTTATTACCTTTTGGGGATGTCTAAATGTGATGCTACGTCGCCATAGTGATGTGCTACGGTGACGTAGCATCCACCGGTTTCTACATGTAACAAGAGTGCACTCGCTGCTATTTGCGAAGTAGCTGCTAAAAATAACCATGCACTGCATGGACGGCACAGTACAGGTAGTTGCTGTGCTGAGCTTTAGTACTTCCTTTGGAAGTAGACCCAAAAGGAAATACTAAAGCACACCACAGTAACAGCATTACTGTAAGGCAACGTGTAGATGCACCCTTTTAGAAATAATACAAATATAAAATAATATGGATACCTTTTATTGCAATAGGATTCGATTAACATATATGCTCAGCACTCTAAGAAATAATAAGCATGACATCAGCGATTGATCAGTTTGTGAGATCTTGTCCAGGGGCTACCAACTCCTACGTTTAAGTTCTGCGCAGCATAGCCTTTTGGTCTGAGGATTCATGTTGAGGGTCTTCAAAGTGGGCTTCCCCTTGAACCATGGCTACTTCCCAATTTTATACCTGTCCTGTTTACATAACTCCATTTCTTCTCTTAGCGCACACATTTTTCTATGGCCATTTATTTACATCACATATTTCTATAGCAACCCTTGTAGCTATTTCTCATAGGTTTGGCTTTCCTTAGAGGGTGTCTATTTGCCCAAGACCATATGTTGTTTTTCTGTGTTTAACCAATTTCTTAGTATTCTTAATTCATCCGACTTAGCAAGAAATTTTACATACACAACTCCCATTGCAAGGATGAGAGTCGAGCTAATTATATCAAGCGGCCTTTATTTTAGGCTAACACTTACCATCAAACTTCAAATTAAAATAGGTCCTCAGAATGTAGCCAAGTGTGGCATAGGATATGTTTCTCAAATTAGTTTGAATAAAGTGAAGAAACTGGCTACCCAGGAAGGAGCAGGAAGACTAGGTATATATTAAAAGAAGGAGCACCCCCAGTCATAGTATGCATTTGCCATCATTGGCTTTCCTTCATACAGATAACAGGTTTTCTGAAGTCCCATGAATATCCATAGCCTGATAGAAGTAGTTTTCAACATTTTTCGGGAAAAAATAAATCTCTGTTTTGTTAAGAACCTTGAAACATTTTTTCAAGTGCCACCACCAACTTATTAAGCCAGTGTTACATCCAGTAATGCTATTACAGGTCATGTACCAGGTATGGAGACTAAGACACAGTTGTTCTTAACTAGACGCAAATTTATTGAACCCTAACAATTAAAATTCTAGATCAAACATACAGCATCCTCAGCAGTTACATTTCTAATGCCATAGCTGGTCAAAAGCAATACAATGTGCTCACCACCCCAAGATATAACACATGCAATATCACTGGTTGATCGAGTTGTGAGGTCTTATCTGGGGCTCCCCATTCCTATGTTTGATTTCTGTGCATGGTAGAGGATCAATGATTGGATCTTTTCTGGTCTTCAGAAGTGTTTTCCAAGGTGGGATTCATGTCTTCTTTCTTATATACCTTATAGTTACCACATTTCTTATCAAATCTTAAGCAATTCCCTATAATGCATATTAATAAGCTTGCTTTCACTTGCCACATATGGTTAAATTTAACTGAAATTTTCTATTCTTAGGTAATATTTCATTCTTTATTTGGGGGTAAATTTTGCAACTGATTTTTCCTTTTTCCAAGTCAAAGTCCCTCATTGTAATTAGCCAACTTCTTGTTTTGATAAAACTCACTTGGACCTAGGCAGGGGATTTTCAAACTTCCTCCTCCTTTTGCTGGGAAATAGGTCATGGTCAAGTATACATCACATTCCAAGCCTTGTTGGTAAGTCTGCAACTGTGTGCTGTTTATGCTAATTACCAAGGTCAAATCTGCAGCTGAGCATAATTTTTGCTAAATACCAAAGTTAAAATGCAGGCCTGAAGGCTTCTGGATGGTTACTCTAGGCCCCTTAGGGCCTACAACAAGACCCATTAAATGAGTTATAAGCCCTTAAAATAGCTGAAAAATAAGCGTGCATCTCCAGGCCCTGTTTTTTCATGCATATCTGTTTTGGGGTTGTCATCAGCTGTGTTTTTACTCATTGCTTCCTCAAGATTTTAGGACTTATTAACGTATAATAAGGGAGTTGTAAGACTGCAGATTAATTTGACAGGTTATGCAGAAGGGGCTGATGAAGCGGTCGTCCAGCCTCCATGAGGGCTGGTCTGTGCAGAGGTGTTCGGCTGATGACAACACTTTCTCATCCATGAAGTAAGTAGGCCTTTGTGCTGGTCTGCTTGTCCTTTATAGGCCTCTTTTGCCTTCTCCAAGTGGTGCTTTTGTTCTTCTTGGATCTTGTGTATGTGGTGCATGCAATCCATGTCCTGGGATTATTGAAGCTGATGAGTAAGATGGGATGTAGTGAGGGGTGGACCCCATAGTTGGTGAAAATGGGCTTTGCCAGTTATGTGCCTATTGCATATAGAGTATAAAAAAAACCAAGCAGGACTTTTATCAGAGGGACAAGGCAATAGGCCATGTTTATTGAGAGGATAAAGTCAGAAACCTCAAAATCAAACCAAACTAAGTATTACTAGAAACATATGTATATGGTACCTTATATTTTTATATATATACAATAAACACACAGACACACTCGCACACACATATACACACACATACAATAGCAGCTAAAATCATTCAGTAGACATTGAGATGTTACCAGGTTCAGATGCTTGACCTAGTTTGGTGGCCAACCAAACTCAGTACGAGGATGAACGGAGCTGGACATTTGCTGGACATGTATACCGATACGTCTGTCTTTGTTGCAGAAGTCACCAAAGGACTTTTTAATTTCACCCATATTATTATAGCTGTCTCCTGCATCAGGTGTACCTGTTATTATTCCAGTTTTCCCTGTCATCAGCTTCACTATTCATTGAATGTTCCATGGGGTTGGATATTGTGGGCTGATTTCTTCACATTGGTCTTATCTGTTTTTTTTTTTTACTTATAGAACTTAAAAGTAACTTTGACCTATAACAACTTAAAATATAATTCTGATAAGACCACATAGAACCTTACACAGAATGGAATTTTAACTTATAAAAACAAAAAGGCTGAATGCAAAGTATATTTCCATCATAAGATAATATGATTGATCTGAGACCAAAGGAGAGCCATTCGTACAATCCAAGGCCTGGAGGGAAGGCCATGTGAGGAGAAGCTGAGGGACTTGGGACTCTTCAGTCTGGAGAAGAGAAGGCTCAGAGGGGACTTGGTGGCAGCCTACAACTTCATAAGAGGGGTACATCAGGACCTGGGACAACAGCTGTTCACCAGAGCTCCCCAAGAGATAACACGGTCTAATGGCCATGAACTCCAGGAAGGCCATTTTAGGTGAGACATTAAAAAAAATTCTTTACAGAACATGTGTCCAGCATCTGGAACAAACTCCCCACAGAGGTGGTGCAAGCACCTACTCTGGACTCCTTCAAAAAACAGATGGATTTATTTTTTGCTGGGGTCACTTGATCCCAGCTGACTTTCTGCCTATGGTGGGGGGTGAGAGGGGAAGGGCTGGACCAGTGATCTCATGAGGTCCCTTCCAGCCCCTAATGTCTATGAAATCTAAAGGTTACATGATCTTTAATGATACAAATGTAAACTTTTACTCTAAAGGTTACATGATTTCCTAAAGGTTACATGTGCTGTAATAATTTTTCAATAAACAGAAAAATAAAACTATATTTATTATATCTATTACATGCCCAGCTGAGGCATGCTTGAGGTTATTGTAGTTGAACCTGTGAGTGTTAAGAGTGAAAACCAGTTGTCCTGTTGGAAACTGAGATAACACTTGTGGTACTGCTCCAAGACCATGCGTAGGATAAAGTGGGTCATTTTAGTGAATTGATCTGTTATGGTCAGGATCACAGAGCACCACTTTGACACTGATAATTCTAGGATGAAGTCCAGGGAGACTGTGGACCATGGCTAAGGTGGTGTGGGAAAGGGCTGGAGGAGTCTGCATGGAGGAGTCTCCTGGCAGGTACAAACATTGCAAGAGTAGACAAAGCTCTGCACTGTCTTGCAAATCTATGGCTACCAAAACTAGAGGGAAATTAGGGCTGTGCAAAGCTTCACTAGCCAAATTGATTCGGAGGAGATTCAACCCAATTCAGCAGCCAAATCCGAATCGTATCGGGAGACCCATTAAACGGTCCAAATCAAATTGAAAGCCTCCAAATCTGATTCGGAGATTAGGAAGGCTTGCAGCAAACAGAAACTGATAAGAGGGGGGAAGATGGGGTGATCTTCCATATATGGAAAAGGCTGAAAGAGGGGAACGATTGCTCTGATATTGATATCTGTAGCTGGCCAGTGACGGTGATCTTTCTCTGAGTTGCCTGCTGTTTTCATCCTGCTCTGTCTTAACACACACAAGTGATATGACTTTTGCTTTCAACAGTTTGAGGTGCACTTTCACAGAACCACTGCACCTATCTCCTTGAAACTTGTCAGGCTTCATGCCCTCAGAAGGGGCTACCATCCCTGCTGTTTTCAAAAAATGAAAAAGTTATAGGTATTTAAGTGATTCTCCATTATAGTCTATGGCCAAATCTCTGAATCGGTGCTGAATCTCCGAATCTGAATCAGCAGAATCAAATTGGGCAGCGATTCAAATCACCAGATCGAATCTCTGCCCCTCCAAATCGGCCAAATCTGAATCTGATGCAAATACTTGATGCTTCACACTGGCCTATTAGCTGGCAGGTATTTTCAGCTCCAGGGTGGCCTGCTAAAGGATAGTCAAGGATTAGGCAAAGGATGGTAAGTCTAGCCATGGTCTGGAACATGTAGGTCCTACACCAGCCAATTATTTAGCTTTAGACTCTGTGGCTTGGTTAAAGATGGTTTGAAAAGGAATAACAAAATAGCTGCTTACCTCCCCAGATTTTGACAGGTGCTGTCTTTATATCCTGTAGAGGGTTTCCTGGAAGTGCAGGTAAGAGACACACATCCCTACCTCACTTTTATATAGTCTTATTGCCTTTACATAGTCCTAATTATTATATAAAATGTTCTGTTATTTTATACCCACCCCCCAAACACACCCTTAGCCCCCTCACTCCTCCTCCCCACCTACCTACTATTTTGCTCTGTAGACCCAAAGCTATTTATAGAATTGTAGAATCCTAGAAAAGTAGAGCTGGAAGGGACCTCCATAGGTCAACTAGTCCAATCCCCTGTAAGGCAGGCTCATTCCTATTCAAACCATCTTATACAGATCCACTAACTTAACCTCCATGCAAAACTACAGAGTCAATGCAGACAAAACACAGGACATAACACCCTAATCTGCCACAGGTAAAGCAGGGGCACAATGATGGTAGACATTCTGATACTTCAAATATTGTTAAAATATACTTGAGAGATCCAAGGAAGAGAGCAGTGCTTTCTATTACAAAGGAAGGCAAACCCCACTGCAGTCCATACCAATCCAACCATGGGCAATTGCTTCCTGACCTCAGATATAGCAATTGGTCTACCCTGAATGGAGGGGCAAGATGGTTTAGCCAGGAACCTTCAGGGTCAAATCCCAGCAAAAGCACAGGCACACTGCAGTTGAAGCCTAGGTTTGACTTCAGACAACACTCAATGTTTCTGAGAAAAATGTAGCAGCAGAAGGGGAAAATTCCCTTCCAGCTCCATGCAGCAACCAGCAAAGCCCAGAAGCTCGGGAAATACCTGTAGCAGAACACAGGCATAGCATGCCTATATCATCCCTAACCTCCTTATCCAACCTCTTCTTAAATGCCTCCAATGATGGAGATTTCACACCTTAGCAAGGTAGGTGTGGCTTATTGCTTACCATTTCTTTCCTTGTGGTTGTCTTCCTGATTTTGTCCCTATAGGTTCTTGCTATTTTCTGTCTGTGAGCGTGTCATATTCTCTTGCCTTGGAACTGCACTGAGTTATTCAGACCGCAATATATCCCCCACATTCTCCTGCCAAGCCTTGATGGAAATTAGGTCTGGGAGGATGACTGTTCTGGCTTGCATGTCTGTCTGATCCCATCGTGGATCTTCTTCAGGGCTCCAACCTTCCTTGTACCCTGCCACTTTTCTCTCAGGTGGATGGTCACTGTTCTCCATGGATGGTGAGCAGAGACTCTCCGGGTCACTTTCTCTGTCTCTGATCTTCAGCTCACAGTAGTTCACCCTAGTTCCTCATCAGTCCCGTCACGCTATGGATACCCACTTTAAATCAAAGAAGCAGATCCCTTGGAGTTTTTCCCTTGTTGGTCCCAAGGCTTCCACCTCAGACCTCTTCAATTATTCTCTTTGGGGCTTGTAGATATCTTCCCCCTTTAACTTTAAATCAAATAGTTATGTGAAGAGTTTTTCCCCTGCCCTTTTCTTGCTATTACTCCTCCTTAGTGTGGAGTGATTTCAATCAAAGGTAGGGCCCCTAGCCAGGTCCTCTTTCACAGTATTCTTTTACAACTCAAAATTAACCAGTACCTCCCTCAGATCTCTTTTCCCCACTTCAAGATCTATTCATCCATTGGCAGTGTGTCGCTGCTTGGTTCTTTGCTCACCAGAAAGATGCCTATACTCTGTTTCTTTATGCTGGTGGCTTCAGGGTTGCCTCTGTCCTTGCTTGCTCCCAGTGAACCAGTCCAATCTCATTCACTCCTGCTTCTTCTTTCATCACTGGGCTGGCTCAACCATTTCCCACAGGGATTCTTGCCCTGGATCACCAGCTTGGGCTTCTGCAAGGATGGGGTCTCCATCCTTCCCCTTTCTCCCCATTTACATATCTCTGTGTCACAGGGCACTCCAGTGCCCTGTGCCTGAAGAGGGGAAAACTGCTACGGAAGGAGCCCTAGCAGTGACTAAGTAGCACAGCTGTGGGTTGCCAGGGCAACTAATGAGCATCAGCTGACTAGAGGGGGCAGGGCCTGGCCCTCATAAAGCCCAGGGCTGCAGTTTGCTGCCAGCTGTGAGAGAGAGAGAGACCCTAAGACCAGAGGCAGTTCCCTGCTAGCAGCTGGCGAGGCAGGAGCTCTGGGAACAATGATGAGAGGGAAGCTTGACTGGAGGTACTGCCAGCAGCGGCTCCAGGGTGCGGGAGCAGTGTTGTTATAGCCAGACGGCTTATGTTTATGTTATAGCCAGAGGCTCGTGTTTGTTCTGTTGTTGTTATCTATGAAACGGGTGGTTTGGGTGAGGCTATAAGGGGTTGGAGGAGGCCTCAGGGGAGACCCACAGTAGTGTGGGGATCCTGGTGCCCGTGGGGGTGCAGTGTTCTTATAGGCGCCAGAGAGGGCGCAATATCCTTATAGGGGCCCACAGGGCGTGGGGGCCATGGCGCCAGGGAGGCGCAGTCAAGCGCCAGTGAGGGCGCAGCAGCACGAGGGTGCGTAGACCCCAGCTCCAAAGAGGGGGCATTTGGTAGGAGGCCCAAGTTGGGCACAGCAGGGCCCAGGAAGGGGGCCACACTGAGAGGCCAGGTTGGGCACAGCCAGCCCCAGGAAGGGGGCAATATTGTGTAGCCCAAGTTCGGGCATTGGGAGTCCCTGATAGGGGTCCACATATATTAAGGAGCCCAAGTTGGGCACAGTCAGTCCCAGGAGGGAGCAATATTGAGGCCCTCGACAGAGAGCAACATATTGAGAAGCCCAGTATGGGCGAGGTGAGCCCGGAGAGGGGAGTGCCATATTGAGAAGCCCTGCGGGGGCACAGTGAGCCCCAGAGAGGGGAGCGCCATATTTGAGAAGCCCTAGAGAGGGGCAGCATTTGAGAAACCCAAGAGGGGCAGAGCATTGAGAAGCCCGAGAGGGGCAATGTTGAGAAGCCCAAGGTCGAGCACTGGGAGCCCCTGATAGGGGAGACCACATTTACGGGAGAGCCCACGTTGAGCACAGTAAGCCCCAGGAAGGGGGTAACATTGGGAAGCCCAAGTTCGGGCATTGGGAGTCCCTGACAGGGGGCCACAGTTACTAGGGAGTCCAAGTTGGGCACAGTGAATCCCAGGAAGGGGGCAACATTGAGAAGCCCAGAGGGGGCATGGAAAGCACCAGAAGGAGGGGTGCCAATATTGAGAGGCGAGCCCCGAGAGAGGGCTGTGGGATTGAAGAGCCCAAGTAGGGCAAGGACTAGGAAGCCTGGTGGGGGCACAGCAAGCCCCAGAGAGGGGGAGAATATGTGTAAGGAGTCCAAGTTGGACACGGTGAGCCCCAAAAAGGGGGGGGGGGGCAAGATCAGGAAGACCAGGTAGACATCTGCGAGGCTTGGGCTCCGGTACTGGGGAGGAAGGAGCAGCAGAGAGCTCCCCCTAGTGGAGGGGGCAGTACAAGGACAAGAGCAGCCTCCCACTAATTAATTAATTAGCTAACATCAAAGACGCGGCAGACGAGATAGGGTGGGTGGTTGCCCAGAGACAGGTGCGGGGCCATATTGAGGGCGGCCCCAAGTGACGACCTGTCACACTCTGTTGGAGAAAAAAAACATGATCTCTTCTTAAGGTCTGTCTCAGTTTCCACAGCTCCTGAAGGTCTGGCATGCTGGGCTGCTTCTCTGGGGTTCCTCCCTCTTGCTGCCTCCAGTCAGGTTTTCTCCTTTCTTCCTGGCTTGGCAGCCTATAATAAATCCCAACCATTATATCAGTACTCCATCTTTCACCTTTCATCTTCACCCAAATGCATTCTGCCCTGCAATCTTTTTCCTCCTGAACCAAGTATGTGTTTTTGACATACAAGGAACACCACCACCTTTTCTCCCAACCCTGTCCTTCCAAGACAGAGTGTAACCTTCAGTATTGAGTCCCAGTCAGAAGAGCTGTCCCACCAAGTCACTATGATATCAATCAGATCAGAGTTCTCTTCATAGCCTGTGCCTTCCAGCTCATTTTGTTTATTCCCCATACTTCTCACATTTGTATACGTGTATTAGATGGATTTTGTATTCTGACCTACTTGTTTCCCTTTTGCACCACTTCTTGCTGTCCTGCAGCTCCCTGGCCCTTTCCCAGAGCTTAACTGTGTCTTCCAGTCCTTTTCTCTCTGGACTGTTTGCTCTGCTACTAAAGGTTTTTGTTCACCATCCCCCGTGGAACCTAGCTTAAAGCCCTCCTTTCTAAATTGGCCAGATGATGTTCAAAGATGCTCTTTCCAGTTCTGGTCAGATAGATTCCATCTCTTTATAGCAGTTCTTCTCCCCAGAATATTCACTCACAGTCAAAGAATTCAGAGAGTTCATACCAACACCACCATCTCAGACCATTTTATTTCCATGATAAAATGGTCCCTGCTGGGTTCCTTGCCTTTAACAGGCAGGATCGATGAGAACACCACCACTTGTGCTCCAAACTCCTTAATCAGATTTCATAGACATTAGGGCTGGAAGGGACCTTGGAAGATCATCAAATCCACCCCGCTGCCCCAGGGGCAGGAAGTCAGCAGGGGTCATAGGATCCCAGCAAATTAAACATCCAAATTTCTCTTGAAGGTGTTCAAAGTAGGTGCTTGAATGACCTCCAGCGGCAGTCTATTCCAGACCTTGGGAGCTGGGACTGTAAAGAAATTCTTCCTTATCTTCTGCCTGAAATGGTCCTGAAGGAGTTTATGACCATTCAACCTTGTCATCCCCTGGGGTGCTCTGGTGAACAGACGTTCTCCCAGATCCTGGTGAGCACCCCTGATAAACTTATAGGTGGCCATCAGATCACCCCGAGCCTGCGCTTTTCCAGGCTGAAGAGTTCCATAGCTCTCAACCTCTCATCATAAGGTCTGTTTTCCTGACCTCTGATCATGCGCATGGCTCTTCTCTACATTCTTTCAAGCTTCTCCACATCCTTTTTGAATTGCAGAGCTCAAAACTGGATGCAGCACTCCAGCTGTGGCCTCACCAAGGCCGAGTACAGTGGGAGAATGACGTCCCACAATTTGCTTGAGAAGCATCTATGGATGCAAGCCAGCATTTTGCTCGCTTTACTGGCTGCAGCATCACAATGAAGGCTCATATTCCTCTTGTGGTTAATCATGACCTAAGTCCCTTTTATCCATAGTGCTAGCCAGCTTAGCACTGCTGAGCCTATCAGGATGCTGCTGGTTTTTCTTCCCTAGGTGTAGAACCTTGCATTTTTTGGTGTTAAACACCATCAGGTTCTCATCCACCCATTTCCTGAACCTGTCAAGGTCAGCCTGGATTGCCCTCCTATCCTCAGGTGTGGATGCTTTACCCCAGAGTTTGGTGTCATTGGTGAACTTGGCCAAACCGCTTCTGATACCAATGTCCACATCATTAATGAAGATGTTGAATAGTGTTAGCCCAAGGACCAAGCCTTGGGGGACCCCGCTAGTCACTGGGCACCATGACAATTGACTTCCACCAGCCACCACCCTCTGGGTCCAACCATGGAGCCAATTTCCCAGCCAAAAGCTCATGGTGAAGCTGAGACCACAGTTGGCCAGTTTTGCCAAGAGGTGATCATAGGATATGAGATTGAAGGCTTTGTTAAAGTCAAGATCTTTGACGTCAAGCACCTCTCCCTTGTCCAGGTGATAGGTCACCTGGTTGTAAAAGGAGATAAGATTGGTCAAGCGAGACCAGCCTGCAACAAACCCGTGCTGGCTACCCCTCAGGATGCTGCCATTGGCCAGTCTGTTAAGAACGGCCTCTTTGATAATCTTTTCTAAGACCTTCCCCAGAATAGAGGTCAGCCTGATGGACCTGTAGTTTGCCGGATCCACTTTCCTCCCCTTCTTGAAGATGATAGGCACCACATTGGTGAAGTGCCCGAGGACTGAAAGAAAGCCAGAGTACCAGGAGTTCTCAAAGATCCCTGCCAGGGGCTGGGCTATGATGCTTGCCAGCTCCTTGAGTACCCTGGGGTGTAAGCTGTCAAGGCCAGCTGACTTGAAGGTGTCCAGCCTCTCAAGATGTTTCTTCACAAGGTCAGTATTGATGGAGGGCAAGAAATCTCCCTCACCCATGCGTTCCTCTTCCGTAATGGGCCGGGGCACCTCTTGGGACTGGTGAAAAACTGATGCAAAGTACCCATTTAGCAAGTTGGCTTTTTCCTGGGCATCAGTTGTCAGTTGTCCCATCTGGTTTAGCAGGGGTCCGATGTTGCCCTTGCTTTTCCTCTAGCTCCGCACATGTCTAAAGAAGGACTTTTTATTGTCCTTGATACTTGTAGCTAGTTGGAGTTCTGTCGCAGCCTTGGCTTTCCTGGTTCGCTTCCTGCAGGTCCAGACCAGTGCAGAATTCCTCCTTGGAGGTGGATCTCATCCTCGATCCTTTGTAGGTCTTTCTTTTTAGATGCAGGAGGTCCACTAGTTCCCTGAAAAGCCAAAGGAAATGCTGTGCCCTTTTGCTGCTTTTCCTACGAGACAGAATAGACTTAGCTTGTGCATCCAGGATTGCTCCCTTGACGATCAACCATTCTTCCTCAACTCCCCTCCCCATCAGGTTGTGGTCCCTTAGGGCCTCACCTACAGTCCTCCTGAGCTTGTCAAATCCACCTTTTCTGAAGCTGAGGACTTTTGTATTGCTGACTGACTTGCCAGCTTTACGGTGAATGGTGAAGGTGATCAGCTCATGATCACTGTCACCCAGCTTCCCTTCAATCATTAAGTTGCTGAGTAGGTCATCCCTCATAGCCAGTACCAGGTTAAACAGTGCTTTACCTCTCATTGGCCCATCAACTTAGTGAGTCAAGTAGAGCTCATCCACACATGAGAGAAAGCTTTGCGACGGCTCTGATTTGCCCGAGCGCTCTCCTACCAGACCCCTGTAATCTCCTGTGATCTGTTCAGTGTGTCATTCCTGGTAGTACTGTTGGTGCCTATTATATGGACAAGAAAAAAGGGTATTGGTCTGAGAGATGGATGAGTTCTGGCAGTCCCCCTGAGACATCGTTAATTAAGGCTCCAGGAAGACAGCACACCTCCCTGGGCCCCAGATCTGGATAACAAATTGATTTTTCTGTTCCCTGCAGAAGGGAGTCATCAACCACCACTACTCTTCTTTTCCCTCTTTGTGCAAAGATCCTAGAGTCTCCATCCCTGGGACCCTACTCTCCAGGCTACCAAATCCCCAGTATCATAGCTGCAGATGTCCTCTCCTTTGCTTTCTCCTCAGCTCTTCCACTGCAGACTGCTTGAAAGCATTTTCTGACTTCAGTCTGTTCCTCTTGAATTCTGTGGATCCTCCTTCTTTGAGTAGTTACATGCTGCCACTTCTCTTTATTCTTTGGCATCTCTACTCCCAGCCTCTTATAACTGTCCTGTCTGAGTAATCTTACTTTTCCTTGATAAAATGCAGCATGGATACCCATACTTCCAAGCTTTGCATCTTTTCTTCCAGGGCAGATACCAACTGATACTTGGTGCAGATAAAATGGTCGTGTTGCTCTGGGAGGAACACAAACATGGCGCATCCCAGGCAGGTCAAAACAGCTGACCCAGACTCCGTTTGTGCCTCTGGTTCCCTGGAGGACACCTAGGCTGCCACATCACATTACAGGCAGAAACAGTAGTTTCACCATTTGTCTTTTGAAAAGAAAGGAGATATTAATAGAGTGTTTCCCTCAATCAACTGCAATTATCATACTAGATAATTTAACTAATTTTTAGATTAACTTTGAGTGGTGTTTGCTTTCTAAATTTATTTTCAAATACCTAGCTGCATAGTATTAAATTTGTTGTAGACTTAAAAACAGATCAATTTATTTAATGCTTATTAAAAGCTTGTATTAAGCCATATTCCATGTTATTGCTTTTATTATGGTATGTGTTATGCTATAGTGTTTGCATGTGTCTTTACAGTTTTGGAAGATAGTTTAATAAAAAAATATAGTTTTCTAGTTAAGAACTATTTACACAGCAGAAGGAACTGTGTTTATGCTGGGATTAAGGTTAGAATCTTGTCAATGAGTTTCTTAGTATTCGAATGTTACACCCCACACCCTCCTGAACATGTCAGCACATTTTATGGTGGGGCCAGCTGACCCAGATTTTACTGATAGCAGTTTGTCTGTCCTGGGAAACCCTATCCACTGCAATAGCAAAAGCTTGGGGGAGAGTGGCTATTAACCAGGGTGATTCTGCTCTCAAGATGAGACCTGTTTGAATTATTAGCACCAGACCATGGCACTGGTAACATGACACGCTTCAAAACACTTGCAGAAAGATTTATAGTGGGAATGGCTGACCCAGTTTTTCTGAGAGCTGTTTGTAAGCTAGCTTTTGGGACTTGTTTGTGTATGATTTTGTGCATAGGTTACAAAATTACTTGTTAACCAATTTATAATCTTGTGATTAATTATTAGACCTCAAACAAAATGGGCTTCCTGCCTTGCTCTATACTTGATTCATAGTTCACAAGAACTACAAACACGCTGTGATCACATTAGACATCCTTTATTTAGAAGCAACACATTACAAACGCCTTCAATGGCCACTTCCTTTCCTGAACAAATGAAGTAGTAGCACTCTTACAAGTAATATTGTTTAAAGCCACATAAGGGTCTTTGCAGAACATCTAAAATACCCATATTTTGTGCTATATTCTTTTGAGTTAAACATAGACAATCTGTGGCATAGCCCATAGCTACAATACTGGTCAAAACACTCTCCTAGCAGGGCCCCCACAGATTTTGTGGATTTTCTGGTTTAAATCTTCAGTTCAGACAGTGGTTCCCCTGTCCAGGGGCATCTATAACAGCTCTCACTTTCTCCAAATAATTTATCTCTCAGGCAGTGCTTAAGAACAGCATAAAATAATGCATGTTCAGTAGCCTGCATTACAAATTTGCAGACTTGATTTGAAACACTTCTGGTTAGCTGGATGCCTAAAGATCTTTTAGGGAGGCAAATTCCTCCTCTGGCTTCTGGTCCAGGAAACCTTGAATAGTATATCCCATATCAGAACAGAAACAATCCGATTTTGGTTCTGCAACAGTCACAAGAGGATTGGCTTTTTGGTAACAGATTTCAAGCAAGATACTGTAACTCAGAAGATGCACTTTTTTCAGGTAGGCACATGGATGGGCACACTCTCACTTACTTTTACCATCCTCATCACTCATGGCCCTGTTTGCCACATTCTTGCTCCCTAGGTTCACCAAGGCCTCTGGAGCATCTCTGTCCGACGGTGGTTCAGGGCTCCCTTCTTCTTCTAATGCTACAGATAATGCTCTAAGAGCTGGGCCATCAGTTTCATGCTCAGATTCAGATGTATCCAACAGCAGCTGGGCCAGAGGACTGCTGTCCTTGACAACTTCCCCCTCCTTGCTTGAGCTATTACTAAGGTAGCATTTTCTCAACAATGGTCCACGCACAGTCTACAACAGACTTCTGAGGTCCTGACCACACCACCCTGTGGGATTAGATGACTATGATTTAATTATACTATACACTGAATATGATCAAAACTGGATTTAGAGAGGAAAGATTGTTCAGCAGCTAAAGAAACCTGGTTCAAGACCTTACCTTGCCAAAGACCTTCTGCTGGTCCCTCTGGGCTAGATACAGGTTGGTTCTCTAGGTTCATCCAGGTAAGCATTGCACCTTCTAAAAAGTAAGGACCTAGCCCCAGAAGGACTATCAAATAGATGGGATTCAGTGATTAGCATCCTTGTGTAGTTAGTGGGAAGATTTAAGCAGAGTTGCTCTTGAGTTGGCTGGGGGGGGCATTAGTGCTGCTTACCTTTTGCCCAGTAGACTTGTGTTTAGGACACTCAACCAGGAAGTGGAAAACCTGGGTTAAAAGCATCCCTCAGACTGAGGGAATTCTCTGATCTTCCAGAAGAGAGCACTAGCCACCAACGTGTAAAACTGTCAGGGTAGAGTCACCCTGGGTAGAATCATTGCAGAAGCTGGACTGCAAGCGTCATGGGGCCAGAAGACCAGAGAGAAACTGCACTGCTGTACAGCCTCGTTTTTAGGGCACTCACCACTTTCTCTGAGGGTTTTCTAAATATTAGCTATTATGCAAAACCTGGATGCTACTGCCCTGTTTTCCAGTGGAAGTACCATGAGTGCTGCACCTTTTATTGAACTCAAAGTGGCCTGGGTAAGTTAAGTCTACCCTGAAAACCTATCAAATCAGGCCCACCTGGTTTCTTAAAAATGGTATAGGCACCTCCCAGACACATTCTAGACTACAGTGGACAGGAGTTAGGTGCTTAAGTATTCAAACTGGATTGCTATGGAGCTTGCCTAGGAGTCCAAGTGTAGGCATCTGGGATTGGTAGTGACAACTGAATACATATGCCTAATGAGATCTGTGGCCACAGGAACAGCGCTATGTTGGATCACATCTTGGAATTTCGCTGTCTACAACCCTTTTTAGGTGCCAGTGGGTGCATCTACATATATGCTTTACTGAGGAGTTGACTAATTAGCTCCACAGTAAAGCATCACTGTATACACATGTGCTAGTATTAGGACTCAGTAAATTAATTAACTCCACCATAAGATAGTGCTGTTGGAGACAGTAATATCTTATGGTGGAGTAACTAACTGTGATCAGATGCTTGTGTGGATGGTAACTGCTGGGCATGAATTGTGCCTGGTCAAGTAAGCCAGCTGGGGGCCAGACCACTGGCTCCTGCCAGTCCCTCTGCCACCTGATGCTGCCACCCAGAGCCTAGGGCTAATCCTGGTGCCTCCTGCCAGCCCAGGGCTGCTCCACCCAAGCTCTAATTGCTGCAGTTCTGGGTACACATGTAGATGCTGCATCTGGAAGCAGTTAACTCCAGAGCAAGCTGTGCTCCAGAGTTTATTGCACTGCCTTAAGAGAATATATAGATGAACTCAGGGAGACAAATCTAGCTCTTAGCATCTGTGTGCTTCACTTGCCCCTCTGGAAACAGTGAGGGTAAAATGGGGATAAATGGTATTTCCCTAACTTGAAAGCATATTGTTGTTACTTTAAATTACCAATTAATCAAATCAAGAGCAAGATCTTATAAAGGGGGATAAGGCAAAATGTTGCATTTATTGATTATATGAAACAGATACAGAAGTTTGGATATACCATTCATACAGACACACACATATCATACACATTGCTATGCATAAACATACACATACACAAAACAACCATGCCATTCAGATATTATAGTTATCAGCAACAGTTCAATGCTCAATATTGGCACTGGGTGGGCTGCCCAGGCCTATTGAGAAGAAGATGAAGATAGAGGCTGGAGCAGGGTGAACAGACGTGTCTGTGCTCCAAAGAAAGCAGCGGTCGAGAGAAGGCTCACCCAACCTGGCATTTTTCAGAGCCCTCTTTTATAGGATTGCCAGCCTTTGTTTCAGCACTTTGGGTTTTTTCCATGCTCAGTCTCTGTTTAGAAGTTACTTTTCATTCATCTTCTGCTCATCTCAGCTCGAGGTTGTGTTGGTTGTAAAAGTTGGCATCTCAGCTTTGAAATGTCCTTGCTGCCCATATGGCAGGATATGCAGCATTCTTTCTCTTCATTATCTGCTTTGTGCCCCAGGCCTCAAAGTGATTCTTCAGCTATCCATTAATTAGTTTACTGACTGGTAATTTACACATTTGATTCCTTGTTGCTTACATAAACAGTTAAAACTTTCTCTTCCTGCCTCCATGCCGTTCTCTCACTTTTCACCCTTTCATATACACTCACATAGGACATACAAAGTTCATTTACTCATCTCAAGCAAAGAAATACAAAATGGGGTCTTCAGCTACTCACAGGATACCAGATTGTTGATTACATATCCAGAGATTATTTTAATAACATTCTTTTAACATTTAAATCACTATCAAATCAGCTCAAATTCATGCTACATTGTGAAGATAAATACATTAAAGACTGTGGGACATTATAATGGGGTTTTGTAGTAAGTTCAAGATGTCAGATAATCAGGACCAGTTAGTTTATGAATAAAAGATAAATCAGAACAATTCAGAAAGGTTAAATGCATAACCTGTAAGGAAAGCAGTCTTGCACTGGTTTAAATTTCACTCTTCCTGTTCCAAATAGTAGGCTTAAATCTGCCCATTTTTGCATCTCACCTGTTTATGACATATAGAATATCCTGCACATTACTTCAGTTTCCACTCATCTTTTTTTGCTTATTTTGCATGCATCTCAGGATCTATGAGGCCATAGGACCTTGCTTGCGCCTTCATTAACAAGAATGAAAATCCTAACTTTTTGGTATATTCTCCACTTACTAAAATGTACATAAAATTTAACTACTAATACATTCTTGTAGGAAAGCTCAGCATAAGCAAAAGGCATTCTGGAAATGTATGATATTGGCTATATCAGTAGCATTCAGACACTGCAGTAGTAAGTGCTATAGGTGTGTAAATACACTCTCTCTCTCTCTCTCTCACACACACACACACACACACACACACACACACACACACACACACACTTTATAAAGTTTACCCAGGCTAAATTGACTGGCCAATTTATATTGAACTGTTACCCTGGTTTTAAACCATGTCCAATTAGTTCAGATAACTTAATTAGATACCTATTTGGGAGGTTGGGGGCCATGGGATGGGAGTGTCCAGCTTGTATTGTGTTGATTTGTGCTATTTTGATGTCCAGGTTCCTCCTGTGCATCTTCAGTGAAAATATGTATCACAGATTTGAAGGAGTTGTTAGTGTGTTCCCATGAGGTACAAGTGAAACAATGGCTTTATTGACTGGCCTTGTTGCTGGACTTTTTTTTTTTTTTTTATCATTGTCAT
Source organism: Caiman crocodilus (assembly GCA_030014935.1). Lineage (NCBI taxonomy): Eukaryota > Metazoa > Chordata > Crocodylia > Alligatoridae > Caiman > Caiman crocodilus. Next base: position 501,516 of record JAGPOW010001568.1, on the reverse strand, counting down.
GGAATCCGGGAATGTCTCCTTGCTCATCCGGGAATGTCTCCTTGCCATCCGGGAATGTCTCCTTGCTAAGAGGGAGGCATACACCAAATGGAAGCAAGGGGTCATTACCAAGAGGGACTATGATACAGTCGCCCGAAGATGTGGGGGGGCAGTCAGGAAGGCCAAGGCAGAGATGGAGATAGGACTAGCTTCCCG
>JAGPOW010001543.1:65337956-65433692 GCA_030014935.1 Caiman crocodilus | reverse complement strand
CCGGTGCTCTTTCCTGCCAAGGCAGGGGGTCGGACTAGATGATCTGCCCAGGTCCCTTCCGACTCTAGACACTATGATACTATGATACTATGATGCTGGCCATAACGGCCAGCATATTGATGAACACCCTTATGGAACTTATAATGTAAGTGCTACTGAAAATTCCATTCCTACACCTATACACTTTCTGTTAGATACGGGAGCCCAAGTAAATGTAATAAGGTCTGAGACACGCCATGTTAAAACACCCAGAGTTATTTTCGTACAAGGGCTAAATGCTATGACATCCACACCTGTAGTTAAGTTTTGGATTGATAAAAAGGCCCTGCATGGAGTCTTAGGAGGCATAAACATTTTGGGTATCCCTGTGATCAGAGCATTAGCCTTAAGAGATGTCATATTTTCAGCACTTCTGTTAATGGTCACACCAAGTGAAAAACATCAGCCAATGCTAATAAACCCTGTGCCTTGGAGATATCAGCCAATCCCAACATGTACCAATTTATAATCCCAGGTTCGAAACTTTTGGAGGACTTGTGCAGATGAGAGTGTATCCATCTGTAGAATCCTCTACATATTTGTCGGCTGGATGGGGCATTCCAAAGCCAGGAAAGCCAACGGAGGCACGTCTAGTGGTAGACTACAGAAAGGCGAATCAACACTGTAAACCCCTCCAATTGCCCACTGCGCAAACCATCTCAGGTATTGTTGAGGGCATAATTTAAATACAGAGGGACGGAGGGTGGTTCACCATGACCTTAGATTTAAAGGACATGTTCTATTCAATCCCTATACATGATCCACACGGGATTCTTAATATGTGTGTGGGTGGGCAAATGTATTCTTGGAGAGTTTGCTCACAGGGTTATCACAATGCACCAGCATTAGCAACTGCAGCGATGAACAAGACTATTGAAAGTTTCATTTGCCTCTGCCCGGAAACTACGAATATCCACATCTGGACTATGTTGACGACATCATTATTATAGGACACAGTGACTCTGTAGTTCATATCATTACTACAGACCTGAAGGCCTACTTGAGTGACCAAGGATGGATGGTGAGTCAAACTAAGTCCATGAATGAACCATCGTCAGACATCAAATTCTTGGGGACACGGTTCACGGGACAGTGAAGGTCGGGGACGGCACATGATGCCACCCCTGAGTTACCCCTTCCCTGGCTGATTACACAGGCAGATTTTCAAGGCCTGCTGGGCCAGTTGAAATAGTTTCGTCACTTTATAATACCGCCACACTTAAAAGTCCTCCAAAGATTGCACCAACAGATTCGCAAAAAGGCGTGGCGTAGAGCTTCATTGGATGAACATGATCAAGCCACACTAGAAAAGGTTATGACAGAAATTAAGGAAATGCATTTAATCACATCTCCTGTCAGTAACCTTTTGATAATTCATGTAGGTTATACTAGGGAGCATATTTGGTTCACAACTAGTGATGCTAAGATAGGAAACCTCGCATACACTGGTCACCGCACACTTCAGAACTACCAGCACCGATATGGTTGCTTAGGCAAGATCATGCTTGTGGCTCAACTAGGAGAACATGTCACAGTAAATCCAGGTGTATTTGTTGCACCTGGTGGAACCATATTGGAATTGCTTGATCCTGGTAAGCTGCATCCAGAATATCAAGGCACGTCAAAGACCTGGAGCGTTCTAGTCCTCCGTCATCAGTATCACTGGTCAGCATGGCAGGTTGCAGATGGAGAAATGACCTCATCTATCAAGGAGGACAATCCCACTGTACCAAGGCTGTACGGAACCACATCCCTGGCATGGATAGCCTCAGACGGTACTTCCTGTGGTGATGGAAGATACAGATATTACTGTGACCCTAGTCACAACTATAAGCTTCAGGCAGCTCATCTAGAAGAATCAGTTTAAACGTCTGAACTACGAGGATTTCAATTAGCTCTCGAGCACACTTATCAGTATCATGATGGAACACTTCTAGTGCCCATTATATCTATAGACTCGGAATACATATATAGAATTATTACTGGAATGGCACGGGTAAAAGAGCATACGGATCTTTGGGATGACATCAAGGCAACCCTACTAAAGTTCTCCATCTGCCCCCTAATCAAACACACTTGTTCCCATCGACCCGACACGGATCCCATGCCCGCCACCATAGATTGATTGCTAGCTCAGCAAGAAACTAGAGACCAAGAGGACACACCTCAGCTGCACGTCACATACATTGTCAACACCAATCCGTTTTTGATCTGGCTCCATGAACACTGGGGACACCCTGGAGCAAAAAGGGCACAAGCTTGCTGGAGAGAACAAGGAAAAGGGGAACCGACCATAAAGCAATGGACAAAGGTGATTCAAGCTTGCTCTGCCTGTGCGCAAGAAAAGCCGGCGCATCACAGGCATCAAAAAGGCACCTATGATCCAGCATATTACACTCTGGGAAAGGTGTGGCAAGTAAATGTACTTGGACCGCTCCCAGGGGCCAAGCCATGGAATAAAGGATTAGCAGTTGTGGATCTAGGAACTCGACAGATCCTTGTCCTTCCCATGAGAAAGACCACCACTTCCGTAATCCAAGAATGCTTACAGCTTGCTTTCGCTCACTGGCAAGTCCCTCACATAATACATTCTGATGGAGGACCGCCCTTTAACTCTAAAGGTTTGGAACGATTTGCAGTGGAATACAATATTCAGTGGCATTATTATCTGCCCTATCATCCACAGTCGATTGGCGTTGTGGAGCAGCAGATAGGACTAAATAAAGGACAATTGAGACTAAAAGAGAATGGGTTGTTCAAGAACGGGACCAAGTACTGATCGCCATGAATGCTACCAAGACCTTGTGGAATGAACGTGATCTGGTACCACGTCTACCTTGGAAGCTGTGTTACTTGGTGCAGGAGACAGTGTGGCTAGCCATTCCCGCAGCCACTAGCAAACATCCGAGTCCAGTTCCCAGTATTGTATTTGAACCCGGTGAGTACCCAAACACCTACTTAATCTCTCTTGAAGCAGTCTCACCCACACACACCGTCTTAGCTCATCATAACTGGCTAAGCCAACGTAGCACGCTTATTAATGAATCTTAAGTTTGTTTTCCAGCCTGAGATGGTATGAAGCTGCCAGTGCACAATGTGGTGTGAGGCATCAATACCCACCGCCGCAGATGAACTCATCTGCGACGAGCCCTGACTAGAGTGGACAGACCTGATATCATCGGAGTTGCTGGACTTTTATGCATTTGACTGCACTTTTGATAAACTGTTAATAATGTTGTGTTTACATATTTAGTTAACTGAAACTTAAGTGTGAACAGGGAAATGCTCGAGCTCAAGCATATCCAAGCTTGGCATTTGGTCAAGGGGGCATGTGATAAATAAGTGGTGATAAAGAGTGACCAAATGCCAGCAAACCATGCTCGCTGCAAGGGGAAACAGCGAGGGAAGCCCAATTAGCCGCGCAAAGCATGCATGCAGCAAAATCCCCGGCTCATGCAGGTTGAAAAGCGTGTGAACATAAGACCCAAGCTGATTGGCTGTTGGGGCAGCATAAAAACAGAGCCCGGGAAAAGGAAAGGCGGAAACACATATAGCATTGGGAGGCCTGATCACTCTCACCATGGTCCTGCACCCACAGCTCCCTTTTCCCCTGGACACCCCCATTGGATAGTCTGCAGCGGATAAGCGATAAAGAGCTCTCGAGTTCCCTACGGTGGAGATTTTTTCGGTTGTGGCGTGTCACGGCGCACCTCGCGGCACCGCTCCTAGAGAGGAGAAAACTGCTGGGGAAAGCCCCAGCAGTGTAATAATGAGCCCAGCTGAGAGTTGCCAGGGCAACTAATGGCAGTCAGCTGATCCTAATGGGCAGGGCTTGGCTCCTATAAAGCCCAGAGCCAGAACCAGGCAGGCAGTTCCCTGCCAGCAGCTGGAGGGGTGGGAGCTCTGAGAGACAGAAATGTGAGTGCAGCTCACGAGAGCTCCAGAGGCTGGAGCGATGATGCTCAGTTGTAGCCAGGAGGCTTATGCTGTTATGGCCAGGTGCCTTATGTTTTGGTTACAGCCAGGAGGCTTGTGTTTGGATTACACCGGTGGTTTGGGCGAGGTTATAGGGGTTGGAGGAGGCCTCATAGGGACCCACAGGGTGTGGGGGCCCTGGTGCCTGGGAGGGAGCAATCTAGAGCCAGAGAGGGTGCAGGAACATGGGGCGTGGAGACCCCAGGCCCGAGAAGGGGCAGCCTTGAGGAGCCCAGGACGGGGAGATCAAGCTGGTAATAGGCTAGCATGGCATTAGACACCAGCCAGAGGCTGGATGCTGCGGTGGACCCCGGGAGAGACAGGGGTTAGCAGCATAGCACCTCCTAGACAAGGGCAAGTGCTGTGGTGGTCCCCAATCCAAAAGGGGATAGCAGCACGGTACGCCCGGCTTTAGAAGAGGGTAGCCGTGCGATGGGCCAAGAAGACCGGTGGACCGCTAAGTGGCCCTGGAGAGGGGACGCGGTTGAGAAGGCCCGGAGCGAGCGAGGATATAGGGCAGGCCCAGAGTGGGTAAGGATAGAGAAGCCCCGAGACAGTGGGCGCAGTTTCAGACGCACCAACGTCCGGTACACCTGCGAGGCTTGGGGCGTGGTATTAGGGGTTGGTAGGAGCCACGCATAGCCCTTTAAGGCTAGGGTGCCTGGGGAGCACTCATCGGACAGTTCGGGAGATCACGGGGACAGAGGTCCCAATACACCGTGCCCAGGGTGGTATAAAGGCAGCCTCCCAACTTATGTAAGACCAAGATGTGGCAGGCAAGAATGTGAGGGTGCCTTGGGCCGGACTTGGCATTGGTAGAGGGCCTTCAGGAGATCACAGCCCTCCTGTAGGACACCGCCGTGACATGGCGTTTACTACGGAGTTTAAAGGGAACTGCCGGCACGGAGTGGGTACGAGGCTTTGAAGTGCCTCACGGTGGAGTTTTGAGGAGTGTGTCTACAGCGTGTTCAAGTTGTAAGTAAAGCATTTGCTTCTTACATCGGTTTCAGATTTCTTATTCAGGACAGGAAAAGAGAAATAGGGCGAAACATTCCTGAACCCTTTCATCCCTGTCCTGTTTGACTTGGGAGTTAATTCCTGCCCCCCCCCCCCCAATTCCTCCTCACAGTAACATAAAAGATGGGCAAGATCAGAAAGTTTTTGGGTGATCTCTGCAACTACTTCTGGACCATCGGTACACACCCAACATTGCCTGGTTCCATTCTTGTCCTTAGCCTTGCTGGCCACCAAGCTAACCTTAGCAACTAAGACTGGTAACATTTTAACATCAGCAGGGCCACTGTTAATGCATGTATGCAAAATTGACAGGACTAGGTGTTTGTTTATATGTGTATGTACGTATGTCTATATGTTTTTTAGGATAATTCAAAACTAAGGCTTTTTGTGCATTTGACAAGAGATTTATAGTGTAATGTTTTTGTATTCACTAAAAGGTATATAGTTTTAATACTTTTGTATTCTCAATAAATGTGGCCTATCACTTTGTGCCTCCTGAAAAAGATCCTGTTTGTTTTTCTTTATAAATTATACACCCTAAGCATGCAATGCCAGGGCAGTAGTAGAAATGTTACCTCTCTACTGTACTGTAAATAAAGAATTGTTGCACACCACAAGTTACTACAGTAGAGGCTCTTCTTGATCAGATGGATTCATACTACATTTAAAATGAACACTTCAGTTCTACTCAATACATGTTCAGCTAAAAAACACAAGCTTTTACTTCTGAAAAAGGTCAGTACAAAGAAATAGAGTATTAAACTGTTCATTATGTAAAAAGCAAGTAAAAGAGCATCCAATGAATTGGAAACAACACAAGCTGAAGACAATCTAATCTTTATTTAATTAATAATTCTTAGCTTGAGGGAGATGCATGAGAACATGCACACACCTGATCATTCTCAGGAAAATGTGAACCCAATTAACCTTTCACAATATCTGTTTATGAATGTAACAAGCTGAAGTGATATAGCACCTGCAAAAGACACTATATAGTACAAAGTTTGGACAAAGTACATTTGCTTAGTACAGAGATGCCCTGAAAACCAATTTCATTTTACCATAGTGTCATTTTCCAGACAAATGATCATGGGAACTGACTTTAATTCAAATGTTAACAGCTGTCTGAGTTGGACAGGGTAGGGAAAGGATGAATTGTTCCTTTTTTTTGCCTGCTATTGTTTAGCCTATGGGTTTTTATCTTGATGAAAACCTGAATATGGAAGAGTATAAAAAAACTGGGCAAAACAATTTGATCAATGTGCAATGAAGAGGAGGAAAAATGGCTTAATGAAAAATGCACAGAGATGGAAAAACATGTTACATGTTGCATCAATGTACAGAAATAGCGATGCCATCACAGTCAAAGGAGGATATACTGCTAGGGGATGCATATAAAGCAACCATGGTGATGTAATTATAGAATGATAATAAGTATTGAAAAGATGAACAGAATATACTGAAGGGTTATTCCATGACAGTCAAGAAAAAAAGTAACCTATTAAGAACATAGACAGTTTGAAAAATTTTAAGTCAGAAGTAAGAACACTTATCAATTGAATGAAAACCAATAAAACTACAGGACCAGATGAGATTGCAGTAGAATGAATAAAATGTTTGGAAGAGTTTGGTACAGAAAAGCTAACAACTGTTATCAATGAGATTTATGGAAGTGGAGAAATACCTGAGGACCTCAGTAAATCGTTCTTTATTGCACTCCCCCAAAAAACCTAGAGCCATTGAATGGAAACTTCATCAAAATATGCCATGTGACAAAGATCCTATTAAAAGTTCTGATGATGAAAGCTAGAAGTAGAATAAGACTGGACATTACAAAAGTTCAATGTAGTTTTGTTAAAGATCAAGGTACAAGAAATGCTATCTTCATTGTATGAATGCTTTTGGAGAAATGCTTTTGGAATGACATTTTAGGGCAATAGAAATGAGGAAAGACCTTTTCTTGTGTTTTATTGATTATTCCAAAGCTTTTGATAGTCAAGCATGATGCACTAATGAAAATGTTGAAATAACTGGATATTGATGGTAAAGACTTGAGAATTTTAAGAAACGTCTATTGGTTTCAAACTGCAAGAGTAAAGGTAGAAAATGACCTAAGTGATTTCAGCCAAATTCAGAGAGAGGTGTGATGCAAAGCTGTGATTTTTCTCCTGATCTGTTCAACTTATACAGTGAGAAAATACTGAGGAAGATTGAGGATTTACCAACACTGATCATTGGCATGCACAATTTGAACAATGACACAGTCTAAATAGTTGGTTCAGAAGGAATTTTAGATAAAATTGCTAGTGAAAGCAAGAAGAAGAGTTTAAGTATCTACTGTAGAAAAACAGAATGCATGATAATTACAAAGAAGAAAAGCATTTCAGTATGCAACATTAAAGTGGAAAAGGAACACATAAAGCAGGTCAATAAATTTGACTACTTGGGAAGCTGATTAACATCAGATGTTAAATGTGATCATGAAATAAAACAGAGAATAGGGATGACAAAAGACACATTTCTGAAAATTAAAGTTATTGACAAATAGCAACATTTCTATGGGGACAAAGTTAAGAGTTTGGATTGCTATGTTATACAAGTCCCCATGTATGCATCAGAATGTTGGATGCTATTGCCAAGTGAGGAAAAGAGAACTGAAGCAACTGAGGTGATTCTTAAGGCACAGGTGAAGGTATGTTGGACAAGTCACACTTCAAATGAAGATATCTTGTTAAGAGCAAACTGCAAGAGAAAGCTGCTGATTAGCACCAGAAAGAGACAGCTGGAGTTTCTTGGACATGTGAGGAAAGAGGAAATTGAAAGTCTGGTTGTAACTGGAAAGATTGAAGGAAGGAGGGATCACAGAACCTTTGGTTGACTTATGTCAACAGTCCATCTAAATGGATGAATGTATCGACACGGAAAATTCTGTATGCCTCAAAGAGAAGATCATGGCCACCAACATCCTGTTTGGATGAGCGAGAGAGAGAGATTACCCAGAGGCAACTTTTTCTAAAAGTTGGGTTAATTAGATGACATCACCTCTGCCACTTAATGATGGCAGTAGCTTGGCAACTGAAAATAACATAACTTGTAAATAAATGATCTATGCCTATGGAAGAATAGAAACTGGTGTATTTGCTGCCAAAAGTGTCAGAGAAATGTCTTTTCTGGTTATGGTTAGGAATGGACCTGCTTTTGGGGATGTCTGCTTAGAGGCAGGATTGGGGGCTGCTTACTTGCACAGGTTTCCCTTGAAAAAGAAAATGCTGACCTTGTTTAAATATAAGAATGTTGCAGGTTAATCCTATATACCTGTAAGACATGTTTTGGCTTGATCCAGAATTTAAATGGAAAACTATATTTATAAATCACATGGAGTGTCTTTACACATGTTCTCTGGTAGTGGGGTACTTTAATAAGAGCAGCGCCAAGAGCCTCTCTAATTAAAGCACCTGCTGCATCACATGTATTCTGCAACCAGCACTTCAAAATGGAAGCAAGGGAGCTTTAATTATAGCTTGGTGAACAAGCTTTAGTTAAAGCACCCCTTCCACAATTTGAAGCATAGGGATGATGAATACACATGATGCAGAGGTTGCTGGAGCATACTAATTAGCATGCTCCAGCAGATTTGATTAGTTGAGTCTGCTCTGATGTGTATTAATTAGCATGAGTCAGGGCAAACATCCGGCACGTGCATAGGTGCCCATATATAATTAGGTCTAGTATTTAACACTGAAAAAATATTACAAGAAAAGTAGAATGCCAAAAGACTTTGAAATGATTAGAGTAAAATATATAACAAAATATTTTCACCATGCTTTTCACCAGAATCACACTTTTTAAAATGAAGGAGAAATAGAATAAAAAGGCTGTAGAGTTTCAAGAAAGACTTGCCTAGGTTTCTCTCTCTCAAGGGAGAGTTGTGAAAACTTGACAGATTGGAGCATTGTTTACTTCTTTAGTCAGCAAAGACAAAGATTATTTCCATGGATACGTTGTCTGATATGCAAAAGTTCATGTACTTAAGTGGTTCCAAAACAATGACTACCACTCTGATGAATAATTTAAACTATCTGGATACTTGACTTAAATGTCAATATGTGAAATAACCAGGTTTTTTGGAAAGCCTGACCCTTTTATTAATCTTTTAAAAAGTTTTTGGGGCTGCTTGCTCAGATGCAAAACTTGAGAGCTGCTTCACCCACAAAGGTTTCCCATGAAGAAACTCTGGGCCATTAAATTTAAATGTTTGATTTTTGCATTTCTCCACAAAAAGACACCCTATTTTTAGAAAAGGCAGTAGTACTTTTTGACTTCCAAACTCCCCAATAAAAAGCTAACAAAATTAAATTGCACGTGTTCAGTAATTATTCAAGTATGAAGAGAGTAGTAATTAACAATCAAACATGCAAGCAATTCTTTAAAATGTTCATACAACAAGATTTGACACTAGCAGCTAGTATCTTTAATAGATTTAACTTTTCTTGCATGCATAAAATCCACCTGAAATGAAAGCAAAACCCACCAGCTTCCTTAGAAGTTTAAATATTTATAGTTTCATAGTTTGATAGTTTCATAGTTGGTAGGGTCGGAAGAGACCTGAGCAGATCATCAAGTCCGACCCCTGCCATGGGCAGGAAAGAATGCTGGGGTCAAACGACCCCGGTGTCTCCATTTAGTTAGATACTCCCAAAGCCAGTAGAAGCCAGAGTGTGATAACTACTTTTGGAAATAAGGACAAAAGTTTATTTTTTGCACAGAAACTCCAGTTTGGTCTTCAGGAGTGTTTCAGGTTTCAACCAACTGCCAAGTACTTTATGTATATTGCAAAAAGTCCAAGTTATTTCTGTCAAAGAATGTCTCATTTCAGCAGTTCTGGGTGGGCAAAATCTGGCTCACCAGCTGGATCAGGCCGGTGGCAGACTCCGTTTCCCAGCAGCCCCTGCCCACATTTCTGCAGCCAGCTTCCACGGACATGCTTCCACAGACCATTACTTAATGGTAGTGCCGTGACAGTGCAGGGACTGCACTGGTTCCCGTGCAGGTCAACCCCAGCAGCATTGGCAGGGCATGCAGCTGGGTGGGAAGCTGCTCCAGGGCCAGGGGTGGGCTAGCTGAGGCAGACCTGAGCATGTGACGAGCAGGTTGCAGCTCTGCCCCAGCTCTGGTCTGCATCATCACCGCTGTAAAATCCTGACTCTGGAGCAGCTAGGGTGGCCATCATGGAGGACATTCTAGTTTCCTGCTACTCTGTCCTCTATTGATATGAAACCTGACACCTTTATGTCTTCTACTTTTCTCTTAAAGAGAAAAATAGAAGACATCCAGACATCCAGTTTCAGGGGACAACCGGACTGTCCTCTATGATGGCCACCCTAGGAGCAGCTCCCCACCCAGGCACACACCCTGCCAGTTTCACAGAAACCCTGGCCCCATGCTGTTACTGTGCTGCTGCTACTAGGGTCTCCATGGAAGATGTGAATAGGGGCTGCTGGGAAATGGAGTCTGGCTGTTGACTGGATGCCCCACTTTGCTCACCCCTGTTCAAATGGTTGTTTAAAAGAAGCATTGCTGTTGAAATTTTCTGCAGGGTATTGTAATAATAAATATCTGGCCCCATGGGCAGCTGTGATGCCCCCTGGTGGCCATGCAGATCCCTAGGTAACCCTTGCTTTTCTCTTGCCTTCCAGGTCTTTCTTAGAATAATTTCATGATGAAAGGGAGTCTGCCCCAGGGTCCCAGAGTGAGCCCTTGTCTAGGATTTGGCTAGCAGAAACTTCCTGGGCTCCAGTGGTCCCAATTCTGTCCTTAAGCACTATGTGGGGCCCTTTTAGCCCTGTCCCTGCTCCAGGATACTCCAGGTCATTTGAAAGGCTATCTGTGACTCCTTCCACCTTAACAGCCATACCCATGCCTTGCAGATGTTAATGTTCATCAGTGGGGCTCATTGCCTAAAATACGATATTAGGCCTCCAAGCCTTTTTTCAGGCCTCAGCCTGCTCATCTTCCACCTCTTTTTTCTATTCGGGTCCTGAGCCTATGTCCACTGTACTGGAGCTAGCTTATGATCTCCAGCCTCTGTCTTGACCCTTGGACTCTAGGACCCACACATGGCTTCTGCACCTCTTAGGCTCTACGCCCCTGGCCCTCCTGGCTTCAAAGTGTTTATTACTTTTTCTTCTCAGGCTTTGTCCATCTCAGGCTCTGCTTGCCTGTGTCTTGAGCCCAGCCCCTGGAAGGGCTCAAAATTTCATGTGTCTTTTAGGCACCTATGGCTTGTGTCTAGCCCTTGGAGGAGCTCAGAGCTTCACATGCCCCTCTGGCAGCCCTATGGGTGTGCTCCAATCCCTGGTAGGACTCAAGCCTATAGCATAGCTCTCAGGCACCTCTGTGGCTTGTACCACCTATCCCTGGCAGAGCTCAATAGCATGCCTCACTGGCACTCCTGTGGCCTCATTTCCCCTTATAACCACTCTTGGTTTGCTGCTATATTCCAAATGTAAACACCAGTCCACTACTATGTAACAAAACTCTCCCCATACTGGGTCATACTTCCTTGCAAGTTGTAAGCTCCTTACTTGCAGTTCCTAGGGCAGCTCAGATATCAGCCAAATGCTCTCCTGCAGACTTTCTGCTCAGGAGCCACCTCCCTGCTGCCTGCAGGGCCTGACTGACTGTCTGGTCTGAGACATTGGTCTTGTGTTCATCCTAAGCCCTGTCCCCTCCTGTAAGGTGGCCCTCCAGCCCTCCACAGGGGTTTCCATGTTTGGGCCTGATGATCGGTTTGCCTTTTCCGGTGGTAGCTTAGCTGAGCTGCTTTAAATTAAAGTAATTGGAGCCTTCTTGCTCCCTATTACAGCCATCTTCAGTGTTTCAGAGATTCCTTTAAAAAATCCTCTGGGTAACTGACAATGCTTTTAATTCTAAAAATCTTTCTTTCCAAAACATAATAAATATACGGTATAGGAAGCTACAAGGCCTTATAGTTTTTTCAAGGTGAGTTAACTATATCTCTGGACTCAGAGTCAGAACTGAACATTCTGCTTGGCTCATATGCTAGTTTGTTTCCTGCAGAAACCTAACTTCAATTTTCAGTTTGTCAGCCAAATCCTTAGCATTAGGAAACTCGCAGATCCCTTTTCAGAATTGTAATTGACAAATAAATCCTTTGTGACAGTTAGCTGGTGTGTAGTTTTTTGATACCCACATCAGATCTTTAAAGCATTTTACTAATGATGTTGTATTGGTAATGTATATCACACACCAGAATTTGCATATTTTGTAAGTCAGCTCTTGCTTTGAGTTTCGGATCCTGTGGGCTGAATGGAAACTAAAGCATCATAGAATTTCAAAACTCCATTCTGAATACAATTGGCTTTCCTACCTCAAAGGTTTGGGGAAAAGGGCCTTGTTATACATTACATCATGAGCCAAACAGATGTTGATCAGCTCAGATTTGGAGCAGTCAAACTTCGGGCCATCAGGGACCTGGAGGACTGAAAAGTAAGAATCCCCCCACACCTCCCATTCCAGGCTTTCCCTCTGCTCCACAGGTTCCCATGCTTCTCCCCCACCCCTAGTCTCCCCCTTCTCTCTTGGGATTTCCTCCTTCCTCTGGGATTCCCTTTTACCCCTTGGGGTTCCCTCCAGTCCTTCCTGCCCCCAGGCCTCCCTTCCGCTCTTTGAGGTCCCCCCAACCTTTCCACCTGTTTGTTTCTGCCCACACTGTCTGTCTCAGGGGAGCAGGCAGGGAAGAGTTTACCTGTTTGTTCTGCCCCAGCCACTGCCAGACTCCTGCTTTTCTCCAGGTTCAACCTTTCCCTGCGGTGGTGGCAGCAGTGATGGCAGTGGTTGGACAGGCAGATCAATTCTTCCCTGACTACTCCCCCTGGGACAGAAAGCATAGACATCCACAAGTAAGTGGGGCAGGGGGAATGAGCAGGGGTTTATGGTGCTGGGGTTGGTGGGGGCTTGCATTAGACCTCCTGATCTGGGCCAACAGAGGCTCTGTGGAGGATGGAGCATTTATACTACAGTGTAGACTAGAGTGGCTCCACCTTAGGGCCTTATTATACCTTATTTTGTGAGCCACACAGGTGTTGCTATCTGGTCATGTGTAACTGAAATATAGAGTAAATACTTAACCCTATTAAAGCTTTCACACAAGGAGCTTCATTTCAGTTTTACAGACTTGGAGTTTTAATTTGGGTCTATCTCTGTGAGAGCCTTCTTACATGTTGCACTTTGAGTTGCTCAAACGTTGATCAGTGCTAGGGTAGCTTGAGTTTGGAGCAGTCACACTATTAGTCTAGAAACTTCCTCTGACTGTCTCCCATCTGCACAGGTGTGACTTGCCCCTAAAGGCCTGGTGAGCAGGAGCAAGAGTAGGAGTTGTAGCTGTGAGTTGCTACTAGGGGACTGGTAAGCCAGGACAGCTTTTATCCCCGCTGTATGGGCAGGTGTCTGACAGATCCTGGGATATGGAGAACTTCAACTTGCATGGTATGTCTGCGGGGAATGGTCTCATCTTAATGAAAAAGGAGTTTAGTAATGCGGATCAGAGATAATTCTGCCCTGGAGTGGTATAACTTTGAGCCATATAACAAGTTCTTAAAACCACTCTAAGGTGTTAATGTGTGGACAGTCCAGGAGTTAAGATATCCAGGAGCCACCCATGTAGCCATAACCAAAATGACCAAATAACAAGGCCCTAGGTGTAACACAAACTGGGTAACTGATCAGAGATAATCCTGCCCTGGAGTGGTGTAACTTTGAGCTGCATAATGAATGCTTAAAACTGGTTTCAGGTGTTAATGTGTGAACAGTCCAGGTATTGAGAGCTCCAGGAGCCACCCAGAATTATTGTGTAACATGGCTCCAAGCTGGTCAAATGTTGGCACTTCATATTCTAGCATTGTGGCAAGACTGAAAATCCTTTGAACGAATGGAAAATGCCATCAGTAAGTGATGGTATATTTCAGCATGACATTGGAAGAACGTATGCTGCACAGGGCAAAAACAATCTCATGTTAAGGTCTGGACTTCTCCAAACTTCTCCAAATATCATTAAGGTGACATGATAAACTCTGATGCGGTTCACACTGGAGCCAGCTGCTCCTGGGCACAGCAACTACACATACACCTAAGACTGCAGCCTTTGAGTCAGTGTACAGCAGCCCTTGGCTGGCAGAGGGCCCTGGGAGTCAGCCCTAGGCTCTGGTGGTGTTGGGTAGTGTTGGGACTGGCTGTGGCACTAAAGTGTGGGGCTAGACAGCAGGGAGCCCCACATTTTAGCACCCATGGTTTCTTATACACATGTGTGGATCTTGCTCCAACATATTGAAAATCCAGGGCGTCAGAGCTGACTTGATTAACCGAGTCTTCTGGAGCACAGAAATGGATGCATTCTGGAGCCTTCTGCGTCATGTGTATCAGTGTTCCAGCATGTCTCTCCACTGAAAGGATGGCACGGGGCACTTTGAAATAAAACACATTCAATGCACTTTATTTCAAAGCACCCCTCCGCCATTTATCAGCTCAGGGCTGCGCACTGATACACATGATGTGTGGGCACTTTTAATTAGTGCAGCTCTCTAATGAAAGTGCCTGGCTCTGCATCCCACAGCATATATAAAAATGCCCCATGTGCCCCAGCCAGTCCCTGTCACCATCTACACATGTGTTTTGTTGGAGCTGAGTACTCCACCATAAAATAATCTTATGGCCAAGTTAATTAAATTACTGTGCCCAAATACTGGCTCACATGAGGACAGTGATGCTTTATTATTGTAGAGCAAATTAGTCAACTTCGCAGTAAAGAGCACGTTTACACCCACACAATTATATTTGCTTTTCAGACTTTCTCCATTGAGGGAAGTCTTGACCTCACTAAACACTGAGTGAGATTCCTGTTACCGGAATATTCCTATTCCTATTCCTGTTCATGGAGAATTTCTTTTGTTCCCGCACCCATAGATTCTAAAACAATCAAATGTCCGGTAAAATGTTATTTGATAGTAAAACTGTATTTTTTATTTCTGCATCTGTAGAAACAAATCTAACAATGGTAGGATGGGAGTGAAGTTGTAGCCATGATGACCCAGGGAATAGGCAAGAGGTAAGCACTTTTGTGGATGGTATCTTTTATGGGATCAACTAACTGCATGAATGGGATAGAATTAGGTAAGCTTTTTAATGTAGCATATGTTTCTTCAGGTCACTAGAAATCTAATATCTAAGGTCACCTATACATGAGCATGGAGGCTGCTCTGGTGCACTGGCATTAGTGTCGGAGCAGGCTCAGTTAATCGAGTCTGCTGGAGTGTGGCAATTGGTGTACTGCTGCAGCCTCCTGCATCTTGCATATCACTACTTCAGCATCCCCACACTTAAAAATTGTGATGGGGACTCTTTAAATAAAACTCATCAAATGAGCTTTAGTTCAAGCACCCCTTCCACCACTTTTAAGCATGGGGGTGCTGATACAGGAGACAAGGTGGTGCTTTAATTAGAGGGGAACTTGGAGCCATTGTAATTAAAGCACACCCCCAGCACATGTTTCAGCGCTCTAAACAATGGCATCTGTTCTTGTTTGGTAAGGTCTTGGCTTCAGCCAAGACTAATAAACTAATAATGGGCAAATTTCAAAACAAAAATAATTTATTTCTTGACCATATTCTCAAGATTTTGATTAATTTCATTGTAAATATGTACTTTCAAGTAATAATTATGAATCACCTTCAAGGTATTTTTTCTGAGATGTTCTTTCATCACAGGGTTGTATTTTCCAAGAAACTTCACATTTTAAACACTTCCACATTATGGAATAAACAGACCTTGTTCATTGAACCTTGCATGGGAAGGTTTTCTATTTTGAGCAGTTGTATCAAATCAAAAAGCCTTTCCAAAACAGCTCCTCAATATTTCATCGAATATTGATTCTCAGCTGGTTTGGAAAATAAATGTAATAGATAAGCCAAAAAAGAGAAACTTAATGCAATCTCCTTTTGCGAAGTGGTGTGTAATGTAGAAAATTAATATTTTCTTCCATTACTAACTAGATGAAAATCCTTTCCTTTTGTAGTGCCATTCAAAAGCAAACAGTAAATTCTGGCATTGATTACCAGTCATTTGGCAGAATTTTTCAAAGTATCAGCACAAATTTTGACAGAAAACAGTTGTAGCCAGTGAAAAATAAATGTTTCGTGTTTGTGATATTTTGCCACTCCATCTTCTCATTAGCCTTCTGCTTGGTCAAGCTTTAGGGATGACCCAGTGCATAGCTTTATATAGTGTTAGAATGATGTTGCAGTCATGATAGTCCAGGGATAATGTAAGAGGCAAAGATTTCTTAGGATGATAACTTTTATTGGACCAGCTGTATAGCTGGGAAAGAGTTAGACAAGCTTTCAAATGAATGCAAGACAGTCTTCATCAGGTCTGAGCAGCATGAAACAATATACTATAGCAAAACAAGAAAAATCAATTGTAACTAAGGAAGAGAACTTCTCAGGGGTAGCAGACAAATAATTAGCAAAAGAAAAGCAGCTGATTACCGGGGGATTAAGACCTATCAAAAGTCCATTAAATATAGACATTGAGACCAATGTGAAGTGGATATAAAGTATGACCAAATCAGAAAGATGACACTTTTCTCACCCATTTTTCCGAGTTTACCACAGAGCAACAAAAACTCAGAGCCACCAATTGCATAAGCATGCTCTGATGTTTTAAGTACATTAAAGTTTATAGATGATATCTTTTACTGGACCTGCTGAATAGTTGGGAATGATTTAGACAAGCTTTCAGACACAAGATGCCCTTTCTTATGTTTGAGAAAAAAGCAGACACAATTTTAGCTAAGTAACAGATACAATGATGGCCTGCCATGTCACCTACAAAAAATCTTTGCCTCACGCATTTTTTCCTGGACCATCACAGCTATAATATACTCCAGTAGTACCACAACATGATCTTTATAATTCATATTCTCTAAACATTAAAATCTCAGAGGTCAAAATCCTGAAGGTGTACAACTCTGGATATCAAGGTTGATACACCTTGCACCTGATTTTTTATTTTTCCAAAAGATATGAGCGTTCAAAATCTCAGTACCTTTTAATACCAGGCCCTACTTGAGACAAGTTGCACATCAGTCACAGCAGACATCCATTCTGATATGATACCTCTCTTTTCAGCTGCATAATAAATACTCTCTATTTGGAACAGCTTAAAAAGAACTCAGAGGTCAGGTAGTGCAGAATTGCTTGTCCTGTTTTGGCATGTCACATTCAAAAACATAACAACAATACAACTGTTTTCGTTAAGCTCTTGAATGTAATTTCTAAAGTTGCTGCCATCTGAAGATTTGCCTTTTACCTTTTGCTTCATCAGAAGATCCACAGTCCATTGTGTTGGTCTCTCTAACTTGTGGACTTACTCTCTCCCTAATTGGGAGCCAAGTGTTTTGGAGAAAGTCTCATTATCCCAAGGACCAGTTCTCTCCAGTGATCTGCTGCAATATAAGCTGATGAACTAAGAAGCACGATATAGGATGAACTACCTGGAAGTAACCTGGGACAGAATACATTTATATTAAAGAATAGGACTCTTGCACTTGGTATATCGCTCAGAAAGTTTTGCTGTATTTTCTAATTGGTTTCCTTGATATAGGGTGCAGTGTATTTCATGCATGTATTTGATGTATATTTTTAAGTAAAATAAATAAGGTATTCCACTTCCATGAAATTTAAAATATTAATTATTCTATTCAGTTCTATTGCCATTTGGGAATATTCCAATGTTTGGAATATAGTTAAACCTAGCATACCTGAAGTATATAACTCTTTATTGTTATCAATCAAAGAAATAAAAGCAATGCAATATTTCAAGAGCCTAACTTAAAAAAGGAGAAAGAAAAGAAAGATACCTCTCCCCCTCCCCCTTCTAAATGGAAACAACAACAACAAAAAAGACCTCCAAAGGCCTTTGATTAGAAATTGAACAGATGGGCAAACGTGCAATCTGCTTGCTCTTTTTGTCCTTGAATTTAAATTCTGGAAAGAGAAGGTTATGCGTGATGCAGAGCCCCTGATATATCTTGTTTTAGAAAGAGGTACACACTAGAGGTAGAGTTCAGGTGCAAAGTGCACTGAGTTTGTACTGGTGCCAGAACTGACGCGATTTTTTTTTTGTTGGCTTTTGATTTCCTTCATGCTTACCAAGCATTACTGACTTCCTGTTCCTCAAGTTCTTTAGCAAATCTTATAATTTCCAACATTATTCTACTTTAATATTTCAAGTGTGGTCCCAGTGCCCTTGCTTTTATAATTCTATATGTTGATGCTAGCTAGTGAAGATTCTAAAGCACAACTTTTAAAATATTTTATAATTATACTAATACATTGACAATTTCCTGGGGTAAAATAGAATGTCTAATTCATTTTTATTGTTTCAGTTACTATAGCAATGGATTTCATAGTGCTTAAATGTTCATTAGCCTTTTTATCTTTCAGATTTGTGCAGATGCACAAGCCCAAATCACATTCCCCCTTTACAGAGGCAAGTAGCATTTATACAGCTGTTAGCTGCATAATAGGCACCTTGGGCCACTTACACATATGTTCAATTCCATTCTTCACCTAGGTAGGCAGGTGACTGTGTAAATTGCAAAATGGAGAAGGCAGAGAGGAGGTATATCTCCTACCATTTATTAGTTAGTGGTTGGCCATTTGCCCCTGGAATGGAGATTTCAACCTATGTCTTCTACTTTCTACCAAACTACCTAGGTACCATAATATGGTTTAAGCTTTACTAAGAAACCATCCTCTGTATTTCTGTTGAAGCAGTCCCACTGGACAGCCAGGAGAAGGTACCCAGGGCCAGAAGGAAAGTAAGCGTGAAGGAGGCTTGTTCTGTAGCCTAGTGCTATATTTTCTACATTTTGCATTTAAAAGTAATTGGGTAAAATTAAGATATATATATTAGTAAGGTAGCATCTGCCTCACTGGAGGTAGGATTAGGGTTCAGAACTCGGAGCCCCTCTCCTTTTTAGGACAGTGTCTAAGTCACCAAGCTACATCAACTTAGGTTTGCTCGGTTATATCTTCTTTGTCAAGCTTCATAGTTTCATAATTTCATAGTTGGTAGTGTCAGAAGGGACCTGAGCAGATCATCAAGTCTGACCCCCTGCCATGGCAGGAAAGAGTACTTGAGTCAAACGACCCCGGCAAAGTGTTCATCCAGCCTCCTCTTAAAGACCCCCAGGGTAGGAGCCAGCACCACTGCTCTTGGAAGTTGGTTCCAGATCCTAGCTGCCCTGACTGAAGTAGCACCTCCTGATATCTAGCCTGAGTCTACTCTCTGCTAGCTTGTGACCATTATTTCTTGTCACTCCTGGTAGTGTTGGGGAGAACGGGGACTACCCCAATGGCTGCTGGTCCTCCCTGACTAGTTTATAAATGGCCACTAGATTCCCCTCACCACCCAACTTTCTCTTCTGGAGGCTGAACAGGTTCAGGTCCCATAGCCTCTCCTCATAAGGCCTGACCTGCTGCCCCCTGATCATGAAGGTGGTCCTCTTCTGGACCCTTTCCATGTTGTTCACATCCCTCCTGAAGTGCGGCACCCAGAACTGGACACAGTACTCCAACTGCAGCCTGACCAGTGTCGCACAGAGGGGGAGGATCACCTCTTTGACCCTGCTTGAGATGCATCTGTGGATGCATGACAAGGTATGATTGGCCTTCCTGACCACATCCCCACACTGTTGGCCCATGTTCATTTTGGCATCAGTAATGATTCCAAAATCCTTTTTTGCCTCTGCACTGACGAGAAGGGAGTTCCCCAGCCTGTAGGTATGCTGCTGGTTCTTCCCCCCAGGTGCATCACTTTGCACTTGTCAGTGTTGAAACCCATCCTGTTCTCATCCGCCCACTCCTGTAACTTGTCTAGGTCCAATTACAGCCTATTCCTCCCTTCTCGCATGCCCACTTCTCCCCACATCTTGGTGTCATCTGTGAATTTGAACAGGGTGCTTTTTTCACCCTTGTCCAAGTCTCTGATGAAGATGTTGAACATTGCAGGCCTAAGGACTGAGCCCTGTGGAGCCCCACTGCTCACATCCCTCCAGGTTGAATAAGATCCATCCACCACCACTCCCTGGGTGCGGCCCTTCAGCCAACTAGTGATCCATTTGACTGTGTAGGTGTCAATGCCACAGTCTCCTAGTTTTTTAATGAGAATGGGTTGAGAGACAGTGTCAAAGGCCTTCCTAAAGTCCAAAAAGACTATGTCCACTGCTACCCCTGCATCTAAGGATTTTGTAACCTGGTCTGGCCACCAGATTGGTCTGACAGGACCTGCCTGTAATGAACCCATGTTGGTTGCCCCTAAGCCTAACCTCCCCTGCTGTTCCCTCACAGACATGCACCAGGATAATTCTCTCAAAAAGTTTACCCAGGATGGAGGTAAGACTGACAGGCCTACAGTTTCCTGGGTCTTTCTTCCTCCCTTTTTTGAAAATGGGAACCACAAGCTGTGCAAGTAGGACTTAAAAAGTGGCTCAAAACACTACTTATGTGGCTGAAATTGGCCACAATTTCTCATGCTCAAGTAAAATTTACAAAACACCCCATTCCCAATCTAATTGACTTAGAGCTGCTTTAATTAAAGCACCTGCACCCTTACACACACACGCGCACGTGCACCTTGCACTTGGATCACGTGTAAAGAAGCCAGTGGAGTTTTACACAGGCCCTTGTTCTACCTGATATTTAGTTCTGCTGTATCTGCTTCTTCCCCAGACACCTGAGGAAGGATTCTATGGTACATGAAAGCGTATCTAAGTCCATCTCAACTATGCAATTAGTCCAGTACAAGAAATCACTCACAAAAAAAACCTTGCCCCCATGCAAATGGTGATACTAGATCACTAGCAATTGGAGACACTGACAATTTTTCATGTAGAACCCACCTTTTGGTCTGGTTTAAATCAAATGTAAGAAGGATGGTAGCTATCTATATAATCCACAGCAGCATACACAAAACATTGATCTTGTTTTCTTTTAAAATCCTAGAAATGCCTCCATCTAGAAAACTGACACCTGTTTATAATACTGTCAGATTCCTCAGTGCAGGACAGCACCTCCCTCTGGGTCCATGAGAGTGTGTTTGTGAGCTGTGCTGAATAGCTCTTTGATGTGCTGATCAGGTAGAATTCTTTCCCTGGAGGTGTCAGATGGCAGTCAGGGAGGCAAAAAAAACTTCCTCGTTGTTCTGCAATTAAGTTTAAAATCCAAAATTGGCTGATGTTTGGTATCTTCCATGTTTCAGGGGTGTACTTGGTAGCCGTGTTGGCCTGAGACAAAAAGACATACAAAAAACTAGAACTCTTGGTTCCAAAATGATACCTTTTATTAGACCAACTGGAAAACGGCAAGAAAATGACAAGAAAAGTCTGTCCCTCTGGGTCCATGAGGGTGTCTTTGTGAGCTGTGTTGAGCAGCTCTTTGATGTGTTGATCAGGTAGAATTCCTTCCCTGGAGGTGTCAGATGGCAGGCAGGGCGGCAAAAAAATAAGATGTCCAGAGGGACAGACTTCCATCTTCAGCCCCTCTGTGCAAAAATGAAGTTTATTTCCTACCTCTGGGGACTTTTTATCATCCTATGCCATCTACACTATTCCGAGAGCCTTATGAAGGAACTTTGATCCCAAAAGCTTACAGAAAAGGACAATTTTCTTGCCATTTTCCAGTTGGTCTAAAAAAAGTATCATTTTGGAACCAAGAGTTCTAGTTTTTTGTATGTCTTTTTGTCTCAGACAACACGGCTACCAGGTACATCCCAGAACCAAGGTAGGACACATGGCAGGTCAGTATTTCTTATGTTGTCAAAGTTTCAAACTGCTTTCTTTCTTTGGCATCTTTAGAGAAACTCCACTATTGCACTAAGTGGGTGGTGATGAAAAAACACAGGATGACTTTTTGGAAGATTTCCTCTCTGTGGCTGCACAAAACAAAAAATGCTATTTCATCCATTAAGGGTGATGATAGGAAATATGTTAAAGAACCATACATTCTCTTCAAACTGTTTAAGAAAATCAAAATGAGATACTCTCTTATTTATACCATTTCTCCTGCAGGCAGTGTAGAGCCTATAATAACATGATTTGGGAGACCTAAATTTCATGGACTTCATAACTCAAACTAAACAGAATCTTGTACATATCAAGATGTTGTTCAAGCATTGTTTGTTTTGTGCCATACAACATATGGAGGCATTTAAGGAAAGTAGACTGAAACAGAAGGAGGATCAATGAGAAGAGATAATTAATTTTAAGCGTAGGTGTGCAAGAAAGCCTTGATTTATATCAACCAGATGGTCTATATGTATCCATTACTGACAATGGTATCTGTAAATTGGATTTACAGAATAGTTTAGGGACAATAGTTTAAGCATTTATGGGGGAATTTAGGGTACATAGGGAAAAAAGGTGGAGTGTGCCCATGATGCCAGTAATATTAGAGGTGAACTACTGCTGTCTTCTTTTTTGAAATATCAAAAATATTTTCCTTTCTGCATTAGGAAAGGGTTTGATCTTCCCTCTTTCCAACAGGAACAATTTCCAATCAACATGTACTTCACTGTGACCAGAGGGAGAAGATTGGGTGACCAGTTTGAGACTGAAAACACTCTGAGTCATTTGAGACTGCTTGGGTCTCTTGGCAGTTGGAATGAAACATTATTCCCAATTCACAACAATATAATTGCTAGCAAGATTAGTTAAAGCACAATATTATCAATGATAAGGTTTTGTTAATTGTACTCATTTTAATTATGTTGTAAATAAAATGGAACCCTTTGTTTTCTAAATAAATGTTGTGATGACATGTTTTAATTGGGCTGGGATAGGAGAGGCAGTGGCAGGCTGCCAATTTTGTAAGTGTTTTGCACTTAGCGTTCACTTTAGCCTCTGGCAATTAAACTGTAGAGAAAACAGAAAGAAAGCATAGTGGTGAATGTCATTTTATGTCCATTTACTTTGTCCATATGTTCTTTGTGCATATTGAAGAAAAGAAAATAACTGGATTAAATAGTATAATTTTGTGTATATAGTATATATTTGTGTAATTTATAAGGACATGGAGAAATGAATTTATAATAATGGGATTGACAAATTTTAGAACTTTTTTTGTGATATGATTCGATTATGTGAAGAAATAACTTAGGGCACCTATACACATGCATTGAGGCTGCTCCGACACACAGTAATTAATCAAGTCTGCTGGAGTGTGTAATTACCATGCTCCAGCAGACTCTGGCATCACACTTAGTGTCCCCACACTGAAAAATGGCGGCAGGGGAGGTTTAACTAAAGCTCACCATTTTTCAGAGTGGAGACACTGATACACATGATACTCTGGGCACTTTAATTAGAGCAGCTCTCACAAGGTACAGGAGGGCAGGCCTTTATAGCTTGTCACCTGTTCCAAGGAATTGCCCAAGATTTATGGTTTTATTCAATGCTAGATGACAAGTAATGCATGGTAGTTTATTCTCTTTCATTAATGGCTAAGCAACCACAGGATAAGATTATACCTGCAGTTCCAAAGAACAGCTGATATGGTGTTGATGTCCTCCTACCTTTACCTTGAGGCAACTTGCTCATGGGCCCATGTCCCAAATTGTTTTTCTGAGCATGTTTCTTACATTTCGTCACATAATCTATTCATATCACCAATTACTTCCTAAATGTGTTGATCACATTATTATGTAACATATAAATATTTAGCACCGAGCTATTGCCTTTTGTACTATGATCTTGTGTGCTTTCACTCCTCAGGCCAGGTTGCACGTCTAGTTTTACCGAGTAATTAGAATATAATACCCTTACTTATGCATACTAAAATAAGGTTAGTAATTACCTACCCCAGACTCTACAGGTGGCTGGCTTAGGATCAGAAGGAAATATTTGACTATACTTTTTCAGACTTAAACACCGACTGAGCTGAAAGGGACTACTTAGAACACTTAGTCTAATCTTGTTCTGTCATCAGCAACCACATTTTATAATCTCTTTCATGAACTGATCTAGCTCCATGTTTTGGGAGAGGAAGAGGGTAGTAATGGGGGTAGGGGTGGGGAAAGGGGAGAAAGCTATTCCAGATATATTATAGATATATCCAGAATCCATATATATATATGTAAACACATATAGATAGATAGATAGATAGAACTATATCCATATATATATAAAGACGTATTCCAGAATCTAATAGTTAGAAATCTTCTTCTATTTTTCACTCTGGATATATACTGAACAGTTTATACCCATTTCTTCTTGTGACAACATTCTCAGCAGAATAGCTCTTCTTACCTGGAGTCTGGATATATGGGAGAAAATATGAGTCCATATGTTATTTGACCAACCGGTATACTCAGAAACAAAAAGGAATAGATAGATTTTTGGTAGTACAACCTAAATTTTAACTAAGTTGGGCTATTTTGGACCAAGCAGAGAGAATACATTGGGAAAAGTTATGGATTTCTCAATGAAAATGATAATTCCTACCGTTTTAAATCAAAGGAGCCCTAGCCTGTGTCTCGGATGGATATGATGGTATCATAGACAGTATCACTTTATTTTCTTGTTGACAAACATAAAATACTACAGTTACTAATGTAAAATATAAGCCAATGGAAATGGTTCTTTTCAGGCAATATCTATTCTATTTCCTCACCATTCTGTTTATCATGTGCAAGTCTCATGCATGTAATCTCAGCAGTAGCATTACTATCATCTAGCACAATTCTGAAAAAAATCAGATTGTTATAATCTTCCATTTCTCAGAAATATATTGAGAGCCTGAAAGCTTGCATTTTAAGATACTGAGTATATAGGATAAGAGTTTTCTTATACTGTTGCCAACAACCTTTATCTTCTGCAAAACAGCATTACCAGCAGCTTTGTAGCTGAACTTATTTAGTTGCAACCTTTCATCTCTAAGTACAGGTTATTGTGGTTGATCTAATGTTCAGTGTATACAAGTGTCTTCTCAGATTGAAATGGCTCTGGACTATAACCAGTAGTGGTTGAAAACAAGACAAGAATAAAGCTAGGCAAATAATACTCAGCTTCTTTGCAAAAGTATTCACATTTTTCAGTATATTTCTTTTGACTCCACTCACTTTGCATGAATAGATGAATGAACCAGAGTTTACTGAATCTCATGATGCAAAGGAAAAAGGTCAGTTTCACAGTGTACAAACAGTCATTAATACTTGCATTTAAATTCACATATGCACATTTAAATTCACATATTCATTCAATCAGGAAACAGAAAGAAAGCTGCATGGTAGATCTGATGAAATCAGAACTGAGGAATCCAGCATGAACCTTTTGAATATTTAGAGTGAGAAAATATATTTGTCTAATACGTTTAAATAATTAACATATTCAGGAAAATAATGCATTTGCTTGTGGGCTTTTCATGAGTACAAAGAAAGGTTACATTTGTCAAATTCGTCAGTGCTTTATTTGCTCAGCTGCATTCAACAGCACAGTTTTTATTCAGATTTGTATGTCTCAATGTCAGACTGTTCTCATGAGTCACACTTATCCTAGCAAAAGAAAAAGAACTAGAAATGGAAGCTAACAATCTATTATCTCCTTGATAGAGACTGAAAACGTCTGTTTCAAGTTATCATTTATGCATAAATGCAAACAAATCACAAACTCAAAGCACTCACAGCACCCACTTGAACTTCTATTGCTGCTCAGGAGCATGCACTTTTTATATGTAAATCTGTATTCTTTAACATTCTTAGTCTATTATCCTTGCCACATACTTACAAAAACTCCCACTGAAATCAATGGGAGTTATATATTGAGATGAAGAGAATAGAGCTGTTACTATCAACCTAGAGAACTGAACAATATAGTTGTACTTCCTTTGTGTTTCCTTGTCATGGCAATTTTCTCTCTGGGTTAATATTAAAACCCTTTAAAGGATACTGCTTTTGGATGTGCTGCCTTTCAGCTGACACAAAGCAAAGATCTTGATTATCAAAGATCCTAGGACATTTTTTGCAATATTGGTGAATTAGTTCTACTCTCTGGGCTATTACAATTCAGATGTTTATGTTCTGCTTACCTTATATTTCCCTTGTTTTTAGTATACATTTTCTTCATTTCTCTTTATTAAAATGACTGAAGTGTCTCCATTTTTTAGTAAGCATGAGCACTTGAGCAACCAAGATTTACCAGAACAAGTTCACATGAAGTGATTTTCAAGGTTATGT
This sequence comes from Caiman crocodilus, assembly GCA_030014935.1. NCBI lineage: Eukaryota > Metazoa > Chordata > Crocodylia > Alligatoridae > Caiman > Caiman crocodilus. The sequence goes on along the minus strand of JAGPOW010001543.1, from coordinate 65,407,355 downwards.
GTACAAATGTTTAGAGATGCTGAGCTTTAAATTCACACAGAGGTATTCAGGTTGGAAGTGCTTTTGTACTCCTCCAGTTGGTGTAGTGGTCCTGTCAATAAATAGCTGTAGCCTCTCATGCACGGTATGGCTGCAATCCAATGCTTACTGTAGATGCCCTACTCTGGAAAGCAAAGTGCTGATTACCCTGAAGCTTATAGTCAGTCATGAAACCCTTGAAAGAAGTTAACCTCTGTGATTAGCCTCTGAGTAAACTGATTGGAGGGAAGACATTACATTTTCAAAATTGAACATGCTGCTATTGACCTGATTTAGGTGGGAGTAATTCTTGAATTCCACCAATAGCTTGAGTGCCCTTAAACTTAAGTCATTTTCTGAAGATATTACAGAGCTTAGTGGCATTCTCTATCTTAAATACAGTAAATATTGTAATAGATCCACACTTGGAATAACTTCTGTATGTAAGCTCAGAATCTTAAACAAAGATTAGAATCATCTTGTCCTTTGCTAAACCTCCTAGTTAGTTGACTATAATTAACAGAGTTTCAAGGTGTTGTACAGTTCACAACAAAATTATAATCTCTGAAATTCAAACAATTATTATGTGAGGCCATGGAACACCAGTGTTCATTGTCTGCCTCTTGCAGAGAGGTTGCTTGTTATTAATTCAGGTATTGTTACCACTTGTGCAGTCCAACAGCTATAATGCACTACAACAAGTACAGGACAGAAGACTCAGTAAAGTGAACAAATTAACAAACCTGATGTGTGCATACTTGTGCTTTTCCCTTTTCCTTAGGCTGATGCTAAAGCTAGAAGTACATAGCAAAAGCTTCTTGTTTTTCCTAGCAAAAACACTGAAATAAATAAGCTTGGTCATTTGGCAACAAGTCATAGGGTCACTTTCTAATCTTTTGCTATGACAGACGCAATGCAACATTGTTTTGTGCATTTACCTATGAATTTGTTGTAGCCATCACAACTACAAATGAAAGTACTTCCTAAGTGAAGTGTTCTTGAAAATGATGTTGGTGGGGAAAATATGAGGAAAGAAGTAAAGGACTCTAAATAGTCCAAGAACTTTTATTCTATACAGAGCAATTTGATAGACAGAAATCCTCTTTATATTTTAGGAATATAGAGGATTCAATGCCAGAAAAAAGAAGGAACACAAGTTAAAATAGATTACACACACACACACACACACACACACACACACACACACACACACACACACACACACACACACACATATTAATGACATAGAACTACCCAAGCATGGTAAATAAAGATCCACAATTCATTATTTTTACTAGAATAATGGCAACACAAAAAGGCCTAGCTAAGATCAGGATCCCACTGTGACAATGCTGTATAAACATAATACAAGATGGCCTTTATCTTAAATAACTCACAGTTTATATTAATAATGCATGCAGTGGACATGATTTTAGATCGGTCCAAAACCAGCATTTTTTTTATAGGGGTTTTTAACAAAAGCAAATATAAAAATATGTTCTGCATAAATTGTAAATATTTAATGCAGAAACCAGAGTGCTAAAATTATCCGCCTGAAACTGAAGAGTCAGCTCTGATTCAATATGGAGTCATAATGTTCCACAGAAAATAGATACTTTCTTTAAAAAATAATTTACTTAAAAATAATTTTTTCTTCAGATTTGTAACACAGTGCTGTCACTATGCTGAGGACACTCAGGGCTTTGTGAACCACACAAATGTTGATCTTCTTAGTGCTAGCCTGAAGTTTGGAGTAGTCAAGTCTTCAATTTGAGTGGCGCATATGTGGAGAATGGCCACGCTTTAATGGAACAGGAGCTGTGTTGTGTGGATTAAGAGATAATCCTGATCTGGAGTGGCATAACTTCGAGCAGCACAACAAGTTCTTTAAGCTACTTTAGGGTGTTAATGTGCAGACAATCCAAGAGTTAAGAAATCTAGGAACCACTCAAAATTACCACGTAACAAGGTCCTCACCTGTATTTTTCTTTTCCTTCTGACCTAACCCTGCTGTCTCGGTCCTTTCTCAGTGCCTAGGTCTGGTTCATGGCTGGATACAGATGAACCAATAGAAGCTGAATCCAAACAACACAGAAGTGATGATGGTAGACAGGCAACTTGACTTGCAGGGATTGGGACACTTAGGATTGATGGAGTTTGGCCTCTCCTTGTCATTCAAGATCATAGTTTTGGGGTGCTTCTGGATCCTCTGAGGTACTTGGATCTTCTGCTGGTTGTGGTGGCTAGGGATGCCTTTCATTAGCTTCATCTGGTGAGAAGGGTATGCCTCTTTCCTTTGTACTTGGATCTGGCCACCATCATCCATATCTTCATAACCTCAAAGCTAGACATCTTCAGTGTGCTCTACATGAGGCTGCCTTCAATAACCATATGGTACCTGCAAAGCACAGAGGTCCAACTTCTGACAGAAAGGTGCCCATCTAGTCTCCTCTTCAAGATTTCCAGGGTAGGCAATTATACCACCTCTGGAGGGAGCTTATTCCACAGTCTGGACACCATAGTTATGAAGTCGTTTTTCCTAATGTTGAGCCTGAAATGGTCTTCCAGGAGTTTGTGACTGTTAGTTGTTCACCAAGACCTTGATGTATGCCTCTGATATAATGATAAGCTGCTACCAAGTTCCTTCTCAGCATTCTCTTTTTCATTCTGAAGAGTCCCAGATCCCTAAGTCTTTCCTCGTATGGCTTGTCATGCAAGTCTATGATCATATGGGTGGCCTTTCTTTGGACTCTCTCAAGATTTACCATGTCCTTGTTAAAGTGCAGCTCCCAGAACTGGATGCAGTACTCCAGCTATGGTCTCACCAATGCTGAGTAGAGTGATCACTTCTTTGGTTTTGCTGGAGAGGCATCAATTGATGCATGCCAGGGTATTGTTAGCTCTGCCGGCTATAGCGTCACACTGCTGGCTCATGTTCATACTGTGGTCTATTATTAACCCCAGGTCCCTTTCACTCATAGTGCTGGTCAGGTTGGCTTTTCCAAGACTGTAGGTGTGCAGGAGATTGTTCATCCTCAGGTGGAGCACTTTACATTTCTCAACATTGAACTTCATCTGGTTCCAGCCTGCCCAACTTGCAAGCCTGTCTAGGTCTGCCTGTATCTGCAACGTATCTTCAAAGCATGACCACGCTTCCACATAACTTGATGTTGTCTACAGACTTGGCCAATAAGCTCTTCACCCCCACATCCAAAGCACTGATGATGTTGAATGTCACTGGACGAAGCACAAATCCTTGTGGGACACCAGTGGCCACTTCCCGCCAAGATGACACAGATCCATTCATTAGAACTCTCCGGGTCCTGGCCCACAGCCAGTTTCTTACTCACCTGACTGTCTTGTAGTTAAGCCTACAGTCTTCTAATTTTCTCATGAGACCATCATGAGATACCAGATCACAAGCTTTTTGGAAGCTGAGGTATATATAATCAGGTATGTTGCATCTGTGTATGTCCCTTCATTTATGAACATTACTACTAATCAGAGGTGCAGCTAGCAATTTTGGCATACTGGGCAGAGATGCTACAGAGCACCAGGGAGCAGGGGGTGGCAGGGGGTGCAAGTGCCTGAGAATGGGGGTGCAGAGTGTTGTGACATGCTGGTTGTGCCTACTCTACATTGGCACTTGAGCCAGGTGGCCCACTCACCCTACCTTAGTTATGCTACTTATTTTCTATAAACAACAGAGTAAAAACAGGCACTGATTTTGATATTTTCCTACTAATTATTCTCTTTTGTACGCATATTTAATAGTGATGTTTTAAATGCACAGTGGTTTAAATTTAAAATTGAAATTCTAATAATCTAACCACAACATTAGAAGCAAACTTATTTAATAAAATAGACTGACAAGCAGTATATCAGCTGGAGAGTATTATGAAGGCCAGATTCTGACCCTTCCTTTGAGTACTACAAAACAGCCTGAAAGCTGGCACCTTCTTCTGTGTAAAGAAAGGTAGTTTAGTCATGGTAGTCTGAAGTGAGGAATGCTGCAGGATAAAAATCCTGCCATGCCTTCTGTGTAAAGGGAATTCCTGGCTTGTGCAGATCCATAACAGTGGCCCTATGCTGAAAGTATGGGTTGTGGAAAAGTGCAGCATAAGCACCTCAGCAGATTGCTCGCTCTGGCCCCCTCAGGAGGGAGTCTCCCACAATGACCACTCTGCATTTCATCTTGGGGAAGGTAGCTGGTCACGATTCTCCCTCACTTGCAGGAGCTGGCAGCTCTGCAGGCTCCACTGGTACTGCGAGTGGTCTGTACCTGTTGCAGAGATACGGGTCAGGGGGAAGGGAACCCTGGTGCAGCGAGTGTTGGGGCCAATAACAATCTTTGCTGGAAATTGGGGAATATGTTATAAGAAAGGAAATATGGTAATAATAGTTTCTGCTTTGGCGAGAGGAAAGCAAAAATAATGATATACAGGGATCCCTAGCTGCTGGCTGTGGACTCTTTCTCTTTCCTCCCCAGTAGTCTCCTGTTACTCAGTTACTTTCTTCTGCTTAGCAATATTTTCAATCTTTTTTCTTTATTCTATCTTTTTGAAAACAAGGTATATATCTTATTTGGGGACATGCTCTATGCATGAAAATATGGTGATTAATCATTTTTTTCCAACTAGAAATTAACAACAAACGAATTCATCATGATTATTGTCTGTTTCATGTAATAGATAGCACTTTTCTTCTGTAACAAAAGAACAAAAAATACCTGCAAAAAATTGTTTCCCATATTCAGAGACAGTTATGTTTCTTCATGGGCAGGAAAGGGTCTGAGCTCTTCTGGTATTAAAGGGGCATGTTAACACATACAAATTATCCAAAATCAGTTAACTTGTGAGTAAACTACTTGTAAGTAAATGCTCCCAGGCAGTCATCTATGTATGCAGGGATGTGGGAGAAAATTTGCTGCTCCTATCAGCAAACTGCTCCCATGTCCTGCAGGATTGCAATGGGCCCCTACAACCATGAGTTAAGCTTGAGGTTTCCCCTGGATGCTTCCTGCCAGCCCCTGGGCAAGCATCGGGCCAGAAGGCAGCTCTCACCTCGCCAGGGATGGGACAATGCTCCATGTCCCAGGAAGCTGCCTTTTGCCGGGGTGGGAGCAATGTTGCTCTGCCCTGGCAGAAGGGAGCTCCCAGGGACAGGTCCCTGTCCCAATCCACGGGTAAGGCAGCTAGCACCAAGACTCCAGCTGCGTGGGGATTCCCTGCCTACCTGGGGCCTCACTAGTAGATGGCCCACAGCTGGATGGGGCAGGGGACTGGGACCTACCCCACCCCTGCAGCTCTTTACAAGGGGTGTTTACAAGCCCCATGCCTTGATCACCCACAATTGTGGGGTGGAGGCTGGAGAGTCTGTTCCCTGCTCAGCTCCATGAGTGTGGAACTGGGCAAGGAACAGGCTGGGGATCTGTTCCTTGCCCGGCACCGTGAGTGCAGTGCTGGGTGGGAAAAAGAATGGGCAGCCTGTTCCATGAGCACAGAGCTGGGGGGGGAACCAGCTGGGGAGCTTGTTTTCTGCTCAGCTTCACAAATGCAGATCTTGGTGGGAAACAGAGTAGGGATCTTGTTCCCTGCTCAACTCTGTGACTGGGGAACAGTCTGGGGAACTAGTTCCCTACTGAGCTCTGTAAGTATGGAGCTGGGTAAAGAACAAGCTGGGGAGTTTGTTCCTGGCTCAGCTTCATGAGTGCAGAGCTGGGCTGGGAACAGGCAGGGGAGCCCAAGCAGCAGGAGGGAAGGAGGGAGCGGGCCGAGACGGAGGGGGGGCGGGGACGGGGCTCCATCACTGCCCACTCCCTCCCTCCCCGTCATTCTTGGTGGGCAATTGGCTAGTTAACAATAAAGGGGCAGAGGATTATTAATCCTCCTCAGACTCTCTGGGACTTTCATGATATCTCTGAGGGTTGGTGGATTTTAAGGGCCCAAGTGGTCAGACACAGGCTTACATCCCAGCCCCATCCAATGCCATGAGAATGTGCAATGACAAATAAATTGAACCAGAAAAGTGTATTAAATCACAACCAGAAACACTAGCATCAACTAATATACCTATACAAAACAGACATACAAAAAACTTGGTTCCAAAATGATACCTTTTATTAGACCAACTGGAAAACGGCAAGGAAAACACTAACCCATATACAGAGATATATTACAAACAGGAGAACAAATAGCAAACACTGTGGATGCTAGGCGTCACTGTGCTGCAGTGGCAAGGCCTGTCAACGTGAACTGGCTGACAGCAAAATTGACAGTAGTCACTTCACTGAGGATTTCTAACATTTTCCCCTTGTGGGTACTCAGAAACTCAAGCCAGGGATTACCAAATCTGGTTCAAGAATTGAAATGGGGAACACCAACCAGGTCCAAGGTAAGTGGGTCTCCACCAGCTAAGCAGGATATCCTTGAGGTAAGTTGCCTCGCACTGACTCACTCTCCCTGCAGGCTCACCACAACAATATATACATCAACATCTTCTCACAAGTACACACCACACACTTCAAATGCCTCAGACTCAACACACCACCTACGTACCACACCACCAAGCATACATCTCAATCACATGCCACACACACGCAACACACACCTTATATACCTTGCAGTTGCCCCATACACGTCAATCAAAAACTTATCCAATCACTTTTGCAGGTGACCTGGCAATCAGGTGTCTATCATGTCTTCATGCAATCTGATGTTATAGTACCTCACAAAGTCTCCCATCAAGGCAGGTTACGTAACCTAGGGCTACTTAGCAAGTGTGATTTTATGTAAGCAGGTCATCATCAAAGGGCACTCAGTCAGCATTTTCAACACATTGCTCCCTTCTAGTCAAGACAGCATGTGCATACCATAATCAAGAGTGAGAACTAGGAGTGTCTATATTGAGTCCTTCCTGTATAATGGAAAGATAGTTGGGTAAGCACTATGCCTAAGCAAAAAAAGATTAAAATATCATAAGCAAGAGATTTAACCTTGCTGAATATTTTATGATGTGCATAGTTCTGTTTTTCTGCAGAGTTTTTTTTTTTAAGCAATTACTTACTAGGTAGGGCAGCTTTAGTGACAGGCAATTGCTCTGATGGAGCAAGGCACAATGATATGTCAGAGATGTCTGTAACAGACAGGAGGCCTGGCAGAACAATTAGGTGATAAGATAGAATAAATGCTGTTGTCAACAAATAGGTTATATGACAAGGCAGATAACAAATGATAGAGCACAAGAGAAAACCGGTGATCTTCTGGCTAAAAAGCAAAGCTGTGTATCAATGGGTAGCAATCATAAATGATTGAAACCACAAAGAAAAAGAACTAAAGCAACTGATTCAGCAGCCAGTGTTTATGTACAGTTGATAGGATTTGCCATTTTGATGCTGTAGCTGAAAAGCATCTCTCAGAACCGTTTTAGGACTTTAGGATGTCTAGAAAATTCTAATCCATAGAGATTGTACATTTACAGAAATGGGTTGTGCTCACTGAAAATAAAAATGCTCACCCCTTTGGCTCAAATCCTTCAGCAGGCTTTGTGGGTGTGAAGGGGAAGGTCTGATGTACAAGAAGAATGGAATGGAACGGTTCCAACATGCTGGGATTTATATCTTTGCTGCACTGCTTGGCTGTCTTCCAAGGAGGCTCCAGGTATGGCAGTGTAAAAGAGACTTGTGGCAGGAAAAGATCAATTAATTTGAATCTGCTGGTCTATTTTTCCTCCCAATCCCCTTTATAGGCTAAGTTGTCAGTGACAGTTACAGCAGCAACAATACTATACTTTTCTTGGTGAGCTACATTCTCTAGGAATATTTATTGGCGGCAAGCCCAAAAGAGAAAACCTATCTATTCCCACTATCCAAAGTTTCATGTGCCAGAGGTGTCACAGGCCAGTTGGTCACTGTGAATGTATCGATTTTTTCACAGGCCAACTGGGCTGTTTGATTCAGTTTTGGATTGAGGAGTCCAAGTTGAGAGTGAAATAAAGGCAAATGTATTATAGCTTACACACACACACCAGTTAACAGAAAGACAAATGCAATAAGCAGGTAATGCAGTATTTAAGAACTAATAGTAAATAATAGCAACAGTTAATAACAACAGATAGATAGATCAATTCTGTCACAGGCCAGATGGGCACTGTAAGGATATTAGACACTGGGTGGTTCAAAACAACAGATAGACAGACATGGGTTGACAACTTATCGATAGTCCATCAATGCTAGGTGCATGCCAAGTGATTCCAGTGAAGTCAGGCGTCCCAGTTCAACACTGTCAGAGGGATTACTGGGGAAGACCCCTTGATCAGGATCTGATCCTCACTCACACCGGGAGTCTGAGGTCCGGGCATGGGACAGAAATGACCGTTCTGTTCCCTCCTTCCTGCTGGTTACCTGATGCATGTGCTTTTTATACCTAGTCTTATGTTAATCTGTTGGCCTCAGGGCCACTGATGACATTGTCCTATAGCTGTTATCCTATAGGATTGAAAGGTGTTAAAATTATCATAAAAGATTACTACCCAGACTTGGGTTTATCCAGTAAGCAAATTATGATGCAGCACCTTTAGGTTGGAAATTGACATTGCTCCGCCTAAATTCCAATCGCTTCTAGGTTTTGTTTGAATATGTTTTCTTGTGATATGTTTTCCTGGAATGTGTTGGGTGTGCCAGGCAGTTAGATCCAGTTTTTATCACTAAGGCTGAACCCTGAGCAAAAAACCATTGGGTCTCCTAATCTTATAGCTACAGCTTCGCCTATGGGGCCCAGTCAGTTCCACAAACAGTTAATTTATTATTTTGGTTAAACTTATGACAGACAAGTTACATTTGCAGTTTACAAACTTACAAGCATATATTAACTAAGATTACCTGTTTAGGCAAAATACCAAATGCCTCCAAGAAGCACATATTTATTGCTTATTAATCCCTCTGGTTTTGGCTGTCACACAAAGGTGCATAAACAATCTACTTGTTCCTTCACCAGATAGGAGTAATTATTAGGATCTTTAAATGAATTTTCAACTTGTTACTATGTTAACAACCATCTCTGCAAAAGATTTGCTTACCTACAGGAAAATGACAACCTAGAATAGCAATTAACATCATCGCTCTACAAGCAGTTACAATGGAATTTCCCTTTTTCCAATTTCTCTCCTTTGGATAAATATTTAAAATATCTTCCAACTATTTTGCCATGTGCAGTTTTTAGCATGTGGTTAGAGGACATTAAGGTGGCTAAGCTATGATTATATTACCTCCAACAATATCTGAAGTGATTTTTATTTGGTCTCTTTTAGAATATCACTCTGTTAGTGCTTCAGTGGCCCCATTTGAGAAACTACTCTGTTGTCCATGTTCACTCGCATGGAGAATCTGTGTGTGTTGGGGGTGGTGACTGTGGCTCCAGCCAGCATACATGCACCTCAAAATTTCTGGACTAGATTATATGGCTTGCTGAGACAGAAATTGCAGAACAAACTCAAAAGGGAGCTAGGTTGATTACTGGCCACAATCCAGCTTGGCTGGAGCAAAGGACCATCAAAAGACACAAAGGGGGAAAGGGAGGCCTACACTCTGGGCATGCGCTGCAGGTAGTTTGGGTCACACAGCTCCAGTGGAAGCAGAAGGTTACAAACCTCAACCTCAGCCCAAATCTGGCAGGGTTAGAAACTACCAGATTTAAAAACTACCAGGCCTAAATCCTGGCCAGCCAACCCAAGAAATCAATACCCTCCTCCCTGGTATTAATCCATTGTTTCATAGCTGGTAGGGTCAGAAGGGACCTTGACAGATTATCAAGCCTGACCCCCTGCCATGGCAGGAAAGAGTACTGGGGTCAAACGACCCCAGCAAGGTGTTCATCCAGCCTCCTTTTAAAGACCTCCAGTGTAGAAGCCAGCACCACTTCTCTTGGAAGTAGGATCCAGATCCTAGCCACCCTGACAGTGAAGTAGCACCTCCTGATATCTAGTCTGAATCTACCCTCTGCTAGCATGTCGCCATTATTTCTAGTCACTTCTGGTAGTGCTTGGGGGAACAGGTACTCCCCCAATGCCTGCTGGTCACCATGATTAGTTTGTAAATGGCCACTAGATCCCCCCTCAGCGTTGTCTTGTGGAGGCTGAAAAGGTTCAGGTCCCATAGCCTCTCCTTGTAGGGTCTGCCCTGCTGACTTCTGATCATGTGGGTGGCCCTCCTCTGGACCATCTCCATATTGTTCACATCCCTCCTGAAGTGTGGCACCCAAAACTGAACGCAGTGCTCCAACTGCAGCCTGACCAGTGTCGCATATCACTGACTGATCACCTCCTTGGACCTGCTTGAGATGCATCTGTGAATGCATGACAAGGTGTGGCCTTCCTGACTGCATCCCCACACTGTTGTCCCATGTTCAATTTGGCATCAATAATGACTCCAAGATCCTTTTCTGCTGATGAGAAGGAAGTTCCCCAGTCTGTAGGTATGCTGCTGGTCCTTCTACCCCAGGTGCAGTACCTTGCACTTGTCAGTGTTGAAACCCATCCTGTTCTCATCCGCCCATCCCTGTAACCTGTCTAGGTCTGATTGCAGCCTATTACTCCCTTCTAGTATGCCCACTTCCCCACACAACTTAGTGTCATCTGTAAATCTGAACAGGGTGCTTTTTACTCTCTCATCCAAGTCACTGATGAAGATGCTGAACAGTGCAGGCCTAAGGACTGAGCCCTGCAGAGCCCCACTGCCCACATCCCTTCAGGTTGAATAAGACCCTGCCACCACCACTCTCTGGGTGAAGCTCTCCAGCCAACTAATGACCCATTTGACTGTGTAGGTGTCAATGCCACAGTTCCTTAGTTTTTTAATGAAAATGGGGTAAGAGACAGCATCAAAGGTCTTCCTAAAGTCAAGAAAGATTACGTCCACTGTTACCCCTGCATCTAAGGATTTTGTAACCTGGTCATGAAGAGCCACCAGGTTCGTCTGAGAGGACCTGCCTCTAATGAACTTGTGCTGGCCACCCCTAAGCATAATCTCCCCTGATGGTCCCTGGTGGGCATGCACCAGGAAGTTTACCCAGGATTGAGGTAAGGCTAACTGGTCTATAGTTTCCTGGGTCCTCCTTCCTCTCTTTTTGAAAATGGGAATCACATTGGCCCTTTTCCAGTCCTCTGGCACCATACCAGAGCACCACGAGTGCTCATAAAACCATGCCAGGTGTCCTGCAATGACCTCTGCCAATTCCTTCAGCACTCGGGTGGAGATCATCAGGACCAGCTGATTTAAATATGTCCAGTCCCTCCAGAAGTTCTCTGACTAGATCCTCATTGACCCTAGGCCTGGGTACACCTCCCCTGGGGCCTATGGGGGTCCCAGGTGTGGGGGGGGGTGACCCAATCCATCCTTGCTGAGGAAAATGGAGGCAAAGAAATGGTTAAATAGGTTAGCTTTGTCATTTTGTGTGACAACCGGATTTCCTAGCATGTCTTGCAGCAGCCCCACATTACCAGGTACCTTTTTTTACCCTCTATGTATTAAAAAAAGGACTTCTTGTTGTCCTTTATCTGGATAGCTAGTCCCAGTTCCATCTCTGTGTTGGCCTTCCTGACTGCTCCCTACAGTCCCAAGCAACTGAGGTATAGTCCTCCCTGGTGTTGGCTCCTCCCTTCCATTGGGTGTACACCTCCATTTTAGCTAGGAGATGTTCCAGTATATGTTTGGTGACCCAAGGGGTCTTTTTTTACCCTCTTGCCCCCTTTGATCCGTGTTAGGATCATCTCCCTTTGGGCTTTCCCTCCCTTTGATCTGTGTTGAGATTACCTCCCTTTCAGCTAACCCAAGAAATAAATACTCTCCTCCCTGGTATTAATCCCTTAAAGGGGGAAGAAAAGGAGGAGAGGAGTTCTGAGATAGTGGGACATTTCTTCTTCTCTCTGTCTCCTTTACATGAGTTTCCCCTTTCTTTAGCTAAAGATTCCTTCTTCCCTTGGTGGGGACTTTACTCTTCAGCAGCCACTAGCAGCTTCTTCCTCCTTCCCAAACCAGGCTAGCAGACATTATATCCCTTAGCATGAAATCACCTTAGCCTTGTCCAGTCAGAGAGTGTCGTGCTCCAGTCTCTCTTTTAACCAATCTGCCTGAAAAAAGTCTTTGCTCCTGGCCAATCAGGTCAGAGTATTTTACATATCTTACTCAAATACAAGGCCCCAGCTTTCCATGTATAGAGAGTAATGTGGCCAGAATAACAGAGGCCATCTTGCCTACATGACCAGAACTTGTGTTTTCACATCAGCAACTGTCCAGAGGAGAAAAGGAAAGGAAAAAAAAAGATAACTACAGAAAAAGCATAATGCAAAGCAACCAAAGGCACACACACTGCCATACATAGTACAAATGTGTGTGGATGTTACACATATAGTATTCAATAATGTGCAGATTAGTGATGCTTAGATTAGAGCAATGGTGGACAACCTTTATGACAGTTGTGCCACAAGGTAATCTCTACACACTCCCCAAATGCCAATCTGATCCCCTTTCCCTGCTTGCGCTGTTGTTCTTCTTTCTGCTCCTTGCATTATCTGCCACTGTACTCCCTGCTCCCTCCCCATTCTGCTGCACACTACATACAGAAACTGCTCAGGTCACTTGTGGCATGTATGCCACAGGTTGGCTACTCCTGGATTAAAGGAATATTCAAAATTCACCCACTGAAATTAGCAGGAGGAAGGTCTAAAACAAGCAAGACAACATACTTTTTTATCTAATGCAATCCAATTATGGAATTACTTGATACAGGACATGGAAAAGGCAGATAGCATAGGCAGATTCAAAAAAGGAACTAGACAAATTTATGGGTGATATATCTATTAATAGCTGTTGAACATAATGACTACAGATATTTCTCTGATATCTCTAAAACAATAATGGTGGATGCCAGGATGGGTTGTGAATAGGGGATAGATCACATGTTCAACTTCAAGTCAACAGACCAGATCCAGTCCACTATACTGCATCATCTGGCCTAAAGCGCTCTTCCATGGGTCATAAAAATTGGCAGCAGAAGAGCACTGTTCCCCTGATGCCAAATTCCTGGCATTCTAGGCCTTGCACATTGGACCTTGCACATAATGCCAGTGCAAAGGGCCAAACGGGGGTGATGCTGGGCCCCTAGGGCCCATTCCCAGAGCATGAGGCAGGGGGCAGTGCCAGGATCCAAGGCCTGATTTGGCCTTCAGATAAGCCCTCTTTTGCTCATCTGGCCCAAGAGGCCAAAAGGTTGAGCACTACTTTTTTAGATACATCTAGTTCAATGTTCTCCCTCTAAAGCAGAAGTGGGTAATTATTTGCAGTGAAGGGCCACTTAGGGAGTTTTGATGAATGGTTGCAGGCCAGGTCAGCATGTCCTTGGCCTGCAACAGCTCACCAAGTGGCTAGTGACATACTAAGTCCCTAAGTGGCTCTGCTCTGGGGCCTGGCCTCATGCTGTCACTGCCCAGCAATCCCAGGGTCTCCATTGGGACTATTCCAGGACCCCTGCAGACAGGGCACACTTACCTAGGTATGGGGCCACAGGCAGGTGGGGTGCAGCATCTAGAAGCAGGTTGAGAGGGCAGGATTGGGGCTGGGATGATGGGGTAGTGACAGCATGGGGCTGGGGCCCAGGGCTGAGCTGCAATTCACCCTACATGCCCACGCCTGTTGAAATGTTGCAGGGATGTGAAGGTAGTGGACTGTATTTTGGAACTCACAACATTTGCTGCCATCATTCTGCTTCCATGTTATGTCCTTTCCTTGACCCTTTTCTACTTATATCCATTTCAGTTTTTGAGGGAATGGACTGCCTACTGCTTTGTGTTTCTACAGTGTTCCAAAACTGTTTGATTTCTAGGCACTACCTTAATCAACAGGAATCATCACCAGCAAGGCCATCATCAGTTCTAGTATAGTCTGAGCCAGATGAATATCTCCCAAATCATGGTTCATGCATCATCATACATTAATTTCTCTGGAGATGGATTTACTGTTGATTTTTGGAAGACTGCCTACCTGGTATATAGGTTGGAACAAACAAGTGAGGAATTATGGCCCCGCTGCCACACCATGGGGGATGAATAGGTTCCCCCTGGAAAACTAGAGAATTAGCAGCGTAAGATAATGCTCCCTCTTCGGTGACTAGCACCCCCTCACTCAGCAAGTGGGATAGATAGATGTTTGATGGAGACCTTTCAATTCTGTCTCTTGGCTTTAAAATGGAACAATGACTTAGTACAGGGGCTGTCAGAGCCACCCCTCTGCAGGCCGCACAGGTGCTGCCCAGTCAGCTGGACAAGGGGAGAGTGGGTGGGGGGAATCTCACAGGTGCCGTTCTCTGTGCACCAACCCACCTCCCCGCCACGCTCCACGTCCAGCCATATGCCATCCCCAGCTCTTACTCTGCATCTGGCTGTCAAGAGTACACTTATTTTAAAAGGCTAAAAACCCCTTAGAACACGAAATATGTTTTATGCTCATGGGCATCATGATAGCCGGATCTAGTTAAACAAAATGTACATTATTTTTAGAGTGCAGTTCAATTCAATTGAATATATTACTATGGATGTATAGTATTACCCTATAAAATACTGAAGAGAACAGTAACAAATAAACATCTATATCAAAATCAAGTTATTTATCTTATCAAAATAAGGCAGGTATTTGTCATAATGTTTCAATGGCTTTATTGCCTTTTGACTAGTTCGTTAACTACCTATATAATGCAATGCTCTTGTTTTCACATTATTAACAATTCCTTGAACAACAGTACCTCTATATGATTTAACTACTGTGCAATAAACATAGACCTGAAGGAGATCTAACAAACAAATTAGAAATGTCCTTAATGTGAAAATTTAGTGATCTGAATTAACACTGTGGGTTTTAGTCCCTTAAAAATCTAGGTCTTGAGCCTACAGGTACTAGAAAACTGACTTCTGATAAAAAAAAATCTGGTGCCTAAACTATTCAGAAACCAGATTAACAATGTTTAACATTTTAAAATTATATCATGTAGTTCAAATTCTACTTGGGTATCTTTGCTTGCACAACATCTATGTTATTATTGTTAACTATATATTTAGGTACCTGGACAAACATGGCTTTTATTAGCCATAAATTATTAACTATGCAAAAAGGAAAAAAAAAATCTTGGCTGACAAAGCTACAATTTAATCTGGTGTGTTTGCTGTTACTGAAGGGAGACTAGACAGCAACAACTATGTTTAAGGTCACTTGACCCGTTCAAATTACTACTGAAAACAAATAAGCAACTCACTATTAACATTACGCAAAATAAAATATTACTTATATTTATGGTGGTGTAATAATTACCATGACCTTAGCAGCCACTTGAGTTAAATTTGCAGTGGATGGGAATTCCCATTCCCATCCATTGTGTCTCAATTATAAACTAAATTAAATAAAATGGATTTTTTTTTTGCAATATTAGTACAACATAACACTTCAGAGGGACATGCATGACATTTTGTAATATAGTGGGGTATTTTGTATGTGCCAGACAAAAACAAGCCGTAAATATCGTCAACATGACAAGCATGTGTTAAATGTTTTCCATACACATAATATTAATTGATTATTATAGTAAAATTATAAATGGAAAAATGTATGCCATCATGCCTCTTACACATGGAAGATGTCCGGGGAAAAAAATGCCATTTAAGAAGAGAAGGCAACTGTATTCTAAAATGGAAGCTTATTTTTAAAATAGTTTTTACTATTAAAAAAATGGAACCCAAATATTCTGAAATGTCTTTTTTTTGTTGTTTTAATGCCTTAGCTGCTTTATTTCCATTTTAAATTTGCTAGTAATTATGTCCAGGTTTTTTTATTTGTTTTTTCTTCCTTGTATTTAAATTGTTATTGTACTACTAACTTTGAAAAAGCTAATGATATTTCATAGAGATTCAAAAATGAGGAAAAGGAAAACAAAAAAAAGAGAAGTTTTAAAAAAGTTTTAAAAGCAAGGGCAAAAGGTAAAATAGTGGAGAAATGAGGAGAAAAGAAGAAGAAAATGGGGTTTATTGTATTTACCAGAATATAAGGTGACCCTCCCAATGAACAGATTCTATATATGGAAATTTTATAACTCTGTTATAATTTTCCAGGTACAGAATATAATTATTGGTGGTTTGCCTTAAATTTGTCCCCTCTTCCACTGCTACAGCAGGGAAAATACATCTGGATCAAGTAGCCCCCTTGTCTACTCTCCTAACTTCTTCCCCTTGCAGTGTCTTTACTGTGAGACACTGTTCTCTGTAAGCATATGGAAGTGAGGAAAAAATATGAAAAAAACTGATCTTGAAATTTGCATATGTACATATTTGCATATAGTTCCCATAGACTTATTCATCCAGAGCTGATGCATTTGGGGTTTTTTTTTCTGTAAATGCTACACTTTTTAGCATTTCAATTCATGCTTCCAAGTTCCAGAGTTTCAACTCAATTTTCTGAGTTATACATTCCCATTTCTGTGTTTCTAAGATTTAACATCTCAATTTGAGGTTCTTTGCCCACGGTTTCCAAGTGCCAGTTCCAATTTCTGATTTCCACATTCCAGAGTTGAAGCTCAAGTTCGAGGCTATGAGGTTCCAGTTATGAATTTCTGTGTTTCAATTCCAGTTCCAGATACAGCTTTCCAGAGTTCAGGTTTGATGTTCTCAGAGTCTCTTCCTAAGGTTTAATGTTCCAAATTCTAGAATTCAAGGTCCCAAATTTTGCAGTTCTGCTTCTGAATGTCTCCATTCCAGTTCTGATTTTGAGTTCCACTTAGAGGTCCAGACTCTCAATTTGAGTTTTAATGTCCTAGAGTTTCTGTTCAAAGCTCTGAGTTTCCAAAACCCTGGGTCCTGCTTTGAAGTGAAAGGGCCAGGTGCTATGCAACCTATTAAGCATTTAAATGAATGTAGGCACCTAAATGTGATTTTAGTCCACAGTGTTTGAGTCCATGAAAAGCCATTAATGGACTCCCAAGGAACCATCTCTTCCCTTATGTTCCACTCTCACCCCTTAGGTCCTTCAGATTTTATCTGTGCACCAAGTTCATTTGGGGGTGATATGTTGAAGTATAGTCTCTGGACTATTTCTGGAAGTATTGCAAGATCATTTTGGGGGGATAACCTTTTGGCTGGGTGGGGAATTACATTCTGTGGTATCATTTTAGGAGTTCTTTTATCACTTACTATTTTAATATTTTTTCTCTTTTATGTTTTTTCTTGTTTTAATTGTAAGCTACCTTGAACATTTTGGGGAGAGGGCAGCATATAAAACAAATCAATTGATTAAACAAACAAACAAACAAGAAGATGGATGAGTCTTTCTCTTGCTCAATTATTTTTGGCTTTAATGTTAAGAGTAAACTGATGCTGTGCTACAAAAGTACTGGATTAATGAATTATTGGGGCTTGGGCAGGATGGAATAAAATTGTACTTAGACATCTAGTAGGTGGAATAAAATCTCATCCAAAGTTTTCATATTCCCAAGATGAACTTTGCAATGCTGACTTCTGGAGTTTCTTCGTTCAGGGTTCTACAATCCCAGGTAGAGGATCTAAATGTCATGTTTTAGTCTGAAGTTCTGAGTTTGAGTTACAGAGTCTCATTTTGAAATTGTAAAATGCATAGACTGTTCTGGCAGCAGAAACCAGAAACTAGTATTCTTTCCCATCATGGTGGGTAACTGATTTATTGAGCCTGAGAGCCTCGCACTGAAACTTGCTGGCTCTCTGGACTGGACATTTCACATTAGGTAATAGTTGTTTAGAAAACAGAAATAGCCCTTGCAGAAATTATTTTAGGTGAGAAAGGGAACCCTAGGTTTTGGTCTCTGCTTCCAATGCTGTTTATATATTAGTTTGCAAATCCTAGGTCCAGCTATGTGGGATATAATAATATAAATATTCAAGCTCAGGCAAGAGGGTGCAATCTCTAAACTTTGAGGGAGCATCCAACACATGCAGGCATATGTGCTTGCAGCAGCTTAAATAGAAGTGATGTAAATTTGAACCAGGCTTTTTGCTTCAGTGCCTGGACATGCCTGGACATGCACTTTGGTGTGAGGCAAATTGCGCCACCTGGGGCAAAATAACCCTGCCTGGCTTCTCCTGGATCTACAGCCAGGGGGAGCTAGAGCCAGAGGCCAGCACCTGTGCTGTCTGCAGCAGTATAAAAAGCCACCCTGTCCTGGCCCATAGCTCAGAGCTACTTGTTCTCAGGAGCTCCTGGGGCCTAGCCAATTGGTACGTAAGGATACTATCCCTTGTGCCAGCTGGGCTTCTGAAGCAGCCCTGAGAGTTCCCTGCACTACAGCAGTCTGGCAGTGGGGGCTGCTATCTGTCTGTGACCTGTTGCACACCTGCCAGTCCTGGATGGGGACTGTACAGTGAGTAGAGGCATTTGCCCTTCTGGGCCAGCTGCCAGTGGATGTGGCTACTGAACTGGCTTTTGTGCAGCACTACTGCCATTGGTGCCCCCTGCCCAGCCATCTGGGCAGCTATCACCCAGAAGATGTTCCCAGTGTGGTGGCCTGCTTTGAACTGTCAAAACATGTCCTGGCACCAACTGAGCAGGAGGTCAGTCACCTCCAGCTGGGTCCAAGGTGCCAGCTCTGGGCAGGCTGGGTCCTGCCACTGACTTTCCTAGCAGAAACTCTGGTGCTCCCTATTGGAAAACTGAAAAATCCCTGACAAAAAACTTCCAAAGTCACTCTGTGAAATACCCTGAAATCCATGTTCCTCTGCATTTAAAACAAAAAGACCACTATATAGAGAGAGATAGGGAGTGAGAGAGAGACAGCTATCAGTTGAGCAATGTTTTATTGATCTATCTACAGTGTTAAAGCAATTTGGAAGCCTAGCAGTGTTTCTATCATCATAATAAAATAAATTCTAAACACCTATATGTTTTGCTGCCCCCCAAGGGCACCATAAATCCCCACAGGGGCCACAGCCTCCCCCACTGAGGTCACAGCCCCCCACAGGTGCTATAGCTCCCCAACAGTGGTTACAGACCCCCCCCCAGGGTCCACAGCCAACCAGCAGGGGTTACAGCTCCCCCACTGGAGCTACATCCCCTTACAGGGGTTACAGCCCCCTCACACAGAGGCCAGAGCCCCACCCCATGTGGCCCTGAAGGGGTTAACCCTTCCTGTAGGGCGCACGTGCCCCACCTCTGCTTGCTCCTCCAGCCCCCTGGATTGCTGCCCTGCTAGGCCCCATCCCCCACCAGCTCCTGCAGCCCCTCGATGGCTGCTCCACTTAGCCCCACCCATTCCTGCTTCCCCAGACCCCCAATGGCTGCCCCACCCAGCCCCAGCCCCTGCTCTCTCAGACCTCCCATATCTGCCCCCCACCCACAACCCAGCCTCTGGTACTTAAAAAAACGGTCTCTACTCACTGCATTAGCAGGGGTTGTGGGGGCTCCGGAGCCTAATGGCAAAGCCCCCTCCCCCAGGCAGCACAGGGCAGTGGAGGGTAGCAGAGACTGGGCTAGAGCTGCTGGGGCTGTCACCTGGCCCTGTGCTGTGAGGGGGGAGGGCAGTGACCCAGACAGGCAGCTGTACTGTTGCTAAGTGCCGGGGAGGGGGCATTATTTTGGGGTTTTTTAATCGTGGGGATGCAGGAGTGGGGGGGGCAGTGATTGGGGGGGCTTGTGGGGCTGGGGCCAGGCAGGGCAGTGATGGAGGGGCTGGGGTGGAAGGCAGAGGGTGGGGGGTTTGGGGGAGCTGGGGCCAGGTGGGGCAGGGATCAGGAGAGCTCAGGGGGCAGGTGGGGGATGGAGCTGGGCAGGCAAAGGATCGGGGGCAGGAGGGGGCTGGGGCTGGGAGGGGCAGGGGTCTGGGGGGCTGAGGGAGTGGGTGGGGCCAGCAGGCGCCCCCCCCATGGTCCCCTCTCCCCTCCTCCAGCATTTCCGACTCCCTACTTACCTGCACCGGAGCCTGGGTCCAGCTCCCTGCAGCTGGCATGCTGTTTGCCCCGCACCGGCAGGCAGAGTCCTTCAGCACCAGGGTGAGGGCCAGCCACAGAGATGCTCTGGCTGCTACAAGAGAGTCTCTGTGGAGGACCCAGCCTTCAGTTGCCTCAGGTTTTTTTCACTCCAGTTTTTTTTGACCCCTGGATATCCAGGGGTCTAATTTTGCCTCTGTGCTGCAAACCTGCAGCAGGGGGAACCTTTTCCTGTTCCTGCACGTGCCTCTTGCAGCATCGCAAAGGGGTTTAAGATGCTGCAAGAGGCATGTACGGGCTCATGTGGATGTGCCCTGAGTGGTTAAATGGATACAGAGAGTTTCTATGACTTTTACTCTTGAATTCAGACATCTAAATTCAACCCAATTTCCAAGCTTCTTTGCAAATCCTACCATAAGGCTTTTTGTGCAAGTAGCTCTCCACCTGTAGCTTAATTAACCAAATAGCTAACATTGGTTGATACATTCTCTAAGGAAGATTAAGTAGCTAGAATTTTGTTGCTTGAGTTTGATAGAGGTGGTGAATGTGGGTTGGGAAGTAAGGCTCGCTTGACTGGGAGGGGGGTGCTGTCTTGGTCAAAGGCAGGTAGCTGGAAGGGGAAGTGTCAAATAGTATAGATTTCCTTTGAATTTGGGGAGGGCAAGAGCATAGGTGGTAAAATTTATTTTGATGTGCCTTCTTAATTAAATATTTTGTTCTGTTTCTACAATTTTTGTCTTTTGTTTTAAGCTACCCTGAACCTTTCTTGGGAGGAGAAGGGCAGCAAATAAATCAAATAGAGGAATAAGTAGATAAATATCCCACAGCACTTTGCTTCTATCTAAAATTCCTAGAAATATTTTTTTCCTGTCAATTTTGCATCAGTAAGGACATTAGACCATCAGGGCAATGAAAATACTGCATGTGTAAAAGAATGCAAAAGACTACAGAAGTTACACACACATCTTTGATCTAAAAAAATATATGCTGTATTGTGTTATTTGTGTTACAGCAACCCATAGAAGCCCCATCCAAGATCAGAGCCAAGTATTACTAAACACTACAAGCATGTATTTCCTGGTTCAGGAAGTGCCTAAGCTTATGTGCTTTCCTGAATGACAGCTGTGGTGAGAGATGGTCTTTATTTTAAATAGATAATAATAGACAAGAGAAGGGAAAAGGATGGGAAGGGAAAGAAGCACATTGATTAGGTTACCCATCACCAACCCACCTATATGTTAGTAGAATTAAAAAAGAACCGTGTTGCAGTTCAGTGTCATATACATTCAAGTATACTGCTGGTATTTTATAAAATAAAATACAATATTATATAATTACAAACAGAGTTTTCAAAAAAGGGCAGAGATAAGATAATGTATGCCATCTTAACTTTTCCTCTTCTGATTTGGGGGTGCTTAATTGCACAATATTAGCATTCTCCTCTAATATATAATATATATTATAAAATTCAGTAAATGTTTAACAGCATTTGAATTTCTATAGTGATTGTGCTACAGAATTGTAAGACATGCAGAATATCTAACTGAATTGAAAAAGATAGCTTAGCCTCTCTGATTTCCATTTATATGCTCAACAAACTGTCAGAGAGGAAGTAGTTTTTGCATGGTTTATATGCAACTTCAAGAGATTTGCGGTTGTGCTCTGAATGCATTCAATTATACTTAATATAACCTTCAAAATTACTTTTTACCATTACCTGGACAACTTTGGTGCAGAGGAAAGTGGTTTGTTCAGCAATAGTAGGATAATATTATATACTTGAGCACTGATATATTCAAACAAGCTATTTTGTATAAAGTAAAAATTGCATCAAGTATTTATTAAATATCAAGAATAATTTTTTTCAGTATGTTCAAGCTGAGGAAATAACTGAAGTGAAGTAGCAAAGTATTACGGAAGAAAAACTGTGAAGCTTAGCAAAAATGAGTTTGAACTGAGAAAGAGCTAGGTACACAGAGGGTAAAGACAGCAAAATATGTATGGGTTTAATACAAAGTCTACTGAACTCAATAGAGGGATGCCCATTTATACTTTAATGGGTTTTGGCCTTAACTCAGATGGAAAGTAACAAAATTAGCTTTAATTCCCAAGTCTCTATCCGCAAGGTGGAAAATTAGTCTATTAATAGTCCTTTCCCATGACTTTTTCTAAGAACAGGATAAAATTTTATGATTTGGCTATGATGTATCAATGTCATACATGCAACCATCTTCCCCAAAACAGGAGTTTTAGATACCATGCTGTTATCCAGATATATTTTCAGATATGTCTTATGTACCTATTCCATACTTGAAATAATTTAGTGCATGTTGAGAAGACCAACCATTCCACAGAAAATATGAAGGCTTGGAATTATCTTATGCAGGGGTGAGCAATTATTTTGGGTGGAGGGCCTCTTACTGAGTTTTGGCAAGCTGTCAAGGGCCACATGGGTAGCCCTGCCTCTTGACAGGTGCCTGGGCCCTGGTCGCCATCTTGGAACCAGAAATCCCCCACACAACCTCTGACCTTTGCCACCAGAAGTCCTTCCCCTGGCCTGCAAAAGTACTCCTTTCAGCAACAGGTTTTGCCATCTCAGAACCAGAAAAATACCAAATTACATTCTAAAATGCAAACATCTAAAACATTTATTAATTTGATTGCAAAAAATATATTTGCCCTGGTTTACATGTGTTTGTGTAGTGTACATAGAGGTGATTGCACAATAACTTAAAATGAAGTCTTATGTTTCTATATTGTGGGGGGGGTATAGGTTTGTGGGGGGCTGTGATGGGGGCAATGCCGTGAAGGGAAACTTACCCCAAAGTAAAAAACTCCCGAGCCAGTGGGATGAAGTGGCGAACTGGCAATACAGCAGAAGCAAAACCGCAGCTGGAAAAAATGCCACAGTGATGAAAGAAGAAAAAAAAAAGAAAAAGCACAACAGGTCCAGGAAGAGCCAGAGCCAACCCTTGCCCTAGCATGGACCCATTTTAGGGTGGCATACCAATGCTGATTTGCTGCCTGGCCCCTTATTGCAAAGTCAAAAGCCTCTCCAGGAGCGGAGTCCAGAGGACCAAAAGTGAGGCTTCCAGTGGGGCCAGGACAGCCCCGAGGAGGAGGAAGCTCCAGAAAGGAGCAGTGGTGGCTGCCTCAAGAGAGGGCACATGAAGAAAGGAAAAGCCCACAAGGGCTAAAGGACATACCTAAAGAGGAAGTGTGGATCCCAGACACCTCTGGATGGGAGTGGATGGCCAGGAACTCTGCAAAGGGAAAAGAGAGCCAGGAGTCTAGACAAAAATAAGCATACAACTTAAAAGCAAGGACATCACTTGTAACAAGGTAACCTAGGGATAGCAAGAACCATAAGCAAATCTTAGCTACAGCAGGGACCTCAGGCCAAAAGGGAGATCCATACCCTATTTTTCTTTTAAAACCAAAAAACCAATACAAGGAAAAATATCACTGGAGCTCACCTTAGAGGTAAGTAGAAGATAAGCATCTTAAGGTTGGCATAAGGTGGAGTGTAAGGAAGGTGGAGCCTCAAATCGTGAAACTGAACCGTCCTGGTTATATCCCAGGAAAGGTGGGGCATAACATCCTACTCCTAGTAATAACTTATTTTTCAATCAAAGATGTGGCAGGAAAGAACCACCCTGAAGGCCTTCCAAGGCATATACTCCAGCACCAAACTGTCCAGATCCCAACAAAACAGTGAAACCTGAGAGGTCCCTAAGAGCTAGGTGTTTGAATGAATGCCATGGGAACTTACAGGGACTGTGGGTGTTTGGGTATGTGGGGTGAGAGAGCATGTGGGTTTGTGTGTGGATACTTTGGGTGTGGGTGGGTATGGGGTTTGTAGGGGATTGTGTGAGACAGTTTGGGTGTGGGGATCTGCATGCAGGGGGGCTTGTGTATGGTGGGGTGTGCATGTGGGACTCACCCTACAAACACACACACACACACACACACACACACACACACACACTCTCACACAACCCCTGCCTGCATGAGCACTTACCTGTACTGGTGGGGCCGTACGCCCCCCAGTCCTGCTATGCAGCCGAGATGCTGGAGCAAGGTGGGGCAGGAAGCAGGGCAATAGCTGGAGATGGGTGGAGCTGGGCTCCTGCCTTCTGCTACCAGCTCCCCCTGGGTCCTGCTGCCCCAGTTTCCTGTCATCTTTGACAGGTGACCAGGAGTAGATACATTTTTTCTAAATTTTTTAGAAAATTTTTCTAATTTTTTCTAAACTTTATCAGGGTCCCACAGGCCTGATAGGGTGGTCTGGTGTGCCGGATCTGGCCTGTGGGCCATATTTTGCTTGGTACTGACCTGATGGCAAATACTACACAACCTTTGTCATTACATCTGTGCTTCTGGGCTTTATTTTTTTGTGTGGGAGGGGGTGGATGGGGGACACTGCTTTTTTAAGTCAGCAGCTAATGTATACAAGACCTTGCAATTGAATAACATCAACCCAAACATTTGATGATTTTCTGTCAAGTACTCTAAATAAAAGTTCCTTTTTACAGTGCATCCTGTCATTATGTGGTCCTAGGCACATGATCAAGTGTTGGTAGTACAGGGCAAGGATTAGAGCAGAATGGAAAGCTAAGGGTCTGAGCCAGAACTGAAGTCTGAAGAACAAGCCCAGGTTAGGATCCACAACAAAGTCAGGGACCTAAAAAGAAGTAGAAGGGTGCAGTTGAACAACAGGTGAGTCCGCAGCAGCAGTGTGGACTGGAGGTAAGGACCAGAACTGGAGGTAAGGACCAGGACTGGAGGTAAGGACCAGTAAGACTCTGGAAAGGGAGAGGAGACATAAGAGGTATAAAGGAGAAACACATGGAACAGACTCATTAACAGTTGCCCCAACATTTTCATGACTGCCTTTGAGGAAGGAGTATGTCCATGCATCAGCAAAGTTCCATCTAGGGCACGTCCTTGCCACCCCCACATCGTCCCGAGGGTGTGGTCATGCAGAGGCATGGGTTCCTTGATACTTAGGCTGCATGTAGACAAAACGAGGGGCATGTGTGCACGACTTCAATAGTGTTGGTGTTAGCATGTATTGGCAGTGTATTGTGCATTAATTCCAGCTGCTGTAGCGAATTTGGCAGCATAATGTACTTTAAACGACTCCTCTGAGAAGTTTTAGTTTGCTGCCCTGCAGCTTCAGTGTGAAGCATTGGGCCCTGTGCAGCTCAGGGTTTTACAGGAAGCTCGTGTAGGCAGTCCGGCAGCAGTTTGGGAAGGCAGCCTTTGCACAAGACTTATTTTTTTTTCCCTTAGAGCCTGCCTGCCTGCCAGAACTGTTCAGGGGCCTCGTGCTCTCTGCTGTGGCTGTGATGCCCCCTAGGACCGCCCAAGCTGGGTACCTGCAGGCTGGTGTCTCCTTGAGGGGAGGCTACCGCTGCTGCAGTTGCAGAGGCAAACCCTAGCCCCCATCACAGCCCAGGGACTGCTCCATCTGCTGGCAGCTCTCCCTTCCCTCCCCACCACCAGAGAGGCAGGTAAGTTCAGGTATGTGCATGACACAGGGGTTTAAAGAGCCCTAAGTTGAAGAGGTATTTTTAAAAACCCACCACTTCAATATAGGGCCCCCATATCATCTAAACATGCCCTTACTCATCACAAAGAGAACTGGCAGCAGTGCCTATTTTGAACATTTCCTGATACTACGTGGTAAGTGCCTGTTTCCCTTTGCTTGTAATGTAGCCAAACTGTGATTGTTTTGACTGTAGTTTTACCTAGGCACAAGCACATCTTTCTTTCTTTCTCTCCTCCTTTCTTTTTGAGGTGAAGGAAATCTTATTTCTTATGAAGCTACACAAATGAAAATAACTCCTGGGATGTATAAAATGCATTCAAGATTATCTATGATTAATTATTATTTCTTCAAACTTTTGAAAAGCTTGCCTAGAATGAGCATTCAGACGTGTGGTAAAATTTTCTTCACATTGCCCAATTCTGACTCATGATTATTGTGAGGTGGAATTGGGGGGGGTGATTAACCCCTTAATTCGAACAGGTCAGGGGTGAAACGGTTCAGGAACGTTTCGCCCTGTTTTCTCTTCCCGTCCAAAGATGTCCGTAGACAATGTAAGAAATAAACGCTTTACTTACAACTAGAACACAACCTAGACACACTCCGAAAAATCCACCGCGAAACACTTAAACGCCTCGTATCCACATCCGCGCCGGCGGTTCCCTTTACACCAATCTCCACAACCGGAAAACCTCAGCCCGTAGGGAACTCGAGAGCTCTTTAACACCTATCCAATGCAACCTATCCGATGGGGGCATCCGGGGGGAAAGGGAGCCATGGGCGCAGGACCTCAGCGAGGGTGATCAGGCCTCTCCATTGTCGTGTAGGTCCCATCTTCCCTTTTCCCGGGCTTTGCTTTTATACTGCCCCAACGACCAATTAGATCGGGTCTTTCATTTGTGTGCTTTTCAAGCTGCATGAGCTGGGGATTTTGCAGCATGCATGCTTCACGCAGCTAATTGGGCTGCACCCGCTGTTTCCCCAAGCAGCGAGCACAGTTTCCTGGCGTTTGGTCACTTTTTATCACCACTTATTTATCACAATTATCAGGGTAATTGTACCAATAGTTTAATCATTTAATTTATTCCAAAAAAGATTTCTATTTGTACTGTGGGGGGGGAGGGGAACCTACCAATTAATTTTATTAGACTTATGAAGTTGTATTATTCTTGCTGAAAATAATATAATTTCTAATGCACAGAAACAAGAGTTGAGCCAACACCAAGACTAACCAGTAAATCTGAAACATGTCTATAAAAGAAGAGTTATCTTTTTCTTCCTATGTTATAAAAATGCACAATTCATAGTAACTTATGGCCAATCTATGTCCATCTTATTGTGGGCCTTGTTACACAATAATTTGTGGCGGCTCCTGGAGTTCTTAACCCCTTAGATTTTCAACACGTGGGGCTTTCACACATGCAAGCAGCACAGCACTTGGCACTTTGAAAAGCACCCAGCACTGTGATGCCTGCAGTTGTATAAGCAGCAAAATGCACATCAGCATGAGAAAATGGCAGAAGTGTGCTTTTGAACTAAAACATCGCTTATACAGCTGCATGTGGCACAATGCAGTTTGCCTCAGCTCACATGCAAAGCTCACATGCAAAGCAAAGCTCACATGCAAAGCAAAGCTCACATGCAAAGCAGACTGTTCTGAAGCAACAGATCTTCAAAATATTGTGGGGCAGAAAAGTATGTGTATTGGCTATTAGCACCCAAAAATAGTTTAAAGCACACTTAAGGCACCTTGCAGTTATGCCCCTCCAGGGTAAATTTATCTCTGGTCTGAGTTATGCACCTCATGTTCCATTAATGTGTGGCCAACCCCACTGATGACCTGCCCAAGTTACAGTCCTCCACGTTCCTTGGACATATTGTCCCACACCTTTTTGTTCTGTCTGGACAAACTTTCAATCCCTTGAACTCAATTGCTTAGGGGCAGTTCTGGCACCAAGTCAACTCCCCTTCCTGCCCACAGGGTGTCATCTTTCCATCCCCTAGGAGCAACCCCATGCGAACAGCCTGCAGGACACATACCAGCAAGTCACATTGCAGGGCATGGTTGGGTCAGGATTCAGATCCAACAATGGATTGGGTCCTTATGAGCTGGGGCTTCCTTCCTGGAGCAGTGGCAGTGGATCCCCCAAAAGTGCTTTCCATCATTGCTCCACTTCCCAGCCACCCCAGAAGCATATTCAGTACTCTCCGCCCCCAATCCCAAATACCAACTTATTAAAGTGTGAGACCTTCTTGAATTTACTTCCTCTTTATTTCTTTTTAATTGTTCGTTTACTTGGTTTTACATTATCCTTCAGTGGCAGAGTTCCTTCATTTCACTACACTTCACCAACCCCTATTTCCTTTCCACCTCCCATTTCACTACCTACCCTTACCCCATTAACTCTCTGCCTTTCAGCTTCATCTTTCTTCCCCCTGACAACTCATATCTCACACATATGCATGAAGAGCAGAGATAGACACTTGTCCTGACTTACCAGCCCTGTAGTGGCAACTGGTCCTAATCAGATCCCTGCTAACCAGCCCTCTAGGGGCAAGTCACAGCTGTGCAGATGGGGGACAGTCAGAGAAGGTTTCTAGACTAAGGGTGTGACTGCTCCAAACTCTAGCTACCCTAACCCTGATCAACATTTGAACAACTTGAAGTGCAACATGTAAGAAGGCTCCCACAGAGATAGACCCAAATTAAAAGTCTAGGTCTGTAAAACTAAGCAGAAGCTCATGGGCAACTGGTGCCTCTTGAGTCGGGGGGGGGGGGGAGGGGGGCATGTGCCCTCCCTAACACCAGTCAGTGATTGGGGGGGGACACCAGCAGCCAATTTCACTCACCAAAAAGTGTCACGGCCGCTTTTGCTGGTGGCCCTGCTCCCCGGCCAGCATGTGCTGGGCGGGCATCAGCTCTCCTGTCTGCCCCCTTGCCTGGCACCTAAACAGGGAGTGCAGCCTGACAGGAGGTACACCAGTGCTCTCAGGGGGTGCACATGCACCCCCATGCACCTCCTACACATCGCCATTGCTTAAGCTCCTTGTATGAAAGCTTTAACAGGGCTAGGTATTTGCTCTATATTTCAGTCACACGTGACCAGATAGGAATATTTCCAAAAGTCATCTATTATCAAAAAGTGGATCCACATATAAAAAATCAGCAGTTTTGGCTGTACAATTAAGGATTTAGATCCAGGTCATTATAGAAATAGATTCAGGCTGAGAGTCTGAATCAGGATAAAGAGTAAACACTTTGGGCCCATCTGTAGCCAAATTTAATTAAAACATTAGGGCAATCTGAAGGTACCAGAGAAATATAGGTTGACTTAGTTCAATAATGTATTGAATGATAGAAACCTGATTTTTCATTAGTTCAATATTCAATTTAGGTAATTTATCTTGTCTTTTTAAAAGAAGTATAATAGCCACAGCTTAGCAGTTTTCAGAACAGTTTCCTATGCTCCTTTACTGTACATAAAGGATTGTACTTTGTAACACAGAGAACCTAATCCTATGAGATACTCAACATCTCTAGGTGCATCCACACATGCATTATTGCACTTTTGCCACTGAACAGTACAGTTAGTAACTCTAATGTGAGGGCACTTTTCCATATGCTTTGGAGGGGTGGGGTGGGGAGGCAGCATTTTAGTGTGGCTCTCACAGCCACTCTAATTAAAGCACAGCTGTGTCTCCTGTTTCTTTGTCCCCATGTTTGAAAATGGTGGTGACGGCAATTGAACTCAAGCTCTTTCAATGAGCTTTAGTTCAAGCACTCCCACTGCCATTTTTAAGCATGGGGGTGCTGGTACACAAGAGACAGGAGGCTGCTGGAGCGCAGCAATTGCCACACTGCAGCAGACTCAATTAATTGAATCTGTTCGGATGTGCTGCAATTCCCGCGCATCAGCGCAGTCTCAGCACTCACGTAGAGATGCCCCTAGGTACTAACTAAATGTGCATTCAGATGCCCCAATATGCAGTAGCAAAAGTGCATGCTTTATTAGTGATGCTTAATGCCCAGTAGCCTATTTTTGCTGTGCATTCATGTATTAACATGATTTTTTAAGTGAAACTCTCATGTGCAGTAAAATAGGTTCCTGCGCATTAAAGTGAATGTATAGATGCGCCCTCTATGAAGTATTGAGCCTCTATAACACCAATTGACTACAAGTTCATTGATTCAATTCACCAGTGTAATGTGTAAGCTTCTTAGCATTATTTTACTTGCCTAATTTACATGCATTCCTGGCTTGAGGTACAGAATTTCCTTTCTCACTCTTTCAGTTAATTCAAGCTTCAAAAGAGAAAGGCGCTCTTTCTCTCCCCTGTGAAATGTATTTTGCAAGGTGTTTATTAGAGCTTTACATAAGACAAGAATTCAGTTTTGTGAGATATTTTGAAGTCTCTGCATTTGTTTACATGTGGGTCCATTTTGCAGGGCAAGAAAAAACAGATAACTTTCCATTCAGGGGTTATGACCTTTTTAGAGTCAAAGCACCCGCTCAGAAGATGCCGGCTCTTAGCTCTCACTCTTTTTTTGACTACTAAAAAAATAATAGAATAATACTTTAGTTGTGAAGAATAAAGAAAACATAAAAGATCCCAGAATGTTTTTAACACTAAAGGTTTCTATTTGAAACCTCTGGGTTTATTTTGTGAATCATGTGTAGGTGCTTGCAAACCTAACAGTGCTAATATTGTATGGTACCCTGGGGGACCCTTGCAAGGATCTCATGGGACCCTGGCTGAGAACCACTGGTTTGATAGCTATGGAAACAATGACTTTTTAGCATCTATATTTTCCATTCCTTCATTAGCCTATGACACTAACTGCTTCCTTGCAAAAATAGGGAAATGTCTGAGGAGCTCATCTGGAGCAAGTTCATGACTTAGCCCAAACCCTTTTAACCCAGAGACACAAAGCTGTTTTTATATTTCCATGAGAAAATTTCATTTAATATTAATTACTTAAAGTTCTCTTGGATGAAAATCATATGTGGTTATATGGAATATAGAGTCTTAACACCATTTGGAGGTTGATCTCACACTAGCTCCTTTCCAGAAAAAGTTTCAGTTTTGATGTAAAAAATTTATGTCAAATATTCGCAATAATCTCTAGTGTTTATTGCCTCTGGCAGCTGTTCTCAGATTGCAATGTAAAAACAGGTCCTGTACTGAAAGTTTTATGTTCTTTCAGTCCTCCCAATGATATGTCTGTTAAAACCCACAGGGAGAACTCTGCAATGCCAATCAGTTCAGTTCAAGGAGTTTAAAAGCTTCAATGGAAAACCTAATAAGCAGTTCCTGCCTAATATCACTAGATTTTCCTGTCTATTTCTAGATTTTCCTGTCTATTGTATTTGCATCTGAGTTTATGTATGGTGAAAAGGCAACAGAACTTGTACACTTCTGAAATAGAGTAACCATGCAATTTTCTTTTCACCCTTTTTGGAGGGAAACAAATCATTAGAATATAAAAACTGAATATACTATTTGGTAATTTGAACATTTACTATGTAACTTGAGTTAGGATATTAAAATTTGAAGGTTATTATAGTAAAATTAATTTGACCATATACACTGTACTACTGTGTTTAAATTTATGAGATTATTCAAGTCTAGTATGTTACTACATTTATCTTTAAAATATATGTGAAGTCTAACGTCAATAGATTAAATGCCTCTAACTTCTGAAGATTACAATTAGAAACTTTAATATTACCCTAAAGTAAGACTGTATATTTTATACACTCTGTTTTAGATTCCAGAAAATGATTAGGTGGTATTAACCGAGCAAATATTTTAGCAGAAACACCATGCTTCATGCTTTCATTTTTCTAATGCAGGCTGAACATTTTAATTGTCATTCTGCTTAATGCATCTCCAGCTGTTAAGTTTTGTCTCCATGAGTATTTACCTGTTTTAGGTACAGATGGATTCCATTAAAGTTTTGTTTGTGTTAAGTGAAAACAAAGTGCATAAGACAGGTGATCTTTTGATTTAGTTTTTAGAACAAGATCACTATTGATGAGAGAGCAGATGGTCAACTTTGTTGAAACAGAGAATTAAAATAGCCAGACAGATTTTGGCAGATGTTAGTTACATTCTTGCATAAACAAGGCTAATCCTCATTCTTTATCTCAGAAATCTGGGTTCTTAGGTGCAAAGGGTATGAAATATCATATTATAACTAAAAATATTATGCATAAGCCACATAACCAATAGCATTTATCAATCCATTTTAAGTGTAAAAACATTGACTGTTAAGGCATTTTCCTTTCTTGTCATTCCAAATAAAGTCAGTTAAGATAGTGATTTGCAAAAACAGACATTATGCATATGAATATAAGTGATTTCCTATCATCTGGATTACCATTAGTTGCACAAGTTTCCTGTGTCAGATTATGTAGGCCAGGTCTGCCTTCTTCAGTTCAGTTATTTCATGTGTGGAGGCTCCATCTGGCTACAGTGATTCTGAAGCTAACCTGTCTTCAAAGTGGAATTTACAAAAATTAAGGATGTAAGGGACAGTCTTTATCTGTGGCTCAAGAAAATAGATGACCTCAGTGAGGGGGAGAAGTGGAGGTGGGACAAGTTCGGGAATGGACTGAAGCGACGCGCTCATGGACCGATGCGGTGCACTCACGGATCGCTACACTTTAGTGGGAACATTGGTCCTCACAAACTGCAATCCAATGTCTACCTTCTTTAACGTTGGAATAATAACTGGCAGGATTGCCTTGTTTGCAGAAGTAAACATGTTAAAAATATAAATTAAAGTCCTCTCCTACCCCTTATTTTTAACAAAGATTTAAATCCAAATAGAAATTTTATAATAATTTTTTGGAGTTCAATCCTGCAAGGTATGTGGTAGAGTCAAAAACACATAGGAAGATCATGCTTAGGCATGATTTACTTAAAGTGCAGAGGCTCAGAGTAGATCTGGACAGATTCTTTGCTAATTAACCAGTTTATAAGAAAATATCGATTAGTCAAAACCCAAATCTTTTCCAGTTACAGATAAGGTTCAGTGAAGCGTTGATCAAGGAAAAGTTTCTCATATCCAAAATGGAATTTCTTGTCAAAGAAAAAATGCTGTCTGCTCTCAATAGTCTAGTGTTTAAAGAACTTAGCTGGCATGAAGATGACCAAGTCAGAACCCTGTTCCATGCATATTTAACTATTTATACAACATAGAATAACTCCCAAAATACTCTATTCCAGGAAAAGCAATAGCCTAGTGGTAAGCACATTCACCAGGATATATGACCCTTTTCTAAATCTTGCAAAATAGGGATTTTAATTCTGAGTCACTCCTTCATTCAATTGAATTCACTAAATACTAAACTAATAGCTATCTAGGTATGGGCTTGCTCTCTTATGGAAAAACAACAGTTGAAATGTTTCAGACTCCTCTCAGTGTAGCACAAGGTATTTTAAAAAATACTGTAATTTTTCACACCTGACAAAACCCTTGGCTGCAAATCTCTACTGCTTCCACAGAAGTCACGGGAAATTTTCCTGTCAGGCAATGAGACATCAGGATGCTTAGTAGCTCACTTGAAATATTATTGAATTACACACTTTTACTGGCAGCATGACTAAAGAGTTAAATCCTGGCTTTCACATTATAGTAATTTAATATTGTGCAGGGGCTCCTCAGACCAGGACCTCATTGTATTAAGCACTGTACCAATATATGGAAACACAGAGAATCCCTGTTGCCATGAACTGGCATAAATAAAAGGAGAGCATAATAATAATAATCGCGTAACAGGAGAGCAGCCACTAGGTAAGAGAGGTCACAAAATTTTTTAAAAATAAAAACAAACCCCAAATTCTCATTTTTTTCTGTTGGCTAAAGCTGTCAAAGGCTATGTGTCTTTCAAACCAATGACTTAAAATGTTTGAAAAGATTAAAATAAATACTTTTTAATACACTCTACAATAGAGGAATACAACTTCAGTAAGGTGTTCAATGCAGTGAAGTAATGCTATTTACTCTTTCAGAAGTCTTTGCCAATGTAGTAAAGAAGAATTAACAGAAATAAGAAATAGTAATAATATGCATTTGTGCCACAAGGTGGCATTACTGTTTAAAATATGAAAGTTACTTATATCTGACCATACCGTTAGGACTATTCATACCATAGAGTTTGCTTGAGACTTGTTTATGGTTAAAGTATAACGGTCCTTGGGTAATTTTTTTATCAGGAGATAATCACATATTAGTTATGTCCATAGGCTGTTTTCTTTCTCCCTTTATCATGTGCCATAGAATGGGTTCTTGGTTAATATCATTGATCAAGCTCCAGCTGAACTATGCGGCTGGATTTCAACACAAAACCCTAAAGAGATAAAATGAACATATTGCAGTTGATGAACATATTGGAGACTCATTCTCTCTTTTATGTCTTCACTTTCTGGATGAGAGAAATGTGAGGCCATTTAATAGTGTCTGGCAACTACTTTTGTTGATTAGCTATCATGTTAATAATTACTGTCACTTCCAGGCAACAGACAGGGAGCAGATGCAGGATAGTGCTACAGCATCGCTTCAGCAATATAAGATTTATATTGCATACAAAAGACACCATTCAAAGCAATCAGATAAAACGGTGTCATTTCCTAGTGCAAACATTGACTCTATTTCTTCTAAGGTCTGGTGCATTGTTTGTTAATATTATTAATTAGTTATTATTACTGCCTGCTAATAGTAATAAAAAGAAATTCACCAGAACAGAGCGTTTATGCAGCAGAAAGCTCAGAGGAAATGAAGAGTAACCTTCT
Organism: Caiman crocodilus; assembly: GCA_030014935.1. NCBI lineage: Eukaryota > Metazoa > Chordata > Crocodylia > Alligatoridae > Caiman > Caiman crocodilus. The sequence goes on along the minus strand of JAGPOW010001543.1, from coordinate 65,373,007 downwards.
CATTTAATGGATTAAGTGCTAGGTGGCCTGATAGCCAGGCAAAAAAGTTTGCCACAGGCATCAGTCTCCTTCAGAAATGCACACACACAGAGCATACTAAAAGGAACTACAGGAAATTACCAAGACATTCTATATCAGGAGCATAAATGAAAGTAGTGCAAAATTTATTCAAGTCTGCATGTTGTATAACTCTTAAAGGAATCCTATTTGCATATGTTCTCAGACTCAAGAAGGAAATAACACAATATGTAGCAGTTGCTCCCTCTCACCTCCTGTCTTGTACAGAATTCTAGTATGAAGTTGCATGTGGCTTAAGAAGTCATGTCATACAATGCCAAAGGTTTGACAGTTACCATACAGACCTATTATTAATCCTTCAATTACTATGGGCCAATCGAGTGCATAACAAACGTGAAATCCCATTTGTATACATATGATGGACATCTTTTTCAACAACATGAATATTCTTCTTGGTATTGATAAATAAAGAGAAATGTAATCCTGTTTAACTAGGGGCTATGTCTTCTGCTTGATGTATACTGTAACACTGTTAAAAGCTTACATTTTCTGTAAACATCAAAGTAGAATATACTCTTAGGATTCAAATTCTTCCCCTAGATGTAAGTGCATGAACTCCCATTGACTCTAATGGAAGCTGCCTAGCATAGTTCAGAATGGCCTGTTAGTATTGTGATTCAGTAACTGGGCTCAGTTGCTTAGTCCGACAGAGTTTCAGAGAATAAGGCAACTTCTCAATAGATTTTTTTTAAACTGTCCAACACAACTCAGGACAGGAAATGAGAGCTCGAACGGGAAATTCTATTGGCTAGTTTTCAAAACCAGTAAATGCACCCCATTAGGAAGAGTGCACACCAACTGCTGAAGCTTCCTTAGCCTGACGAAGGGTTTTTGAACCCGAAAGCTTGCTTAATAACTATTCTCCGACCATTTGAGTTGGTCTAATAAAAGATATAAAATTCACCTAAGGAACCTTGTCTCCCCGTTACTTCAGCGGTTTTCAACCTTTTTTATAAGTGTACCCTCAATGGCTGGAAATGGAACGAGGGGGTGAGGGATGGTGTGTGGCTAGAAGCAGAGTGGGGGGGGTGGCGTGCAGCACCCATTGAGTGCGAGCTTCCTCCCTCCCATACCTCCCATGACCAGGCAGCCGGGAGGTGCCTGTGCGGCCTACAGAGCAGCGCCGCTGCCCTCACCCCATGTCAACCTGTTCCTGGGAGGTGGCGATGTAGGTTGGTGGGTGGTGGGTGCACACCCATCTGTGTGGACCCGCTAGGGCCTTCCCAAATACCCCAAGGAGTACATGTACCCCCAGGTGACAACCGCTGCTCTGCTTTGTTCTGTAGGGGGCCTTCTTCTCTCTGTAACAGCCATTTTACACTGCCCAGGGAAACTCTGACCAGAACATAGCCAGCTCAGACTGTAATGAGGCTCTCAGTTTATATACAGCAGCAAATCTAGCCAGCTCTTATGGCAACTGCCTCCCCAGATACAATCATAAATTGCAAACATACACCTTGTATACTTTTTCTGGCCTAGACCTGTATGCATGATTATCATGCATTGTATAGGCGTTATCCTGTTTTCCTCATGTGAATATAAATTACAGTTTTTGAATTATCTGTGATTTCAATGATATAAGCATGTGTTTTACTGGAGTCAGGAGCACAGGATGAATTAATACTGATGTCGTTTGGTCTTGATACCTGTATTAAAAGTGGAATTTGGCATTTATTGCTGGCCTAAATCCAAATTGCATGCGTGCACAGAACCATGTGTGCTTGCTACTTAAAGGTTTTGCCTATGCACTTGACTAGACAAAGGGCTGTTTAGCGGTGTGTAAGCTCCAATGCTGAGCATTTGTGGCTTGGCATGAAATATTATTAGGTACCTACATGAGGCTGAAAAACCAGATCCCAAATGCCAAGGATAGGTAATTCTACAGCTATGCTCATAAGCTAATAACATTGTTTCATGATAGTCATAGTGCCACCCTGCTTAATATTCCGGACATTGAACCATTGAGTACTGCAAGCATAGATGTTAGACATGGAAAATATCAGGATATTTAGATTATCTCTCTGCAGAGGTAGGATTATACTTTACAGAACATTTTCTCATGTTCATGCTCATGCATTAGAAAGTAGAATCTGACCCACAGTTTTTCCATTGCGGAGGAACAGATTAGTAATTTCAGTGCTCTCTGCCATGTCACACTGCTCTCCTAATAATCAGAATCACCTTGCTGCAATTCTAGCAGCATGACAGTGTGGAAAGAAAGCATAAATAAATAATAGAGTAACCTGCAGACTAATGCTTTCCCCAAGTTCAAAAGTAATAAGTCATTTTCAAGTATATATTTTAAGATGACATGCCATTAAAATAAAAATTTAATGAACAGGGGCAACAAAAAGCAGCATATTTAATTTCACATTAAATACATTGAGATGGCCTGTCACTTCACCATTTCTTTCCCAGGGGATGATAGATAAAACGACTTAAAGAAATGAAGGACAACATCTGTGCTACTATTTCCTTAATTTGAGCATGGGAGCTACCATGTCAGATCAGAGCAGCTGGTCCTTGTAGTTCCGTATCTTCTTTCTGAAAGTGACCAACATAACATGCTTCAGAGAAAAGTAGAACAAAAATAAACAAAAACCTGCTGAAGGAAATAGAACAACTTGCCCCAGAAGGAAAATGCCCTCTTAATTCTTGTCAGACAATTAATGGTTGTCTTATATCCTTAAACATCAAAATGTACAGCTTTATTTTCTATTGTTTTTATGATGTTATCCTTACCTAAACCTAGGTCGGTGCTTCCTATCTATTTAACATTGGTTAGTCCTTATGCAAAGTCAAACATGTTTGTGATTCCCTGATACTTATCATAAAAGTGTTTGTTACACCTTATACTTTGAGGCACACAAATGGTTATTGGTCTTAGTGCTAGCTTAAGTTCAGAGCAGCAGGGCCTGGAGGACTGAAAGGTAAAGATCCTCCATCCCCCACCATCCCAGTCTGGGCTTTCCCTCTGAAACCTGGGGTTTCCCTTGTCCCCACCCCTTCTGGGGCACCCCTTTGCCTCTCTGCACCCCCCTCATCATCTAGGGTTCCCCCTACCACTTACTTGTTGCTGTCTGGCTGTCTCAGGAGAGCAGGACGGGAAGGATTATCCTGTCTCCCCACCCACTGCTGCAGAGAGCCACAGTGGCAGTGGTTGGGCAGGCAGGTTACCTTTCCCTGCCTACCCCCCAGGACAGACAGCATGGACAGCCACAAGTAAGTTTGAGAGGGTGGGGGGGGGCAGTGAGCAGGGATCTAGGGTGCTAGAGAGGGTAGGGGGAGCAGTGGGCCTGATCCAGGCCAGCCAGGGAGAGAGAGAGTGGGTGGGCTGTTTACGCTAAACTGTAGCCAATCTAGGCTACAGCTAAGTGGAACAGGTGCTAGCTAGCACGGATCAGAGATAATTCTGCTTTGGAGTGGAATAACGTAAACCATGTAATGACTGCTTAAAACCAATTATAGGTGTTAATGTGTAGAGAATCCAGGTGTTAAGAGCTCCAGGAGCTGCCCAGCATTACTGTGTAACAAGGCCCAAAGTAAGATTTAAAATGTATCAAATATAACATGAAGCGTACATTTTATTTTAGTGTGTATTTTGAGAGGTTAACAGAATGCCTGACTGAAAAGCAAGAATGAGCAAGGAGTCAGACTGCAACTGTCTTTGCGAAATGTAGCAGTAGTATCAGTGCCTTGTGATACCTTGATAGCCTTTCATGACCCGATGGAGGATTACGACAATCTCTTTTCTAGAAGACTGATGCAATAAAGTCTGTGCAATGACAAAGGGATCCAGGATTGGATTGTGAATCCATTGGTGTGTGCGCATGTGTGTGTGCATGTGTATCCATGTATGTCTTTAACACGTGTGCACACATGGCAGCTGTTAGAGAACTGCAAGAAGCTCAGATAAGCTGCTATGGCTATGCTTCTGCATATTTTTTAAATCAACACCAAAAATAAAGTTTCCAGCAAACAATGCTTCTGGGAACAATACTGCTATTTCAGGATACACATTGTCTGATGTTGCAGTGTCATTCTGAGAAGTATTGTCTTTCAGTGACTGAACTTCTGGGTATCATACCATTCTCTCTAGCTGTGCTATAATGAGCTGGATGGATCGCTACAAAAGGTGAGCAACATGTTTTGGATAAAATAACAACTATGCTCAACTTTCATGCAGAACATAAAACAAACATCACTTTCTGAAGGTTACAATGGCTTCAAAGTATTTCTGGCAAGAAATAAATGAAGGAGCATTGTGAGAATCAGTTCTTTTTTAACTTAGGGAGATAGTTTCATCATGGATAAGTGTGAGGCTTATCTCAGGTAAATCTTCTGAGGTTTGCATATTTTTTTAAGTCAAGTGAGAAAAAAGAATATATATATTTGACTATCCAAAAATCAGATAGCGTGATAACCTTACTGGCTGGAATAGCAACAAAGATGGGAAGAAGATTTCAGATTATGTACCTTATTAAAAAAGGAGGGCCTGATTCTTGATGGATGCATCTACATGAGATGATTACTGCAGAATTGCCTAATTAACTCAGCGGTAAAGCATCACCCTCTATATTAGTTGTGCTACTAGGCCAGAGTAAACTAATTAACTCCACTGTCAGATAGTAGTGCCTGACACAAGTACTATTCTATGGTGGAGTTATTTACTGCACTGCAATGCACATATAGATGGTGATTGGGGCTGGCTGGGGCATGAGGGTGCTACAGGTTGGGGCTGTCTGCTGGCTAGCCCTGCACTGTAGCACTCTTGTACCCCAGCCAGCCTGTCTAGACCACATTTAGGTGGGCAGGAGCAGACCCAGGTAGGTAGGCTGACCCCTGGGCTCACTGCTAACTGGGGTTGGACCACCCTAGCTCACTGTGCTGTAGTCCTGGGATCACCTGTAAGTGCTGCACCTGGAAGCCATAAACTCTAATACATATCGCTGACTGATGACAGAGATTGGTATGGATAAAATACACTGTAATTTACTGTTTCTCAGAATCAATAAAAGGCCATAATAATTTGAACATGAATTAGAGAAGCCTTACAGCCATAAAGCTACTTTCATTTGTGTTGAAAGCATAGATCCAGAAATGGAATAACCTAAAAGTAGGGTCTAACTCTGGTCTACAAGGGGGAGTTATTGAGAAGTAAGCAAGGGTGTGTTTTTACAGTAACTAACTTACGTTAACTAAATATGAAAGTGGAGTAAATTATTTTGCTTTTACTGTCCAACAAGAGTGTTCACATTGGGGTTTAGTATGGAGGAGACTAGTGCACTGTAAATTCAAATCCTAGCTTGTTCCTTATTAACCTTTTGGTGTTGATAAGCCATAAGCTTAAATAAAAAAAATAGCTGAAATCTAATGTGTGGAAGGCATGGAAAATTTGTTAAAACAAGCAATCTCTAGAGATAAGAGTTACCTCAAGTTTCTATAACAAGTGCTTTAAAACAGGGCTATCCATTTCCAGAGCAGCTGGCCACCATATGCCACATGGGCCTGCTACCGTGCTGTCAGCATCCCCACACTGAGTCATATGGACACTCCTCCACCGTGGGGGATGATGGTGGGGTGCAGATCCCCTGAGTCACAGACTCCCTAGGCCTTACAGGCCACTCCAGCCCATACCATCCATAGAGGCAGAGGCAGGAAATAGAAGTAGGAGGAAGGAGAGGTAGTCCAGAGACTCTGGCGTTAGCAGCAACCAGACTGGGAGAGGGAAGGAGTAGCTCCCAGGTGAGAGCCTGTGGGTTACAAATTAAACTCTTGTGGACTGCATGTGGTCTTCAGGCCACAAGCTGGCTCACCATGCCTTGAAACATAAGTGTTACCTGTCAGAAAATGGAGGGGAAAAAATATGGAGCTTAGACATTTTAGCAACAGATGATTACAGCAAAATGTTTGAGAATTATTATTATTTTTTAAATTTGGTTCAGGGAAATGCAACTTTTATGAGTTAGCAAATTATTTTTTCCCTGAATTTGCTAGTTGTTTTCCTCCCAAAGGAAAAATACATATAAAAATATTTTTTCTAGCTAAAGGAAAACAAATGCTATGCATTAGCAACAGCAGAAATTCCTGTGGTTGAAACTTGACATAAAGGTATGCCCTTTAACATAGAAGTTATACAGAAGAATGTTTATGAAATGCATCCATTAGGATTTTTCTCACTTTCCATTTTTTAACTCCCCTCCCTCTGCCCTCTAGATCTTGAGCCACCACAAATAAAATAGTTGAATTAACTGAGGTGTAACAACACCATCAACTAAGGATCTGGTCTTCTGTTTTGGTATCTTTTGTTCTTCCCTCTAGTCAAGTGTCCGTAAAACATGTGAAACAAGTAACATTAAAGATAAGCTGTCAAAATCTGCAGTATGAATTCAAAGTTAGTCAATCCCAATTTGTTTTGATGAATGTAGTTATGCCTTAGTTTTATCATTCTTATTAAAAATTAGATGAGCAATTAACTCCCAATTTGAGCATCTTCACACATTAAAGTAACTTGATAATAAAGCATCTTATTACATACAATAAAAATATGGTACAACATATTTCATTCCTTAGTATATTATTCTAATACTGTACCAGAAAAGGATGAGAGAAAAGAATGGAGAAGATTCCAGAGTTTTTTGCAGCCCCATTACCTAGTCTGTACACCCCTACAAAGGGAAGCCAGTTTCAAAAGAATAGTGCACATTTGCAAAATGTATAGTTCAGAGTACACTTCAGAAAAAGCTTGGAGATATTTTTATATTTGTAAGTACTCAGCTGAATATCTAAACCAGCTTACAGGTATCAGAAAAGTGCTCAGAAGAACAGGCACTTTTAATCTCAATCTTAATGACTACTGCTAGGAATTTTATGGAAATAGAGAAATCTGCCATGGCAGTTTTACTATCCAGATTTAATAAAACCAAAATTTCATCACTTCAGGTTTATACTAAGGGAAATTGCTTTAAATCTTTTTGGTGTGCTTAAACCATCAAAGAGCCTTAAGATTAGAGGGTGCATTTGTTGGTACTTTCTTTTTTTCGTTTGTACGTTTGTTCATTTTGTAAATGGAATGTGTTATCTTATTTCCAGAAAAAAAGTTTTGCCATCAGGAAATACACAGTAATCATATAATATTAATTTGTTGCTGTTCTACACTGAAGGAGCTGTCTAAACTCTTCTTAACATTTGTTAAACAGAAACAGAATATTCTTACATCATAGAGTCATGAAATGTTCTTTGATTTTTTACTGCAGATGAAAAGTGAGAAAAGGTGATCCAAATGAATAAGAAATGAAGACCTTTTTTTTTTTGCCTTAGCTTAGATATGTAGGCTTATACATAGTGAAAAATATGTGGAATGACAATGTAGTAAAGTTGCACAGTTTTAGGTATTAAATAAGTCATTGGAAATATTTCGTTTATGGAATTCAAGTGTTATACCCTTGTACTTGTCTGTATTCTCGTGTGTTGAATGCACTATAAAATCCTGCTTACCTCATCACAACAAACTCTCATAGAAATTTCATGAGCCAACAAAGCACAGATGGCAGATGGCAGATGTTAAACCTCAATTTAAGTTTTACTTGTTAAGGAAGACTATCCGATTTCAGAGCCTGAGTAGGGTTTATACTAATACCACAACAAACATGAATAAAAAAACCCCACAAAGTCTATCAATATTAAAAAAAAAAAATCAAACAGATTTACAAGTATCTGGCAAAATGAAATGGCTAGCTAAGAGCCTTTCAGATTAGATTTCATTAATTAGATCCATTTTCTTAAGTTTATTATGTTGTATATTCCTCTTTCAACAGACAGGGTCAAATTTTCCCCACATGTAATTCCATTAAAATAACTACACACACATGCACACACACATATATAAAATGGGTATGTGTGTGTGTATAAAATATATATACACTCATACACACACTTTTTAATACAATATATGTGCAAATATAGAACCATTTATACACACAAATATATTTATATATTTCATTTCTATAAATGCATATCACTGAGGTCAATGGATTTTTCACAATGGCTTCCATTCAATAATAAATTTGGTCTATATAATTTATTGTCTTTTTAGGCACTAAAATGCAATTTGACAATTCATTCAGAGGACAAAAACCATAAAGACAAAAAAAAAAGGTGTAGAGTGTATGAAGCACAAAACCTGCACATGTTCTATATAAAATTATCTTTGCCTCAAAACAAAAAAAAAGGAAAAAAAAAAGATTGACAGAGCAGAAGAGGATGGGGAGCTTCTAGAGGTCCTTCGTAAATGGGCCTACCCCAGCAAAAATGGTGAAGAGACAAAAGAAGATTTAAAAAGTTGAATGCAGAATCATGAAAGAGCATAGGAAGCAGGGGCTGAAGGAGGAAACTGGTATTTATCTTGGATGTACCTTTTATGTAATCTGACAGGACTAATCCGAGGAAACAGGTAAACTCAAAAATTTAATTATTTTCCTGTCAGAAATCACCTACTTGCCCACATTCTTTTGAATGCAAATATTTTACATATGCTCAGGGTCAAACAGAAACTGAAGGGCACCTCTACATTAAAATGAAAGCGAAGCAAAATATCATAGTGTTTTTGAGAAAGTTTTAGTTTGCTCTCTGCTGTACTGCAATCAATCGTGGGGAGGGAATGAATGCAGAAAAATGTCCAGGCTCTAAAGAGAGACTACAACAAAAAATAAAAGAGAAAGTGCAAATGTGAGTTTTGGCTGCAGATTCAATTAAGGATCATTTCCCTCATGGATTCACAATAACTAAAAAGAAATGTGGGCCCCTGCAAAGCAAAACTGGCAAATATTTTTGTTTTATCCAAATGCTTTTCTGCAAATGTAATGACCCTATTCTCTGCCCAGCTACATGCTCATAGAGCTGAGCAGGGAAAAAGCTCCTCAGTTTGTTCCCTACTCAGTTCCATGCTCATGGAGCTGAATGGGGAACAGGATCCCCAGCCCCTACCAGCAGGGAGCTCCCAGTTCCAGCTCCATGATCCTTATTTCTCAGTACCAGCTTCACAGTTGCAAAAGTGGTGAGGGTTACTAAGCAGTAAGTATGTGCATGTGTAGACGCACATGCTTACTGCACAGTAAACTATGCTACTGCACAGTAAAGCATCTCGTGTAGACATGTCCACTGGGTGCATCTACACGTGCTTTTCTGTGGAGTTGACATATTAGCTTTGCAGTAAAGCATCACCTTCTATACATAAGCTGATATTATGGCACAGTAAATTAATTAACTCTGCAGTAAGATAGTACCATCAGGGACTGCTCCATCCAGCTCAAACTGCTGCAGTCCCAGGCACACATGCAGACAGTGCACCCAGGAGCAGCTGACTCCAGCACAAACTGCACCAGGGTTTATCACGTTGCCTTGATGATCTGTCTAGATGCACCCACAGAGTACAAATCATGTATCCACTTCACAGTACTTTTATCTAGTTTGCATTTCCTTAGCTTAAGAATGTCATAAGAGATAGTCAAGAGCCTTGCTAAAATCAAGGTAGGTCACATTCACTGCTCTGCCCCAACCACAGAGCCTGCCCCATTATCACTGAAAGAAATCAGGTTGGTTAGGCATGACTTGCTTTTAGTTGATTCATGTTGGTTCTTTCTGATGACCACCTAGAGGTCAGCACCTAGAGGAGAACTCTCGGTGCTTCACAATAGATTCCTTGAGAACCTACCCCATGATCCTTCCAGGGATAAAGGTCAAACTGACTAGTCTGTAATTCCTTGGATACTTCTTCCCTGTCTTAAAGCTGGGCATCGATTGCCCTTTTCTAATCATCTAAGACCAGCCTCCGCAAGCTCTCAAAGAGGATAGGCAATGACTCTGAAATTATCTCAACCAATCCCTTTAGTCCTTTAGGATGTATCCCATTTAGCCTTTTTGACCTGAAAGCATATAGCTAGTCTAAGAAATGCCTAACCTCTGCTTCTACAACTTGAACTACAGGCTACTATTTGCCCCCTTCTTTGTTGCCAGTTGCATTTGTTATCCGGTAGCTAACTTGATTTATGAAGAATGAAGTAGAAAAGACATTAAATAAAAAAAGACATATAAAAATGTATTGAACATGCAAGAATGATACATACCCATATGTCTCCGAAAGGTATTTAAATACCTGACAAACTCATTTTTTCCAGTGTTTAAATGAAATATGTTAGTTCAAAAATATGCCTCATTTCTTACACTTACAGCTTGGTATCCCCTTAAAAAGTGATTATATTATGAAAATTACTATTGTTTCACTTTAATATGATATTATGTTATATACACATAAACATAAAGTGGACAGACAGACAGAAGGATGTACTGTATATAATATTATGCATGCCAAAACTGGGACGATTCTGTCTTATTCACACCAATTTGAACTTGCAGTAATTTATATAAGTGGCAATGACTTTTTTTTGCTTCTTACTGTTCGTAAGCATGTAGCAGCCTTTAAAAAATGGACCCACACGAACAGAATGGGAAGGGCTGCCTGGCAGAGAGACAGAGTTTGTCCCAGAGAGGACACTGTAGGCTCTGAGGGCAAGTCAAGCTGTTTTGGAAGCAGGCCTGTTAGAAGTGGGACGGGTGATGTAACCCCAATAAAGTTTTGAAATAGAGCCATTAGCAAAAGCCTGGGAAGGGCCCTGAGCTGGGATTGGCTGAAAGGCTTGGCTAAAAGGAGGAGTAGTTTTGCCCATGGGGTGGAACAAGAGAGAGAGAGAGAGGGGCTGCGGGACAGGCTGGAGACGGGATTCAGAGTCTCAACACAGTGGTCCCTCGGAGAGCCCCTGAGAGAGCCCTGCAAAAGCAGCAGTAGAAGCTGCAATGTAGTGACACAGTATCCAGAGTGATACAGTATCCAGTACTCCTCTCTGGCCTGGGAGGCTGCCCCGGCAGGATCAGGCAGCGACTGCTTGCGTGGAGAATCCAAGCCTAGAGAAACCTGACTGCAGCCGGTGTGGCACAGCAGAGCCGAGGGGTCGGGGGGGACTGCCGGAGTCTGCCCTAGTTTCCCAGATGGGTGAGGGGCCCCAGGGGCAGGCAAAGCCCAGGGTGGAGCTGCATTTACCGGGGCTGCGAGGCTGTGTGGGACAGGACAGGTCTACAGCCTGCAGCCCAGACACTGTTCACAGCAGAGCTGGGGAAAGGGGGTCAAAGGCAGGGGGAAGCTGCCTTGCAGGGTCTGCAGAAGAGGAGCCACTGCTTGCTGCCTGGAGACCTTTGCTGTCCGGAGACTCCAGGAGCACGGAGGCAGGCACCAGCACCAGGGAGCATCCACAGACCACGTGCAGGGACATAGACAGCCCCGCTCCCTGAGATACCCCACCAGGGGCCGCGCACACATGATCCCCAGTACCCCATGTGCAAGTGAGAGACTGTGTAAATAAGTTCTTGAGGGTTTATTACTTGGTATATCTATGTGCTTATTTAATGATTATTTATTATGTGTAAATAATTAAATATTGTAAAGAATTTGAGAATTGTCTGTGAGGGTGCTTGATTGTAAGGGGAGGCTCTCTGCTTGGGGGCAGCTTCCTGGGCGGTGGGGGGCGGGGTTGGTCATGGCTACTGGCTACCCCAGGATCCCATTATTCAGGTGAGGGTGCACGTAGTGTCACGCCCAAGGTTACATGTAATACACAGAGAAGGAGTTAGTCTGAAATCAGGCAGAAGAGAGGACAGATTTGTATCTTATAGACTAACTAAATCAGAAACACATAAGCTTTCATAAGCAGAAGCTTACTTCATCAGATGCTAAGAAGGGACACTGAAGTCATTTTGATGAAGCAAGTTTCTTCTTACAAAAGCTTATACATCATGGATTTAGTTAGCCTATAAGGTACAAATTTACCTTGACTTCTGTATAAGGAATATAACCATTCAATGTGGCCACCTATTCCAGGAACTCCAGAAAACTTTACTACTATCAGGTTATCACATTATTCAATTTGTAGATCAGAAATATGTAATAAATGAAGAGATAAGTCTTCTAGTAACTTACTGTACAATAGTAGAGCTGTCTGTAACACAATGATATATCATAAAAGTACCATTAAACTATTACAGGCATTCTACCTCCACAACTCTGCCAGAATTTAACAGTAGATATATAGAAAAATCAATAATAGGTTAAGTTAGTGGAACAGTATTATTGGACTTTAAAAAAATAGATATTGTAAATCATGACATACTCTGTTAGGGCATCTCTTAGAAAGGAGTATTAGGATACTTTATTAAACTATTTTATTAAATGTTTCCTATTGTACTTATGGGACTTACTAAACAAGTAACTCATTATTGGCAAAATTCAGTCCAGAGAGGACAATCAACACAAGAACCTTCATGATTGCCTAGGTTTTGCATTAACCTTCTCTGGACAGGGGTGAAATTCACTCCATTTGAAATAAAAATAATTTTCAGATTGTGTCATGGCATCTGGTGTGTCTTTCTGTTTTTCATGACTGGCAAAAGATATCTGTACAGCACTTCAGTTGTGCTGAGGATCTTTATTATGGTGAGACAGTTTTGAATCAGCTACGTAGCTCTCATGTCTAAAGGTGTTGCTGCATGCTAACTTACATGCATGTTAAGGGTGCTTAAAACGTGAGTGTCCACACATTGAGGTAGGAAAACACATGCTAAGGGCCCTCTGAATGGCTCAGCCTCTTCATCAAGGATTCTATCTAATTGGTTTTGGGTGGTTTCTGTTGCAGTCATGCGTGCCTGCTCTGCAGGCATAAAACCAGTTGGGAATGATTCTCCAATATCCCAGGAAGCACCATTCCTATTTGCTCTGTCTACAATGACAGCAGGAGCAGCTGGGGGAGGACCTAAAGGTAGGATTCTCCTCTCCCCTCCTATTACTCTCCCCCTTCCAGATCCAAGAGCTCCCCTGTCCATTCCCCTCACCCCCAGGACACCTCTCCTGTCTTCTACTCCTTGGTATTCCCCTTCTCCACCTTCCCCCACTCCTCCCTGCCCCCAGAGCTCCTTCTCTGCCTCCCAACCCTGACAGCTCACCTACAGCTCCCAATGCAGTCCCAGTGGAAAAAAGCAGAGAAGAGGAACTGGTCTGCTACTGCTGCCAAGCTGTGGCTGCTCTTTGGGCTGGTCCAGGGTTCCCATTCCCTGCCTGCTCTAATGAAAGCTGCAGGTAAGCCATGAGCTGTTGCAGGGAGAGGGGCAATGAGTGGGGATCTGGGTGTGGGGGGAGGTTGGCATGATTCACCATGTGGTGGGGGCAGGTGGCACCCCCCCACATGGTGGCCACCATGTTGCTTGCCCCCCGCACCCTCAAATCAGACCCACCCTCTTTCACACCCTAGATCCCTGGTCACTGCCATTCCAGTGCTGTCCTGGTGGATGGAGCAAGCAGGAATAACCCACCTGCTACTGCCACTCTCAGCCCAGACAGCAGCCATGGTTTGATAGCAGCAGCAGTGGCAGTGGGCAGGTTCCCCTTCCATGTTTGCTCTAGCAGGATAGTGTTAGGAGCCGTAGGTGAGCTGTGAGGGCCTGGGAGGACAGGGGAGGAATCCTAGACAGATAGCCCCAGGGATGGGGGACGGGGCAGCTTCAGGCCCAATCCTGGCTGGACCCTTCCAGTCCCTGGCTTCCCACAATCTGGGTCACCTCCTGTGCCTCTAAGAGCAGGCAAGTTGGGCTTGGCTCCTACATATGCCCTTGCTCACCAGCCCTCTAAGAGCAGGTCAGAGCAGTGCAGGTTACAGGGGATATTAAATCTTAACATGTTATTTAAAATTAATTTAAAAAATAAAATTAAACTTAGCATGTCAGGCCATAAATTAATTCAAATAGTTGTACCTGTGGGGGCCGAGAAACCCTGGCAGAATGGGGCCACTGATGGAGTGGAATTGAGGTGCTAGAGACGCAGCGGTTGTTGGAAGCCAAAAAAACCTTTACTTACCCAGCAGGCTGTAGGCACGTTCCTTGAAGTTACAGAACTTAAACGGAACACGGGCACACTGATGCTCACACTCACGCAGGGTATGGGGCATTGGATGATTACGGCAGGGAGTCATTGTCGGTTGATCAGGCCTCCTTCATGGCTTGGAAATGCATGTGGGGATCTCTCCTCATGCGCATCTGAGCACTCCTCTGGTTTGGGCGGGCATCGCCCAACCCTTTTACTCGGTCAGCGAACCAATTGCCGACCGACACGCTTGCATAATTTATGGTGGGCCAATTGTAAGCATGCACTCGTTGGTGCAGCTGCAAGGTTTTGGTGGGCTCTGATCCTGCACCGAGACTCTTTCCCGCATTGCAAGGGAAATTCCTGCACCTGTGCTTGCAATGTGCTTAACACAGCTGTGCTGAGGCATTTCTTAACTGTTTTGCACAGACAGTACCCTCCACACTAGAAATACTAAACCATATAACCAAAAATCACTTGGTTAAGTGAAATCTTTCCTGAGATGTTTATTCTAAGGGAAGATGGACCACTGAACAATATATTAACTATATCTTTTTGAAAAAATGGTATTCATAGTACTCAGAATAAATTTAATGCAAGTTCTATATAAAAATACTGCTAATTCCTAACTTGTCTTTTGCCTAGTGTGACCATATGTTTGGCCAGGACAGTCCTGGATTTTGTAGTTCATCCCAGCATCCTGGCTGGTTGCCTAAAACTGAAGCAAAATTTCCAGACTGGTAATGCCACCCAATCTGCATGTGCCTGGCCTGGCTCCTGAGCAGTAGTTGTAGGTGGGGGGCAGATTGGGTTGAGCACCTCTCCTCCTGGCTAGCTTGGAGATCACCCAAGGTGGGACAGGCCAGGGGAGGGGGCTGGAGCCACGGCTCAGGTACTTGTGCAGGGTGAGCTGGGATGGCTGTCTGTAGCTGGCAGCATCATGTTCTGACACTGTCTCTGCTGCCAAAGCCTGGGCTGTGCGCAGCAACCCTGGGCAGCTGCTGACAGCAGCTGTGGGGCGCAGGGGCCACTGTAGGGTGGGTGTGGAGCCTGGCTGCAGGGTCATCCCACCCTGTTCTGTCATCAGGGCTCCCTGGAGCTGCAGAGTCAGTGTGTGTACGCACATGTGTGGGGGGTGTATGTGTGGTGCCCCCCATCCCACATTTCCTTCAAAATAATATGGTCACCCTACTTCTGCCTGGCTTCCGACTAACACAGCTAACTACTCCTGATTTTGTGTTGTTAGAAGTATTATAGGACCAAACCTGGCAATGTGCATAACATTGGTATAGCTCAGGGAATGGCCTTTAAGCTGCTAAAACCTGTGTACTAATAGAGAAATCCATCTCCATCACAGACTAATACTCTTTTTGGTTTCTTCTGGAGCACAGTGCAAACTGATAATGGGATCATACTAAAGGTCTGACATAGAAAAGTTTAAATTTAAATATGTGTTTAATTCTCATATGGCATTTGGATGTAAGAACGTATTTCAGTGTTATTCTGAATAGGGTTGATTTGTTGAATTATCATCTGGGGCTCTGTGTGACAACATAAGTGATCATTAGATTTTCAGAAAACCATTGCTCTTTGCCCTGAGCCCACATTTCTTCTTGCCTTTGTGAACATGTCAATGCCTAGTGTTGTATAATAAAGCTGACTACCAGCTACCTGTTTCATTGAACAAACTGCTGCTTATGCACGGACTCTGCCATCTTCTGTTACTTTCTCTTTCCTTATGTACCATGATTTGGATAAGATTTCATCCATGGCATTTCAAAGTCATATTTCACATTTCAAAGAAAATTGTTGATGGTGGTCATATACAGTATGAAGAATAACATGAGCTCAAAATAACATAATTCTTAAAGTGATACATAATTAAGCAAGCTGGAGATGTATCTTATTTCAAAAATATTTGTTCATATTTTATAATCCATTCAATTTGTGTTTCCTCTGTAAATATGTCCCAGTACCTTTGCAGAAAGCCATTTTCAGTTTTAAAACCTGATTTTTTTTAATGCTTATCCGATCAATAAATGGGGAAAAAACTAAGCAAAACAAGGCAAAATAAAAATGCCCTTATGATTTCCCTGAGAAATCTCAACTGAACAAAACAGCATGAATTGGAAATCAGAAGGAAAACAATTTACAGATGTTTTGTGAATGAGTTTAGATAATGAATACATCTTAGTGAGTCAGTGTCTGTTTTATGCATAAAGTCTAGATCAGGACTTTCCAAATTCCCAGCAACCAGGGACCACATACTACAGAGGGCTAACATGGTGTCTACCTTTAAGAAAGGGAAGAAGGATTATCCTGCAAACTATAGATTGGTTGGTTTGACTTTAGTTCTGGGAACAATTTTTGAAAAAAAATATTAAGGAAGCCATCAATTACAAGTTGGTAACAGCTGGGTTATTAAGAAGCAACCAGCATGGCTTTTTCAAGGGTAGTTCATGCCTGACAAACTTGATGTCCTTCTGTGATCAGGTAACTAACCATCTGGATGAGGGACATGAGGTTGGTATCATTTACTTAGACTTCAGGAAAGCCTTTGATTCTGTTTCACATGTGATTCTCTTGACCGGACTGGGGGGTACTGGGCTGAGCCAGTCTTAAGAGAGGTAGGTGGATACCTGGCTTAGAGGCCAATCCCAAAGAGTTGTAGTCGATAGGATGGCCCCATCTTGGAGGGCTGTCTCCAATGGTGTCCCCCAGAGTTTGGTCCTGGGATCCAAACTCTTTAACATATTTATTAATTACTTGGATTAGGGGGTGAAAAGCTCAGTGATTAAGTTTTTGAATGATTCTAAGCTGTGGGGAAATGCTGGTACATCAGAAGATAGCATAAAGATCCAGGATGACCTTGACAGACTGGTTTTATGGGTGGAACGTAATCTGATGAGATTTAACAGGGAGAAGTACAGGTTTCTTCATCTGCGTAGGAAGAACCTTCACCATAACTACACGATGGGTGGTGGTGAACTGGGTGGCACAGCATCTGAACAAAACCTGGGGGTCACAATTGACTGGAATATGAACATGAGCCAACAGTGCAATAAGGTTGCCAGTAGGGCAAACAGAACTCTGGCGTGCATCAGTCAACGTGTTGCCAATAGATCCAGGGAGGTGCTCCTCCCTTTCTATTTGGCATCGATGAAACCATAGGTGGAGTACTGTGTCCAGTTCTGGGCACCACACTTCAAGAAGGATGTGGATAAGCTCAAGAGGGCACAAAGAAGGGCCACCCATATGATTAGGGGCACAGAGGATAGGCCTATGAGAAGAGACTCCAGTAATTGGGACTGTTCAGCTGAGAAAGAGAAGGCTGAGAGACGACTTGATAGTCACCTACAAGTATGTCAGAGGTGAGCATCAAGACCTAGGGAAGCAACTCTTTGGGAAGGCACCTCATGGGAAGACAAGCTAAATGAGTGTAAATTCAGGCTGGACATAAGAAAAAAACTTTTTCTCTGTAAGGGTCACCAGAATCTGGAACACACTCCCAACAGAGGTGGTGCAATCACCATTCTTGGAGTTGTTCAAGATGCAGCTGGACAAGTACCTTGTTGAGCTCATCTGAGCCCAATAACTTCATGCTCATGGCAGGGGACCCGATTTGATGATCTTGCAGGTCTCTTCTGGTCTTTTGATGATATGATTCTATGAGTATGTGCATATATATATATATATATACATATATATATATATTATATATAGACCAGGCCCTGAGTTTTTTGACTGCAGAAGGCATGATACTACCTAATTATAGTAGCAACAATATTGTGCACAGTCAATATTGTGATGATCACCTCTGTTTAGTAAATTGATCACAATTTAATTTGCAGTTTCAGCGAACAATATATGTATCAGATAATTCTATTTATCTATTATTTCTCTGGAGCAGAAAGCATAAAAAAATCCTGTTTACATCAATTATTACACTTTAACTCACCCATAATGTAACGGGTGGTACCCCAGCCTGCTACTGGGGGCTGCAGACTCTGGTTCCTGTCCCTGTAGCTCTGGCAACTGAGGGCTCCATCCAGCAGGGCTGTGGGGGAGGCAGGTGCTGTAAGTGGGGAGCGAGAGGCACCAGCAGGGTCAGAGGGCTGTCGGTCATGGGTGAGGGGCAAGGGCTTGGGCAGGTCAGTGGCATATCAAGGCTGATCAGCACCACAAAGCAATAGTGTGGGTGGGAGGACAGGTGCAGCTGGATGTGTGTCCTGGTGAGTGAAGTGAGCTCTGATTTTCCATGATTAAAAACCCCCAAAATCAAACACCAAATTTTATAGGTATTTAGAATTTATTTTATTATAGCAATTGAGGCACTGGTAGACTTCCAAATTGCTTTAAAATTGTAAACATATCAATAAAACATTTTGCTCAATTGATATATATATATATATATATATATACACACACACACACACATACACACACATTCATTTTAATTGTGAAAAATTGTGAATTTTGGTGTTTTTAACCTGAGAATTTGCAAGTCTTAAACAAAGAAAATGAGGATACCTGTCACAAGATATTATCCAAAAACATCTGTTGAAGTAAGTTGCTGCTCACAAAGGCTTGTGTGTCTCTGAATTAGCTGGTCTATAAGGTGCAACTCTGTTCTGCCTTCTGTTTGACTTTAGACTTACACACATAACTCCTTTAGATTTTCAGATTTGTCTAAGTGACTGAAAAGCACAGGTTTCATTTACCTCTAGATGCCTACATGTCTTTGAAAATCCCTCTCTTGGCATCTACAAACCTAATTGTCCGTACCCATTAAAAATCAGATAGTTTATTTATTCCATCAATGCTAAGACTATATTATGTTTGTGATATGAATTTAAAGTTGAGAAAATTGCTTTTTCTCTTTTGCAGGAAATTAAGTGTCCTTAACAGTTCTTTCATTCCAAAATGGAATGAGATTAGGGAGCCCACAGAAGAAAATTCTGGAAAAAAATGTTTTAGTTTGTTTATACATGTACATATATGTTCATGTAAGTCAACCTGAAGGATTATTTTCCAGACATTTCAAATTTGTCAGTGATACATGCATACATATTATATTTTATACATACACACACATAGAAAAACATAAAATACTCTGCTGAAATGTTATAAGACTGTTCCATTATGATTTGGTTTAAATCAACACACTTTACAGGAACAGTTAAACTACGATGAAATGGCACTTTCTGACTGAACCCTTTTCCATCTGAGAATTCCAAACCAGCTCTATATACAACTTTAATGCTGCTGAAAACAAATGTAATTATTATAAAATTATGCAATCACAGACCTCTAACTTATATATTTTTCCCTAAAAGCTAAAATGAGTGGCATATTTTAATATGTTATTCTTTCTGTATACTACTGTCAAATATAGGTATTTTTATTGATTTTATATAATAAATTCTTTCTTTAAGAACCTGTATTTAAGTAACATAGCTATCATGTATCGTTCACAGATACCATAAAAGAAGCATACATGCTAGTTTTTTATTGCCTTCTGGATTCACAAAATTCTAGTTTTAGGCCTTTGCTTTAGGGGGGCTTGGGTATTCCTAAATAAGAAAGAATTTAATATTTGTTATGCACAAATTGTCATGAAATTAAGGTAGAGATTCAATATCCTGCGGAATAAAGCTGAGTCTTCATCAAATATGTTTTCTGTGTACAGAAAGCTTGTGGAATATCTTTAAGAACCACTCACACTGTGGCAAAAAGCTTACTCAGACTAGGTACAGATGTTACACATCAACCCGTATAAGTCATTGGAAACTGGTCTACGTTCATAACAAAACAGAAATTCAGTGCAGACTAGTTCAGAAATGGCAGGACCCAGTCTAAGACAGACCTGGACTGATGTGGTATCAGACTTAATTGATTTAGATTAGACCAGTCTATTGAACGTCTGTACCAGATCCCCTACTGACTTAAGTTACATTGCTGTCTGCCAGCACCCTAAGCTGCTTTGCAGGTCCCTGTAGCCCTTCTCCCAGGTTGATGCTCTGTAACTCAGCCTATGCTTGGCTGCTCTGGCTGAGCATCCAGTGGGACCCACCCCGAGGTTATCACAGAGCTGAGTCAGCAAAGCCTCTTTCTCCAGCCTCACATTCTGCCTCCAACATCTCTGAGCCAAAAGTAGGGTGGGGACAGGAACAAGGACAGAGGCTTTTCTTGCACGAACCTGACTCAGGTTCTCCTAGACCCAAGGCAGTACAGCATCTCCCCAGCCCTGTGTCCTGCCTTTGGCCAGTTGTTAGCTGCAGTCAGGCAGGGAAGCAGAGGCTTGTGCTGCATAGACCCAGTGGTCCATCAACTGGGCTGTACTGGGCAGCGGGGAGCCTGCTGGGAGGCATATAGGAGTACCCCCAACCTGTTGGCCTCAGCCAGCATAAGCAGCCTGCCTGCTCCTCTTCTCCCCCCTGCCCCCACAAGGGCAAATGTGTGTTGTGTTCACTCCTGAACCAACCTAGGGTACTTAGAGTAAAGCACATAACTTAGATCACTTCCTCCTTGGGCTTTTTTAATGTCTGCACCTGGCCTCAGTCTCAGATTGAATTCTCTCTGAATAAGAATCAAAATTGTTAACTGCGTATGCTATATATAGCAACTAGCAAAATAGGATCTTGCTTCAGTAAATTAAAAAAAAAAGAAAAACCTATTAGAGTGGCAAACTATCTACAGGACTGAAATCATTAGAGTTATATATGGTTGAAAACTCTTACTGAACAAATCCCAACTCATGAAAACAACCCCCCCCCCTCTGTTTTATCACTTCGTGCTATTGACAAACTTGTCTTCTGTCTAATCATGGAAATATGAAAATGGGAAATAAAGAAGACCTTGTGACCTGAATAACTGAGGGCAGCTGCTGAGCTTACTTTATCAGTCTGTGTCAGCAGTAGTATAACAAGGGATGGGTGAGCAAGGTACCAGCTTCAGCACTGACCTAGGTGGAACACCAGAATGGCAGCCTGCTATGCATTCTGTGCTGTGGCCACAGCAGCAGCCAGGGGCAGGGACACCACAGTGCTACTGTGGCAGCAGCAGCAGCAACAACTAGGGTGGGCAGACCATGCTGCAGCACCAGTAGCCAGGAGACTCTGATTCCTGCCCAATCCCTCCCTCTCTCTATGCTCCATACCTCACCCTGTGCTTGGCACCCCTCCCTTTCAGGATTTGTTTTTCCTTCCTTTTCCTTCCTGCTTTCCAGTTTGAAACACAGTGGAGAGCATCACCTGATGCTTTCAGTAAGGTAATCAATATAAATTTTTGCTATATAATAGACCAAACATTGTCACCTGACCATCTTGGTGCTGTCTTGGTGAAGAGGCGCTTAGAAAAACTGAGTGTGTTTAAGTCAGCAGGCCCAGATGATCTTCATCCAAGGCTGCTGAAGGAATTGGCCAGTGTCATAGCAGAGCCACTGGCATGGCTGTTTGAGTACTCATGGTACTCAGGTCAGGTCCCAGAGGACTGAAAAAGGGCCAATGTGGTCCCTGTTTTCAAGAAGTGGAGGAAGGAGGATCTGGGTAACTATAGACTGGTTAGTCTCACCTTTTCCTTGGGAAAAAAACTTTGAAAAATTATTAAGTATCACATTTGTGAGAGTCCAGCAGGAAAAATAACGCTGAAAGGCAAAGCATGGATTCATAGCAGGTAGATCTTTCCTGACTAACCTTGTTTCTTTTTATGACGAGGGCACAAAATGCTTAGATGCAGAAGTCGCAGTAGATGTCATTTACTTGGATTTTAAGAAAGCCTTTGACATGGTATCTTATCCTATTCTCATAAATAAACTGAGTAGCTGTGATGTAGATGATTACACAATCAGGTGGGTGGCAAATTGGCTTAGGCGTCACACCCAGAGAATGGTGGTGGATGGGTTGGTAACGACCTGGAAAGGTCTGGGCAGTGGAGTCCCACAAGGCTTGGTCCTTGGATCAATATCATGATCAGTGACTTGGATGAGGGTGTGGAGAGCACACTGTTCAAATTCACAGATGATATCAAATTATGGGGTAAAGTTAACACACTAGAGGTTAGGGAATGAATCCAAGTGGATTTGAACAGGTTGGAAAAGTGGGCAGAACAGAATAGGATGCAGTTCAAGACAAGTGCAAAATGCTGCACCTGGGCAAAAAGAATTACCAGCATGCTTACAGGCTGGAGGATGACCTTCTCAGCAGTACAGCAGTGGAAAAGGATCTGAGTCATTGCTGACACCAAGATGAATATGAGTCATCAATGTGATAAAGTGATCAGTAAAGTTAACCGCATTTTATCATGCATTAGCAGGCACATGATGAACAGGTCCAGGGAAGTGATACTTTCCCCCCCCGGCACACTGGCCAGGCCACTGTTGGTGTCCTGTATCCAGTTTTGGATGCCACACTCCAAGAGGTTTCATATAGCTAGGTTTGCTCCCATTTTATATTTGCTTTCTGCTTATATTTCAGTGAATTAATTTAATGGAGACAATATTCACCAAAAATGGAATTTTAAAATTAATTTCAATCTTGTAGAGTTTTTATTATCTTTTGGTAAGCCCCAGAATCTCTGACCACCACATCTATTTCTTCCTGACCCAAAATGCGCTTATTAGTATGACCACGAGTGGAACAAGCCAGACACTTCTGGAGTTTTCAAGTATCCAGGGCACTTAACTAGGCCAACTTTTTTTGAAACATTTCATTCTGAGCACATCTGTACTCTCACTGTTTATAGCGCTTCAAAGGCACTCAGCATTTCAAACAAAACAGATGTCCACACACAGAGTCTTCTTTCTTTTCTGTCCTTTCTGATATTTTGTTATGACTGTCTAAGGGCAGGATTTTTTTTTTTTTTTTTGCAAAAGTAAATGGGAACCAAAATTCAAGATTTGGTTATTTCTCCTTGTTCTTTATCATAGCAAGGAGCAAAGGTCACTTTAAGGAGAATATTCACTTGAATGGACTTTACTGAATGGGAAAGAGGAACTTTTCTGCAAAGGAGGGAGCACATAACTTTTGAATTGCATTTATTTTCATCTTTACTGGGGTTTTTTATTTCCTGTTTCACATATTGAATAAAGTTTAAAGGAATTTCCATGGAGTAATAGGTGTTCTAACAATCAATCATAGTATCTTTAGCAGTGGCCTATACAGTTTTAATAATGTAACAGTAAAAAGAAGATCCCAGAAATCTTTCTAGTCTTAGGCCCTGTCCTTACAGTGGCCTGTTCTTTCTACAAGAAAGGTGGACTACCAGTTGAAACTTTTGAAAAGGAAGGGGAGCTGGCATTGCAGCAGTGTCATCTAGGACTTTTGTTGAGGACTTCCACTATAGCTTGCGGGTCTGTGTATTCTTCCCACCATGCCCCACTCAAAAAACTGTAAGACCAAGACTTCAGCCTCAGTTTTAAAATATTAATAATGTACTGTCTTCAGTAATATATATTGTCTTCAGAGGGACATATTAAATCTTTTGAATATGGTGACATAATAGCTTCTCTGATAATGTCATAATTTTACAGATTGCCTGAAATACTGATCATTTCCAATGCATCAGTAGCTTTTATGCTGTCATGCCCTGAATATATCATGTTCATTTAAAAATAAATCATCTTTGAAATGCAGACACAGTTCCTTCTCTGATGTGCTTCTTCTAATTATCTATTTTATACATTTGTGAGAAGTAGCACCAGTTATCAAACATAGAAGAGATAGCAGATTCATATTTCTTCTGACATGTTTACCCATGATTACATTATGGCAAAATATATATATATACATATCAAGATAGTAGCTGCACACCAATCCAAATATAACAGTTCTACATCAATAGCTATTTTTTTGTTTGCATAATATTACACTAAATACTTGCATATAATGATATGCTTAAAGATACATATTCACAGTAAATTTTCATCTATCTGTTTATATTACATAGAACAATATAGCATAATATACCATATCTAAAAATTACTGGTGAAATCCTGGCTCCATTCAACTCAGTGGCAAAATCCCATGAATCTCTATACTGCCACGATTTCACAAACAGCTTTAGGTCTGGCACGTGCTGTTATATTGTTCTTAATAATATTATAGACAGATATACAATACTGAAAAACAAGAGTATAAAAAGGCTAATGTCTGGTTCTTTGAAAATCTAGCAGTCACATTATAATGAGATCCATTATGTTTTCAAGACACAAAGCTCAAGCCTGTGATTTCACTCCACATGAATTTTATATTAAATAAGAAATAAGAGAACACGACAGAAAATACATTTCCCAAAACCAAGCATAGCCCCCTCTCTCTCAACATGCTGCCTCACAAAATGGCAGCTGCCCCACTGCAAAACAAACCACATATGTCAATTTGCTGCACACAGACACTGACATCATAACTGTTGCATGTAGCTGCAGATCCAAAAACCAGATACATAACAAGGTAAATGCAAGTGATAGTAAGACAAATGATTTTAGGAAAATTTATCTGAGGAAGTGCAAAGTGCTTGAAGGAAAGTTGACTGAAGTCCATAATACATGTAAAACCTACAGCAGAGGACTGCAATTGTTTTTTTAGAAAAAAACTTGAGAGCCTGCAATTGAACCACCCAGACTGTTTGAACAGGTAAAAGGGTAACTGAGGCATACATGATTAACTAGTAAAAAGAACTCAAAGTGATAAGCAGATGGCTTTAGACAAATATAAACCATCTGGAAAGAAGGCAGATTAGAAAAAAGAAGGAAAAAATCAAGTCAATATATAAACAGGACTAAAACAAATTCTTAAAGTAAAAAACAAAGAGTATTCAAAATTAGTGAGAAAAACTTGATCAAACATATCTATGCTAAATAAAATTTTTAAATACATGGCATTTGAAAGAGATGCTTGGGACTGGGAGACAAAAGAAACAGCAGATTCCTTGATTGTTATGTTTCTGCTTTTATTGAGTTGAGGAAAGAAAAGTGAAAGCTGCCAAGAACTATATTCATGCGATTAAGCTGCACTATGGAAAAGTACTTCAAATTTACATCTCTGCATTTTAATTAATATAAGTGAGAACATAATCATAACCAATTATGCCATAAAGAGCTATTGCTCTTTCAAAATTTATACTTTAAAAACAATACTGGGTTTGTGTTAAAATGTGTTTGCTTTACTTTTCTATTCATTTTTTACATAAAACGCACATAAATTGATTATTCAACAGTGTAAGTCATTCCCTAGGTTGCAGTACAGCTAGAAACTAATAGCACTTATGACCCATCTTTACTGGTAAAATGAACTTCAGTTATTATTTCTCACCTCCTCTGCTCCTACATTATCTCAGGTCCTCATAATCAGGGATCCGGGTTTTCTGTTTCCCATGGAAAAATGGAGTAAAACACAGATTTCCCCCTTTATCAGAGGAGATTGCAGATTTCTCATTTTAGCAAAGAACCCCACAGGTTTGTAACGAGCCTGCTGCAGACTGGCATCGCTCCATCCTGCAAGGGGCTGGGAGGGAGCAGAAGAAGGGTGGTCAGGCATGGGGTACCATGTGCATGTATATGCACATGGCTGCCAGGCCGCCTAAAGAGCAGCTCCTGCTGGTAAGTAGCAGGCCCAGGATTGAAGCCTCTATAGGGAGGGGGGTTTTGGGCAGGGCTGGGGCTAGGGCTAGGGCTAGGACTACTGCCCAGCTGGGTGGTGCATGGGGCTTGGGGTCACAATGCACAGCTGCAGGGCCCTGGCAGCAAGCAGGACGAGCTACGGGGAGTTCATCCAGGGGATGGGAGGGTATGAAGCCAGTTCCCTACCACTGCACACGCTGCATGCATTGCCGGGGAGGCAGTGGGGGCCTGTGTTCCCCAGATCTGTGTGTGGGGCAGCTGTGAGCATGGACCTCACAAGATCATTGGATCCAGCCCCCTGCCCAAAGGGCAGGAAGTTAGCTGGGGTCAGATTACCCCAGCAAGATCAGCATAAAAGCATTTCTTAAAGGTACCCGGAGTAGGTGCTTGTACCACTTCTGGGGGGGAGTCTATTCCAGACTCTAGAGACTTGGACGGTAAAGAAGTTTTTCCTTATATCCAGTTTAAAATGGTCTTCCAGCAGTTGGTGATCATTAGACCTTGTCTTCCCTTGGGGTACCCTGGTGAACAGATGTTCTCCCAGTTCCTGATGCACACCCCTTATATACTTATAAGATTGCAAACCAAGTCACCCCTGAGCCTTTGCTTCTGCAGGCTTTGAGTCTCATGCCTCTCAGACTTTCTTCATAAGGTCTGGTTTCTTGACCTCTAATCATGCATGTGGCTTTCTAGATTTTCTCAAACTTAAAGGTGTGGAGCCCAGAATTGGTTGTAGTACTTCAACTCTGCAGTAATTTGGAGGTTTTTTTATCAGAGAATTTGCAATTTTTATAAGAGAGTTTGCAATTTGTTATTTCTTTTTTAATCAGCGAAAACCAGGATCCCTGTTTTATAATTATGCCACCTCTCAAAAATAATTCTAGTCCTAACTTTAACTAGGTGTTGCAGGGTATATGAGAAATACATAACATACTATTTCTTTAGACATACCTACCATTTATACACATTACATTTTTCTAGGTTTAATCCATACCACAGATGTCACTACATGTGGATGTCTGTAGTCTGAATTAAAACTAGCTGCAGTCTGAATCAATTAATCTTCACTGAGTGAGGATTAAAATGAATACAGACTGAGGCAGTCTGAATTAGGCAATTTAAACTGTGTTGCTTTTAAGAAAAACAGTCCTTAAGAACTCAGATAAGCATTCCTTAGGAATGCAGTTAAGGATTGCAAATATCAGTCCCCTCAAGGGAAACTCAGTTGGGTGTTTGCAATACAACAAAGGCTATCAGACATAAAGTAACACCTTTACAAGTCAAATGTGCTAACAACACCTCACTTTGACTAAGTGCCAGTATCCTGACTAAGCCCCCAACCCTGCCCAAGCACAAGCACATGGGTTACTGGCTGGTGAAGAAGTGGGCACATCCCCTTGGTCATCTATAAACCCTTAATTCAAATTGAAATGTAATTTAAATTGTGATGTTATGATGTGTATGGTCTAGTTTCTTGGTGTATGTAAATCACAGTTGCCCAGCCTTGATCTCAAATTATCAGCTTATTCTTTGTTTCTTTTTCTCAGTGGAGACCCCAGATCACTCCTGCCACATCTTCATGTTAAAGGATTTATATCAGGAGTGTGCAACTTAAACACCACTGGACAATGAGGTACTGAACAATCACCTTGCAAGTTTTGATTTTTTTCATAAATGAACTGGTTGGCCAAAATTAAAAACTCACAGTGTTGTTTATAATAAGGTTCTTTTTTTTTCTTGTTTCTCAGGTATTACTTCATCATAGGCTGAAGAAAATGCCAGAAGCCTGTTCCCCAAGCTACTAAATCAATGATTTCTCCCAGGGAGGTAAGCATATATCCAGGATCCCTATCTAAGCATCCCAAAATAAACTCAGGTATTATAAAGAAAAAAAAGTTCCAGTTCTTAGGGCTCAGTAAGTATAAATCCCCCATTTTTTCCTACCCGGGTATAAGGCCAACAAAAAAAAAAGGTTTCTTCGCCTTTAAGCATCCTAAGCGGCATTAGGCTTATTGCATTTACGTTTCTTCATTGTAAATGTGCTCTAGCCTGACTCGACCTTGTGATAAAAAAAATAAGAAAAGTTTTTCTTGTCACTGTAGGACTCAGCCATCTCTGCTCGGCTCCTCCTCTGTTTCCTCAAGTCACTTCGGCTCCCGGATGGCATTCTCAGCATCGCTGATTCAGTCAGCATTCCCTGGCTTGGCACAGTCCTCCATCTCCTCCAGCCGGATGAACTCTGACTCCTCTTCACCCCCACCTTCCCTATTCTCATTCCCGTGCATCACGCCTCTCTCTCTGTTTTCATCCGGGGCTCTTGCCTCCTCTCTCTGTCTTCAGAGCCACTCTAGTTTCATTGAGTAGCTGCTCTGGAAGCGCGGCTCTCTCTTTTCCCTTGCTGGTTCTCGCCATTGCTGTTCAGCTTGTGCCGTCACCAGTTCTCTTTCTTCATGACAGATGTGAATCAGTTAACACAGTTTATAAAATGGTGGACATGTCTATAAACGGCCACAGCATGGAACTTTTGGGGGTTTTTTGTTTTTCATGATCTAACTTTACGACTCACTCTTAGGGAAAAGTGACAGAAAAGAAACTTCTACAGATGACACAAGTCTCACTTACAAAATTCTCACTGTACTAGAAATTTCACCCAGGCACCGTATTGGACTTTTGAAAAGAAAAGTTAATAGCAAAATCAATTACTCTCTCTAGGGAATTCAGTTACATAGAACAAGATATAATATTATAATATATTGCTGGCAGTGTAGTCTAGAACTGAACAAAAGACTGAGACTTAGGAGACCTAGATTCTAATTCTGACCGCAGACCTGCTGTGAGGCCTTGTGGAAACCTTATCTTTTTTCTGTGACTTAATTTCTTCATCCATAAAGGGAAATGATGTTACTCACCTCTTTTTTCCAGATGCTTTGAGACATATATGGTCAATACTGCTATGAAAGAGATAAGCTTCTTCATTGCTTACAAGCTGTTACAAGTCTTAATGGAGAAGATTGAGGAAACACTTTGGATTGTGTGCTTTATTCTCCAGTAATCACTTATGGTATTATCGCAAAGAGATGTTTTCTTTATTATGTTCAGAAATCACAGAGCCACTCCTTAGATCTTGTTTGCTTTAATAGACTAACTGACTTCTGCTTAATGACTGCAGGCTAATTATTTAAATTGAATTGTCCCTTGTTAAGAAGACTACTTAAATCTCATGTATTATGAGCGGTTAAATGATACATACATCTTGTCATGGCCTTATTTTGGGGGACAGATCTTACCATTAGCTCCTTAGTCTTGTCTTCAAAAGATAATGGCCTTTTTCAGGATGAGTCTCTTAATATATTCCTACTTTACTGCCTATTTACTGTTTCAAAATAAAAAAGGTCACCATGAATAAAGCCAAACTAAGGTGATCAAAATGTATTATGAAAGAGAATAAAAAACAAATATAATCTTTCCTTTCATCAAGATAATAGGAAACACCCTTTTTCACCCTACACCTGGGCACTTCTTTTTATAGAAAGAGATTACATGTTTAAACAGAGGAAAAATGCTCAAAAATCCAATAAAATTTGGAATGCATAGCTACAAGCAATAGCAGGGGATTTTCACCCAATATATTTGCCAGCAAATCAATACCAAGAGTAAATCCTTCTGCATTGTGGGCAATCAAATGTTCACTAACAGGTACTATCACCTAAATTAATATAATCCCTGAAGTGCTCTGCATGTGTCAAAGTTAATACCAAAGGAAGCTTGTGCTTCACTTGTGATAAGCTGACAGCTATTTCTTAATAATGGTTTAAATAAAAGGAAATTATATGGAGACTTTGAATTAAATTATGCTGAACTGTCTTGGCACAGATGAAGTTTCTTCCTTCCCTAGACAATATTTTTTTCTCATGCTTATAAACACACTGGGCCAACAGCTGTATTACTCTCAGCTTGAAATGCAGGCAAAATGTAGCTGATCTAGAGTGTGATTATTAAAAAAAAAGGGACAATAACTTTTTTACTGAACATAATGTTAACCTACAAAATATTTTCTGAACCGTGGAAATAATTAATTCAAGCACTTATTACCCATCTAGTAATGGTCAACGCAATAGATCTTTCAACTTCCCTGGGATGAGGGGCAAATGCTGACATTTACAATAAACACTTCCTCAATATTCAGCAATTATTTCTAAGTTACATTGTGACTGCATAAAGACCAGTATGGTAACCCCAAATATCTTAATGAGCTGCTTCTTCTGGTTAAGCACACTTTTTTTTCCCTTTTTTTAAACATCTGTAAGCAGCCTTTATTTCTTTGCCATGATCTTGCAACAGCTCCCTAGATGTTTCCTGACTCCATTCCTGGCAAAATGCTTTCATGCATCACAGGTTCCAGCAGCTTTCTGTCCTCACCTGCTGTTGAAGTCAAGTCTAGCATAGTGTTAGGTGAGGGGAGGGCAGGATGGCACCTTCATGTGTTGGTTCTGCCTAACTTAAACAAAGCTGTCCAGAGGCCATGGTCAGCAGGCAGTGGAGTGCATGGGGGCAGTGGCAACTTCTGGTTGGCTCTGTGCCATTGCCAATTCATGTGGCTGTGCCAGTAGCTGATATTTTTCTGCCACCTCCCTCTCCTCAAGTTATCCCACCTTGGTTATGCTACTGAACATAGCTGTCTCTTGGTCAAGCTATGAATGATGCCTCCTGATTTTAAACCCTTAGACCATCATCACATCACATTTTATGGCATAAAATCATGACTTAACAGGGTGAATGACAGAAATTAATTAAAGGTGGTACATTGTGATTTGTCAGAAGAAGAAGCATATTCTTTTTAGACAGGTATTACTGTTATCATGTTAATGAGGAAATGACCTACTGTAATTAGGGGAAGGAAGTCTGAGATACCAGACTAATGAGTCACAAGCCCAAAGAGTGGGTGTATGAAAGTTACATATCTTATACAGCTCTAATAAGTCACCTTTCACAAAACAATTTACACTTCAATAATGATGTTAAAATCAGATACAGAACAGGAGCCTTTACTGATCAGCACATTGACGAATCTAATGGAGTTTTCCAAATGTATCTTGGGAGATAAGAGATAAATCCTACCTTCCAATATAAGATATTTTTGGCTACCACTTTTAAGAAGAGTAAGAAAGGATTTTTAAAATAGACTGGGGAAAAAGAGGAGTTGCTAATTAATAAAGAAGGAAGAAAAATATCGTGCGGAGTCTAAAATATACTATTACATTGCATTTATAAACTGGCCTCTGCCAATATGAGAAAAGACAGTTCAGAATGATTAATTAGGTAGTAATGAAGAAGCTAGACCTGATCCTGATTCCTCTTACAAATGTTTTTTTCTACAGTAGTATAACTCTCTTTCTCAGTGAAATTAATGTTTATTTGCACAAGCATAGGAGTCAGAATCAGACCTTTTGACAAGCCAGCTATTGCTAAAAAGTTGGTAAAGCAATATTCAGATAAACAAAATATATACAAATTAGCATTTGTGGATGAGCAAAGGCATGAAGGATCTTGGGAACTATAGTATGAGATTAACCAACAGCTTTTTAAAATAAAAATGCTGTAGGTCCTGACCCTTCACAAAATTATTCAAATGCTTACATTTAAACTTGAGAGTAGTCCCATTGACTGTAAGAGAATTCAAAATATGCTCTAAAATTAACCAAATAAGCAAGTATTTGCAGGATCAGACCTTTCAGGAACTAGTGAGATATTAAGCAAGAAAAAAATACTGATTTTAAGGACAGGAAGGAACAGTCCTGGAACATATAATCTGGTAAATCACATTACAATCCTTCAGAAAATAATGGAATAAATAAGATAAAAATAATTTAAACCATTAAACTGATAGTAGTTACTTGGTATAATAATTAGTAATAAACACCGAATGAGGTTATGATTATAGAACTGGATGCTTGATGAAATGCAAATGGACTTCAGTAGGAGTTGCAATGGCATACTAAAAAACAGTTTTTGGTCTACTGTCTAGTATCAATAAGACATTGGATGCAACCAGCCAGGAGTCATAGTTGAAAAATTAAAATCTCAACTGACTTGGAAATTAACCTTATCTTGTGGATTTTAAACAAACTTGCATGCATAAACAAAAGGAACTGAATTTAGGGAGGAAAAAATAAAGTTCATCTTTAGAGGCATCTGACCAGCGAGGGACCTGTTGGAACTGAGAACTATGCAGTTTAGCCCAACACTGATATGGGTGATATGATAATCATCACCATGGAGGAGAAGATTTGTTGAGAATGGGCTCTGAGATATAAAAAGAAATAATGGGTTATAGCAAAGTAAATAACTATAAAGGAAATTGTTCAAACTGTGAAATCTATATATTAGAGTACAGAGTAGTCTCCCAGGTATTAATGAGACTTTACATACTTTATAGCCCCCTTTTCATTTTTTTATAAAGTCAAAGCACTTTACAAAATAAGCAAATAAAGGGTGCCTGTACACATGTGGGATGCCTGCTCCTATGTTTTCCAATCAGAATGAATTTGAGCAGGCTCAATCAATTAGTTGGAGCAGACTCAATTCATTGAGTCTTCTGGGGCCTTTTAATTAGAACACTCCAGTCATTTCACCATTATGTGTATTCAGTGCCCCCCACATTTCAAAATGTTTCCCCCGCCCGCCGTCCTGGAGCATGAGTATACACGTTCAGTGTGTTACTGATACCATTTTACAAATAGGAGAAATGAGTACAGAGTTGTTGCATTCCTGCTTCTATACTTCAGCTGCATAATTGCAGTGGGGAGACTTGGGTAGTCCCAGGTTCTGCTCACTCATAACACCTGAACAGAGGAGGAGCTGAGCTCTGTGTTTTGCAGTGGGTATGAACCCCTTTCTGGGTTTTCCTGGACATGTTCTCATTTTGGACCCTTGGATCTCTGCCTGGGTAGTTTTCTGAAGTCTGAACCAGCCTCTGGGATTTTGCTTTTCTCCACTGGTGGGAACAGGAGGAGGACAACTGGAGACAGGTACACGTGCATCTCTGCATGCACACACATGTGGCTGGCATACAGCCAGGCAGAATAGTGACACCAGATGAGGCAACTGGTTGCAGGTAGGTCTGTGGGGGGCAGGGTTGGAGGGCCAGGGCTTGGGAACCAGCCAGGGGGCTGTGGGGGGTGGCAGGGGTGTGTGGAGGGGCTGGACGTGTGTGTGCAGGGGGAGGAGGGCAGGTGGCTGCTGCCACTGGGGGAAGCATCTGATCCAGGTGCTCAAGTTGTTGTGAAGGGGTGGGGGGCAGTCTCCTGCCCCTGCAGTGGGGGAAGGGGTATCCCTTTGAGCCCATTAGGGAGCTCCATATCCAGGCCAGTGGCACTGAGGTGGTACTCTTGCTTGCGGAGCCAGGTTGGCCAGGAGACACTGCCTGGGGGCTGCTGGAACAGGGGGGATGCTGGAGCCCTGGCCCAGGGTGGGTGGAGCCACAGGCCTCCCCTTTTCCCTCATGCCCATGCTGGCTCCTGCCCATGTCGCTCCACTGCCATCCATGCAAATTGGAGTCATTGCAATTTGGGCTGGTCAGAACAGGGGCAGCCTGGGGCCTCCTCCTACAGGGATGGGGAGAGCAGGGGGCTGCAGGTCAGGAATGAGAAGCACTGGAAGTGCTGGGGGCTGTGGGTTCTGAGTGAGGAGCACCAGCATAGCTGGGTCAGGAGTGAGGGGCATGGGCAGGGCCAGGGGGCTGTGGGTGAGGAGTGAGGTGTCTCCCTCAACAGGTATCCTCTTTTTTGGAACTGGAAATATGGTAACCCTAGTTATCCTCTTGCTGCTTTTGTGTACCAGAACAGTGTTGACTGCACTGCTAAGAGACAACCTAGATTCACAGAGACAGAGAAGGATTTAACTCTCTGTGAAGTAGATCAAAAGGAGGATGAATGCTCATTGATTGCTATGTCATCATGCAATATATGCATTGAACATTTCACTTGTTCCTTAATCTTTATGGCTAAATAGTTGCCCTATCTACCCTCTGTCGTCTCCTCTCTTCACAGTATTTTGTTTCTGGCTTAAAATCAGTAATGCTGAAACAAGGAACTACTATTATTAAAGTTCCTGTAAAGCCATTGATTTGTACTTTTGTGTTGCAAATGAATGCTGCAAGATAACTCTGACTGCTGTCTTTCCTATCCAGCTTTCAGGGCCTTAGTAACCTGAGGACTTTTCCAATTTAATAGGCAGCTGTGATTCAAGCCTACAAGTGCTGTCAAGGTGATGGTATCTGGTCAAACTGGGAGTCACAAGTACTTTTACTGTTTTCACATTGGGGTGAAAACAAATCAATAAACTGACTGAGGCTATTTCTGAGAAAAAAGAAAGAAAGCAAAAAGTGCAGAGGTGAAGATTTCACAAGGTAGATTAGTATCATCTACAAGGCAGCCTCTAGCTATTTTTTATCCCCAACTGCACTTCATGGACTGTGTTAAATAATACTGAAGTACCACTTATTGACTTACCTAGTTTTCCTTATTATTGTAGAAAAACTTATACAGGTTTAAATGAAGAATAGGATTATGGATTACTCTTTGTGCCGTCACACTATTATTTTCTTTAAAAAGTAAATATTTCCAAAGTTAGAGCTAACCAAACCATTCATAGATTTTGTTTTTTCTTGATATTTTGTTCTTCTTGATATCACGGCAAGTTTTGACAGATTTGGAAGACATTAGGAATCTCTTAGTGTTGTTAAAAGTCTTTTTGTTTTATGTTTCTATGTCCTAATAACCTAAGTGGTCTAAATAACCAATGTATTTAAAACTAGTCAAGTGAAACTTGGGTAGTAGAAGCAAGTGAAAACTAAACTCCATGAGTTAAAGTTAGACATGGTCTGCTCACTCCTCACTGGGATTTCATAGATTCATAGATGTTAGGGTCAGAAGGGACCTCAGCAGATCATCAAGTCTGGCCCCTTGCATAGGCAGGAAACAGTGCTGGGTTCAGATGACCCCAGCCAGATACTTATCTAAACTCTTCTTGAAGACCCTGAGGGTAGGGACAAGCACCACCTCTCTTGGGAGCCTTTGGGAGTGGCTCTTTGGCCACTTTAACTGTGAAGAAGTTCTTCCTAATGTCCAGTCTAAATCTGCTCTCTGCTAGCTTGTAGCCATTATTTCTTCTGACCCCCAGGGACGCCTTGGTGAGTACAGACTCACCAATTCCCTTATGCACTCCCATGATGAATTTGTAGGCAGCCACAAGGTCGCCTCTCAACTTTCTCATGCAGAGGCTGAAGAGGTCCAGGTGCCCCAGTCTCTCCTAGTAGGGCTTGGCTTCCAAGCCGTTAACTGTACGAGTGGCCCTTCTCTGGACCCTCTCCAGGTTATCCACATCCCTCTTGAAATG
>JAGPOW010001543.1:65324153-65337856 GCA_030014935.1 Caiman crocodilus | reverse complement strand
GTTAAATTGCATTCTATTGTTTTCTCCCCACTACCTATTTGTCCAACCTGTCCAGGTCTGCCTGTAGTTGTTCCCTGCCCTCCAGTGTGTCCACTTCTCCCCACAGTTTTGTATCATCTGAAAACTTGGTCAGAATAGCTTCACTCCCTCATCCAAGTCACTGATGAAGACATTGAAGACTATTGGTCCAAAGATCGAGCCCTGCAGGACCCCAGTGCCCATATCCTTCTAGGTCGATACTGACCCATCCACTACCACTCTCTGGGTCTGACCCTCTAGCCAATTTGCCACCCTGGACTGTGTAATCATTCAAGTCACAACCCCTTAACTTGTTCCCCAGTGTGGGGTGGGATACCGCAACAAAGGCCTTCCTGAAGTCTAAGTAGATGATGTCAACCCCTACTCCTGCGTCCAGGTGTTTTGTAACCTGGTCATAAAAAGAGACTAGATTAGTCAGGCATGATCTACCTGTTACGAACCTGTGCTGGTTTCCCCTCAGCATAATTTTTCCTGCTGGGCTTTCGCATATATGAGCCTTAATAATCTTTTCAAAGACTTTGCCAAGGATGGAGGTGATACTGACTGGCCTATAGTTGCCTGGGTCCTTCTTCCTCCCCTTCTTAAAAATAGACATCACATTGGCCCTTTTCCAGTCCTCCAGGACCTGGCCTGTGCACCACAAGTGTTTAAATATTCTTGCCAGTGGCTGTGCAATGACATCAGCCAATGCCTTCAATACCCTCAGATGGAGCTCATTCAGGCCTGCTGACTTAAATGCATCCAGTTCTTCCAAGTGACTCTGCAACATCTCAGGGTCAGCGCTTGATAGTCTGGTGCCCTGCTGTTGTCTCTCTACAATCCCATTGTGAGTCTTGTCTTGCCCGTCATTTAGGAACACTGAGGCAAAGAACTCATTGAGGAATTCAGCCTTGTCCCCCCGTCTGTCACCAATTGCTTTTGCCCATTCAGTAGCGGTCCTATTCTGCCCTGGGCCTTTCTTTTACTTCCTATATATCTGAAAAAAACAATTTTTTGTTATCCTTAACTTTGGACACTATCCTCAGCTGCATGGTAGCTTTGGCCTTTCTAACTGCCTCCCTACGACTGCAAGCTGAGGAGGTATGCTTCTCTTTAGTAATATCTTCCTTTTTCCACTGCTTATATGCCCCCCTTCTTGCCCTTAGGTTGCTCTGGATTTCTCTGGTCAGCCAGGGAAGCCTCTTGGCCTCTTTCTACCCTTTCCCCCACATTGGGATTGTTTCCCTCTGTGCCTGAAGGTTCGTTTCCTTAAGGCACAGCCACTCTTCCTGGGCTCCCATCATGCCAAATTTCTTACTCTGCAGTGTTTAATCGATTAAACACGTGAGTTTGCTGAAGTCAGCCTTCCTAAAATCTAGCACTTCCACCCTACTAGTTACCTTTCCTACTCTACGCCTTATGATGAATTCTATTATTTGGTGGTCATTGTCCCCCAGGTGAGCACTGATCTGTTGGTCCCCTACCATGTCATCCCCTGTTGCCAATACCAGGTCCAGTAAGGCATTCCCCCTAGTGGGACCGTGTACCTCCTTCATCAGGTGGAGGTCCTGTACACAGGATAGGAACCTTCATGAACAGTGGGAATTTGCTGTCTGCATTTCCCAGCAGATGTCACGGTAATTTAGGTCCCCCATGACTACTGCCTCCCTAGTTTTTATGGTCTCCAAGAGCTACCTCAGGAATTCCAAATCTAGTTCTTCCCCTTGGTGTGGGCATCTGCCCTACCACCAAATCTCTTTCCCCTTGACCTCCATGTACCCTAACCCACAATCCTTCTACTTTCTCCTCCTCCAATTCCATTTTGATAAAGGTCGATGTGTAATGCTCCTTGACAAAGAGCGCAACCCCTCCCCCTCTCCTCCCCACTCTATCCTTTCTGTA
The DNA here is from genome assembly GCA_030014935.1 of Caiman crocodilus. Taxonomy (NCBI): domain Eukaryota; kingdom Metazoa; phylum Chordata; order Crocodylia; family Alligatoridae; genus Caiman; species Caiman crocodilus. The sequence goes on along the minus strand of JAGPOW010001543.1, from coordinate 65,335,936 downwards.
CAACTTATAGGCCTCAATGTGTACCGCCCAGTTGTGGGTAGTCTCACAAGGTTTCAGTTAACCCCATTAAGTCATAAGTGTTTTCTGCAAGCAGGAGTGCTAGTTCATCCTGCTTGTTCCCCATGCTCCTAGCATTGTTGTATAGGCACTCGAGCCCTGTGACTGGCACCTTTGTTGCCCCCCGGCTCTGATGCTCAATGGGTCCCTTATTGCTTACCTGCTTATTGCTTACCTGTGCTGTACTGCTGGCTGTCCCATGGATTGCAGGTTCCTGATATCCTCCTTATTCTGCCTCCCCATCCCCCAGCTGAGCTAGTTTAAAGCCTGATGTAGATCAGCAAACCTGTTGGAAAAAAAACTTTTACCTTTTGCTGGGAGGTGAAGTCCATTGCACCCCCAGGAAGTCCCTTACCAGGAAGTGTGGGTCTTGGTCTAGGAAGCCAAATCCTGCACTATGGCACCGACTCCTGAGCGGCAGATTGACCTCTCTGATGCAGGCGCTGTGATGGCTACTGAGACCTCTGACCAGGAGGACGGACGAGAAGACCACCTGTGCCCCTGTCTCTCTAAGCCTGGCCCCCAGAGCCCTGTAGTCACCCATGACATGGTCAGGACTACTCCTGGCTGTGTCATTGGTTTGATCTGTCATTACCTGCATCAAGGGTGTTGAACTTGTTTGGCCCGCTGGGCTGGATTTGGCCTACAGGGATCCTCACAGGCTGGATCCATACATGTTAGGAATGTCAGGGTGGGGCAAGTGATGATGATGGTGGGATGAGTGGTGACAGTTGGGATTAATTTAGCCCTCACTTGCCCCTCACTGCCAATGTGTGTTACAAGCAGGAGTCCATGTCCTAGATTTGGCAGCGGGTGCCACTTTGAAATTTCCTGTCTTTTTGCCAGCCAGTCCTGCAGGCAGCACAACGTGGCTCTGTGGACTGTACGTAGCCTTTGGGCCATATTTTTGCACTTATGTATCTTTAACAGATACTATTTTTTACCAGGCAATCTTATGAGTTTAGTCTCAGAATTTGTGTAAATGAAGGTCACAGTTAAATATTCATCTACTAGTAGTTATGACAAACTTCCAAAAAGAGAAAGAGCTATATTATAAATGGGCCCTGGCTCTTGGGGTGGAATGCAGAATGTTAAGTTAGGCACTTAGGCTCCTTATAGAGTGCCTGGTGAGAGGAGAGCCCCTGAGAATGGGAGCTATGCAAACCTATGCACTGGGTGAGGAGCTATTTAGGGCTAGCCAACAAGAAATAATGATAGCCTTGTCCAGCCTTGCACCTTAGAAGTCTCACTGAAGGTTGCAGGTAGGCTCTGTAAATATAAATCCAAGAATCCTCCCCTGGAGGTAAGTTTTTAGTCCATTTCTTTTAAAAACTGAGCAAGGCCATTTTTTTTAACCACAAAGCTGGAGGAGTAGTATCAGCCCATGTTTGGTACAATAATCTAGCAGTTAGAGCGTTTGCCCAAGTTGTAAGCGAACCATACTTAATTTCTGCTTCTACCTTAGAAGATTCACATGTCAGGAGAATGATACAACTGTTAGGCTATAGGTAGCAGTAGTCCACAGCCTTTCTGTTGAAGTTATATTACTATGCATAAAAGAATTCGGGATAAATTGGTCTAGAGAAGGGGTGGGCAAATCTGGCCTTCCAGGTGGTTTCATTGAGTCTACAGGTGTCTACCAAATTAACTGTACCCTGCTCAGCCTGCATGCTTCACTCCCAACCTCTTGCATGGGAGGGATATGGCCCTGGCTCCAGCATAGCTTCTAGGGACCTGCTCGGCTTTCCTGGTGTCCAGTGGCTCCTCCTGTGTCCCAGTTGCAGCGCTTACTCCAGACACCAGGTAGGGAAGCTGCAGCTGGGTGTGAGTGCAGAGTGTAGGGCTGGCAAGTGTGTGGAGCCCAGGATCCATGCACAGCAGGGTGGTAGGAGCATGGGTGGGCAGGGTGTGGGTGTGTGATGGGAGTGAATGAGGGTGGGTGGGGGGGGACTCACCATATTCCCTCCCCATAGCGGACAGCTGCTGTTGTTGGCAGCAGCTGGCAGTGGGCCCTTGGGGTGTTCATGGCACATATAGGAACAGCTGCTGGGTGGCATGTGGCTCTGGCTAGTTTCAGGAGCTGAATATGATGGCAAGGAGTGGAGTGAGGATGGTTTGCCTCTATCATATGCAACTCCTGGCACTCCTGGTTAGAGGGGGCAGGGGTCCCAAGATGGTGACCAGGGGGCAGAGCACCTGTCAAGGGGCAAGTCTAACATTGTGGCCCTTGACAGTTCAGCAGAACTCATTAAAGCACCCAGCCAAAATAATTGCCCACCCCTGGTCTAGAGAAAGGAGTGCAGCTCTGTGACCCAGTTGCCATTTTGAGAAAGGTGTCCTAGGTTCCAGTGCCTGTTTCAGAGACATTATTCATTTTTTCCAATGGCTGTTTTTGTGTTACAATGGCTATTTCAGGGTTTACTTGGCTGAGGCTACTGAGGTATGTGCACTCTCTCTTTGGCCTAATGAATCTTCTTCACCATAACATAACTTCAGTGGGAGAAGTAACTGCCGAACCCAGCTGTCCGGAGTAGGGGAGCAGACAGACAGAGAAGCCCTCAGCTAGCCATAGTTACTTGGATGGAATTGGCTTTTGGACACTTGAGTTTCCCCCCCACTTCCCATTAAAGTGCTGTCCCCATTACACTTTTTGCGTGTAGGTGCTACAGGATGAGAGCTCTGTGGGCTCTCAGCAAGACAGTACAGGCATTTTCTTTGTCTAGTATGAGTGCTCATGACTCCTAGTGTCCTAGTCTGGATCCTGATTCCAGATTCCTGGAACTGAGTTCCTAGTCTGGTTCCCCTTACCTTTGTTGCTCCCTGAACCTCTTCCCTAGCTCCTAATCTTTGTTTCATGAATGGAGCACAATACAATAATATAGTGGACTATAGCAAATGGCTCTTTATTAAATGTATCATATTCAGTGTTGCTGTTTAAGCACATAGAGATTTTGGCTATAGGCAGACATTATGCATAAACCGCTTTAAGTGACCAGAAACTGGTTTAAGCCTCCAACAGAACACACATTCTATGCGCAGAAACCAGTTTCAAAATGGCTGAAGCCAGTTTGAGATAAACCTGGTTGAATGTAATATCAGATGTAACTGATTGAGCTCAAACCAGTTTATGAAATGACTTTCCCAGACCCCTTCCTGGTTTAATTTAAACCAGAGTCCTCCAACAGTCCAGCGTGCTCCCTGGCTCTGCCCATCTGCTCTCTAGCCCAAGCAGGGATGGGATGTGGTGAGACACCAGCTGGCATGGCCCTGTTAAGGTAAAGTGTGTGTGTGTGGGGGCGTAATTTTTCTCTCCTTCTCCTCCTCCCCCACTGCAACTGGGGTTTGCATGTCTGCTGGGGAGCAGAAGGGAGGGGGCTGCAGTGGTGGCCCCTGGGGCTCGCAGACCCCAGATGCAGGGCAGAAGGGACAGAGGGAGAAATTAACCCTTCTCTTTGCACCCCTTCACTTTAATGGCACTATGCTAGGGCTCTGTTCTGTGATGGGGATACCTTTTCCCCGTTCTCCTCCACTTCTCTCCAGGGCGGGGATGGAGGGCTCTTTGCAGCACTGTAGGGGGGCTTCTCCTCCCTCTCCCCCTCCCCTTCCCCCCCCGCCACCATGGGGCTGGGAGTGGGGCTCTATGAAAGGCTGCCTAGCCCTAGAAAAGGGCTCTTTCCCCTGCAGGGTGAGGAGAGGGCTCTGTTCAGTGCTGGGGGGGGTACTCTTCCCCCACTTCCACCTCCTCCTCCCTCTGCCATCACTAGGCAGGGAGGGGAGGGGGCTCTGTGCAGCACTGCCTGGCCCAGCCGGGCCCAGCGGTGGTGCACGGCGTGTGTGTAACTGAGCCACAGGTGCTGGGGTGGCCCCACCCCACTACCCGGGCTGGCCTGACTCAGCCCCAGCCAAGAAAGCCTTGTGGTGGGGCTGGGCTGGGTTGCAGGGGCAGGGCCACCCCCAGCAGGTGGATCTCAGTGATGGGGATGCTGAGCCCTGGCAGCAGCCCAGCCCAGCCCAGCCCCACCCATCATGTGCAGCCGGTGGCCAGCTGGGAAGAAGGCTACCCAAGCCAGCTCAGAGGCACTGTGGGGCCTTGTGGGCCCCAGTCAGGCCCTATGGTGGGCAGCTGCTGGGGTCAGTCTCCATGGCAACCCCAGCCCTGTGCTATCACAGTACAACTGTGGCTGAGGTCTCCATGGAGACCAGCCCCACCCATTTGGGCAGAGGTTTCTGGGAAACGGAGTCCACTGCCAGCCGGATCTGACCCGCAGGCTGGACTTTGCCTGCCTCTGCCCTAGTGTCTGAACTTGTGACTTATGACTTCTGGCAGGGACTGCACCCCGCCTTAAGCAGGGTTACCCCCCTACCCCCCTGCCTCAGCATGCTGTCCCTGGGCAAGGCTGTGGGCAAGCCCCCCACTCTCCACTCGAGTGGGGAGTGAGGGGGGAAGGTCTGGCAGGAGCTGTACCCCCACAGGAAGGTCCAGGCTGGGGTCCCATTCTGGTCAGGGAGGGGGTTTAAACACCCTCTCCCCTGGCACCTCAGTGTGCTGACCCCAGGCTGGGGCCTGGTCAGGTATCCCACTCTCTGCTTGAGCAGGGAGAGGGAGACAAAAGCCTGGCAGGGACTGCTTCCCCACCCATCGAGCAGGGAGCAGTAGGCCAAAAGCCAGACAGACTGGGGCTGGGGTCCCATGTATCCTGTGGAGGGGGTTTTAAGCCTCTTCCTCCCCTGCGTCAACCTGCCAGCCCCAGGCAGGGTCTGGCCACCCCTCCACTTGTTCAGGAAGGAGGGGAAAAACCTTGGAGGGCTTCTTCCCTCCAAGCGTCCTTCCCTTTCTTTTGGCAGTGGCCAGCAGGCTGGGAGGCATGCTCTAAACCTCCACCCCAGCTTCTGGCCTGAGCCGCTGCAGGGATGTTGCTCCATTGCGGGCATCAAAGTGAATGTGTGTTTGCTTGCTGCTTAGTTCAGTCCAGTTTAGTCTAATCTGCAAGGATTGAATCGGTTCAGCCTTCCTTCAGCTTTTTGACTATCTGTACCTAGCCCAAATGTCATCAAATCTTGAAATTTTGACTTTTTTACATCTGTAAAATTGGTTCTACCTGCTGTAATGTGTATGCTAACCCATTACTTCTTTTTAAAGTGCTTTGAGAACTGTGGATGAAAAGAGTGTGATAAGAATAGGCTGCTATGTTGCCTGGTAGTTACAACCATTAGAAAAGAGATAAGACTCTGAAGCTAAATGAGGCGAAGAGCTCACTGTAGTGACCAAGTACTAGAGACATGTAGCTGTACAATAAACTGTGAAAACAATGCCCCAGTGGTGCACATTTTCAGTCTAAAATGCTGTTGTAAGATAGAGATTTAACAGTGTTTATACATTCACAATTACACCTCTGTATTGTTAAAATTAGCTGGTTTCTTAAAAGCTCCTAACAATTACAATTGGATCTATCACTTGCAAATGTCAAATATTAGTAACTAATATCCAGAGGGATCTGAATAGGAATTTATCAAAACAATCCATAGATCCTGCAATTTAAAATAATGTTATCTCCTAAACTAATTAGCAGGCATACTACCAAATTCTCAAAAAGCTTGCTCTGTACTCAAATAAAATAACCCCTTAACTATGGTTTGCCACTTCATGACTGTTAACATTTTTAGTAGTAAATGCATCAGATCAGGAGGTACTTTCAGAATTGTAGTTGTTCCGTGTGTATAGCACTCATATTTGCTTACAGCTGATCCCTAGACATATCAAGACAGAGCTAGTCATGTGCAGAGATTGGTTCCAAAAAAACAAAACAAAAAAGGAGTTGTGTTGCTACAGTCATTCTCTACTCATCTTTATATAATTTATAGAACACTCTCTTTTTATTGTTACTAATGGCAATTTATTATAATACAAAAGGAAGACTTTTTTAAAGAATAAATTATCAGAATTTTCATATTGCACTATCTTCAAGCTCACTGACCACAGTGACAAAATACAGCGTGTTCTGATGACCCGCCTTTCCAGAAGAGCTAGCAGTAGAAACGTTTCCTACAAACTCCAGAGTTTAAGGTCTAAGAAACACTATGCAACATTAATTCAGAATGGCAGAGTTTATACTAGCTGTGAGCTGTGCCTTCACCACTTCTCACAAGAAGTGAACTAATGAGGCATTTTTTCTTTATGGTTCACCCATTGTAATGTATCTCTGTTGTGTATTGTAAATTTGCTATCCCTCTTCTTTTGCATTTACATTTTCCCCTTCTCCATATGCATTTCCTTTAATAAATGTATTGCTGTCTATTAAAAACAGAAAGGACTGCAGCAATAAGGCAGTCCCACATGGTGGTCCACATCATATTCTTTGGCTTTGCCAAGGAGTCAGAGTGCAAACCTTCTGAATTAAAAAGAAATTTTTATGACAGCACCGTCCTGTAGTGCAAATCAATCAATCACTGTCTTTTGAGCTCTCTTGGACATTTAGGATTCCAACAACAGAGTCCTCTACTTATATTTACAGAGAATACACTGAGAAAGAGGCAGGTAGAACAGCCACTAGCATGCTATGTACTGGATCCCAGCATGATATGTAATAATGACCTGTCAGGAAAGTAGGCTGTGTACCATCACACTGTGAAATATCCTGGGGGATTTTCTTTATGAATTCTAAGAAGATCCAGCAGGCCTTCAGGCAAGAATGAAGTCACACATAATTTAAATATTGTTTCATGCTTCCTTTTTAGGAAGCATTACTTCTTTCTTTGGTCTGTTTGAATCTATACTTCTTAAAATGATCAAAATAACATGGATGCCCTGAAATGTCCATTTTTCTCCTTCCACAGATGACTTTATTTTGGAAGTTTAAGATTTGCACTCTCACAACTTTTATCTCAGTAGGGGTTGGTAAAAAACATTCAGGAAAAAATATTCTGTTAACTATTATCTGATCATATTAAACAGGAATTGATTTTAGTGTCGTCTTATCTTTGTAATTTGGGAGCAGTTTGCAAGTAGAAGTGCATGATTGTGTGGGACAGGAGCACAGCATACTTCAGAAGTAGTAGTAACTGCAACCTCAGAGGGAACATATATTTTATATACATATGAGAGAGAAAAAGAGAGAAAGAGAGAGAGGGAGAGAGATCCATATCTATGTATCTATCTTTGTGTGTGTGTGTACGTGCACACACACGTGTGCAAACATTTCTGTGTGCGTGTGTGTGGTATAATCCTAAACATACAAGGCCAGCTTTGTCACATTTATAGAAAAACCTCACTGGCAGGTCATGCTAAATCTAAACCTTTTAATTAAAACTTGCCATAGATTTTTTTAGCTTATTTCTTTCTATTTTTCTTAAACTAAGCTATAACTGCCACTTAAGTAATCTAGATTCTACAGGAAATGCTTCTTTTTGTCTCCCATGGGACTGATGTATCTGCAGACATACTGTAGATTGCCAAAGTAGGCTTCATGCAGTTGGTAATGACCTTGTCCATACTTGTTCTCTCTCCCAGCTTCTATTCTTGATTAGCAGGAGCAGCAGCAGAGTAGCTGAAAATAACCAAAGTGAGTACTAGAAAAAGAAGCATCCCTTGAAAGAACAAAGAGAAGCTATGTGGCATTTTGGGGGGAGGAGAGGAGGTGCGGGAACATCATCTTATGAAATCTTTGTGTCATGCAGGTTCACATTAGAAGAAAGAAAGAAAATAGATGGTTATTTGACCCTTATCTCCAACCCTCAAAAGATAGCATGAATATAGGCAAGAGATGTTTTTGGGTAAAAACAGCTTGTGTTTACTGTGTATGGACAACAGGGGGGAATCTTCACTTTATGAAAAAACATTTCCTTTTCTGTAACCCTGTCTTGACCAAAGGAAACTTTTCTCTGTCTAAAAGGTGTTTAAAAATAATTAGGTAGGTCAGAAATGTTCTACGATGATCTTTTCTGCGTATCACGGAAGGTGCTATGGATGAATCATACAGGCATGACTCATACAAAGAAATACAATTTAGATATCTACATAGGCTAGTATGCAAAGCTTAAAAAGGTCTTAATTTACATGAAAAACAGAATAAAATGTGGGCACACACCTCATTTTCTCAGCAAGGTTTTACTGATAACAGCTATTCATAAGCTTCCTCATTTGGAGCTACATATTCTTTCACCCTCAACAACGAAAAAAACAATGTCACAGATGACAGCACCTCTGCCAATGAAAATCTCTCACTCCTTTTTTTCCCCTCTTCCATTGTTAAAGAGAACACATTAAAAAGTCAAACAAATAAACCTTTTTCTATAGTTAATTGCAATATAATTGTTACACCAGGAATCTACATTTAGAGAGGAAAAGATCAAGTTGCCCTTCTATGCAAAAATCTTTTACCTTTATTTTCTTGAAATGAGCTCATGTGCTATAAAAGTAGGACTTGTCACAATAAATACATATATTTCATTGAATAATACCGCATAAAATCTATATAACATGTTAAAATATACAGCGAGTCATTCTTGCTTCAGGGCTGCGCTATTATATGTTCTCTTCCTAAATACAGAGAAGCACATCTTTTAAAAAGATTTTCAATAGTGTACATGTATCTTACACATTAGATGTAGCAGCCTCCTTTTGGCTGTGTTCACCCTTGTGGCTTAGTTATCTCTTACATGCACAAATGATGATAGGTTTTTTTGCTGTAGAAAAAAGGGTGAATGAATAAAAGGAATGCAGTCTGCCTGTGGATAAAATATAGCCATTTACCAGACTTGCTTTCTAAATAAAGATTTTCATGGAAATGGCCAGATTTAATAAAGAGGAAGAAAAAAGAGCTAGGTAGATGCTCTTTTGTTTAAAAAACAAAACCCCCCAACAACAACTAAGGGTTCAATCCATGTATACATGTCCTAATTTAACTTCTGGAGAGCACATCTCACTATCCTTGTCTAGTCACATAAGCAAGTGAGTATATGATTGTGAAGAGGATGATGACAATGCTGTAGATATAATATATTCAATGCAAGGTGCCCTTGTGCATGTATGATATACACTGGCATTTTGAATAAGCAGATTGTAGCTATTTAAAGACTTGTTATGCCCTCATGGAAAAAAACTACCAGACAATTTCACCTACCTACAGTGATTTTGAAAACTATTTTGTCTATCTTATAACTAGTGACATTTGCTCTAAAGCCTAATCTTTGTAGCTAACTTTGTTCATCTGCTTTTGCCCTTTGTTTTTTATCTGACGTCACAGTCCTCTCTGTCATTTAACTTTCATGTTCCATACGTTCAGGGGATAAGCATCTACATTTTTTGAAAGAGAGAAAAAGAAGGGACAGACATGAAGTTATACAGCACAGTGGCAGGAATCCTGTTTGAAGTTCCTTTGTAAAATTACCATAGTCAAATTTAAATTTCTCAACTATGGTATTTCAAAAAAACATCCAGATCAATGGATGAACTTCAAGTCCTAGTGCTATTTAATCAGAAAGGAGTTTTTATTTCTGTGGCAATTAGTATTTCATCAAGTTTCTAAAACTGAGAATATGCAGAAATGTTAGGTTGGATAGCATTGTGGTAATAAGTTCATACAGAGAAACCACTTGCTTCATCTGGTCCATATTTCAGACAATAAACGATACTTGTTTATTGATTGTACATGGCAGGATGATTACTCACAAATACATTTCAGCAAACAGATAAACTATTTAAAGTACAACCAGGAACAAAGATTCTAGGACAAAAATGAATCTTCTGGGTCAGTAAGTGTAGTCCCTTACTCTCACAGATACCAAGTCCAGGTCCAGGTTATATAATCCCTCTCATAAATATAATAATCATCATCTTAAAAGTGTTTGGGTTTATTGCGTCAACTATTCCTATTGGAAAACTGTTCCAGGACCTTACTTTTCTAAGGTGAGGAACCTTCTTCTTGTTATTTAATGTTACTTAATTTTATTGATAGTCAGTTTATACCCATTTGATGCCAACATGGGATTTTAGCTTAAATTGCTCTCTGCCCTCTGTGGTGCTTGTGGCAGAAGGCCACATCTGCTTCTCCCCAAAAACTGCTCTGTGACAATTTGGTTAAGATGGGCCCTATGGAGGGTACACACCTTACCCTATCTCTTTAGGTAACCCGAGCTGGATACATTCCTGAGGGAGGGGAGAAGCCCGCTCCCTCTGCCTATGTGACTGGCATCACATACCTCAGTGAGGGGCTTGGGCTCTCTGGGGAGCTAGGAACTGCCAGTCTGCCCACTGGACCAGGTAAAAGAGGTCATAAGGCATATATAAGTTAAGGACTGCCCAGGAGGATGGAGCAGCAACCTTGAGAAAGACTCAGAGGGAGAAAAGAGCTGGAACATCAGAAACTTTCTCTCTCAAAACTCATGGTCAAGGAACTGCCTGCCTCCAGAGGGAATCTCCACCTGCCTCTGGATGATACTTGTGAGTACGCTACCGGAGATCTAACTAGATATATAGCTTGCAGTAACTCAGATGGGTGGTCAAAGGCTACCCCAGCCATTCAGTTTGCTCTATGGGATTTCTCTAATATTGCTTTAACCTCTACCTTATTCCAACCCTACCCCTTGTAACCAATGAAGTTCTCCTTTGTACCTAGCATGGGAGACTTATTAGGACGGGGTCTAGATTATGCCTTGGGGTCCCCTTGGTTCGGCTGACTAAGGGAGACCACTACTTGTGCTTCCGACTAAGGGAAGCATCTCAAGTTCTTGAAGTGAATCAAATACCCTCAAGGGCTACTAGGCCTGTGTTTCCCAGGGTGCGCAGAGCCAGAATCAAGCCCATCCCTTGGTAGTGACAGTGTTACCTCCAGGCTAGTGGGTGTTCTCCAGGAAGGGGGTCGTTCAGAAGTGAGACACCCCCAGGGAGGCACTCGGAGCCTGGAAGGTGGTCAGGTACAGTGAGGTGGGTCACTCAATGCAGGAGCACCCCTTACTTTCCCACCACAGTGCTTACCCCTTGATCTATTTAGAGAAAGTAACTATCATATCCCCTTTCATCCTTCATTTTGCCAGACTGAAGGTACATCTACACAAAATACTGTACTGTGCAGTAAATTTATCTACTGGGCAGTAAAGTGTCACTAGTGAACTGTGCGCTAAGATACCGTGCATGAAAATAGGCTAACTGAAGATACAGGTACTAGATTTACTGTGCATTAGCTAAAGCTCAGTAGTGCATGCATAGATACTGACCAGGAATAAATTTACTCCTAGATTCATAGATTCATAGATGTTAGGGTCAGAAGGGACCTCAATAGATCATCGAGTCTGACCCCTACATAGGCAGGAAAGAGTGCTAGGTTCAGAAGACCCCAACCAGATACTTATCTAACCTCCTCTTGAAGACCCTGAGGGTAGGGGAGAGCACTACGTCTCTTGGGAGCCTTTGGGAGTGGCCCTTTGACCACTTTAACTGTGAAGAAGTTCTTTCTAATGTCCAGTCTAAATCTGCTCTCTGCTAGCTTATAGCCATTATTTCTTGTGACCCCCAGGGACGCCTTGGTGAGTACAGACTCACCAATTCCCTTATGCGCTCCCATGATGAATTTATAGGCAGCCACAAGGTCGCCTCTCAACTTTCTCATGCAGAGGCTGAAGAGGTCCAGGTACCCCAGTCTCTCCTAGTAGGGCTTGGCTTCCAAGCCGTTAACTGTACGAGTGGCCCTTCTCTGGACCCTCTCCAGGTTATCCACATCCCTCTTGAAATG
>JAGPOW010001543.1:65285471-65319119 GCA_030014935.1 Caiman crocodilus | reverse complement strand
CTTGCTCCTACCTTGGGCGTCTTTAAGAGTAGATTGGATAGGTACTTGGCTGAGGTCCCGTGACCCTGGCACTCGTTCCTGCCATTGGCGGGGGGTCAGCCTAGATGGCCTGCTCTAGGCCCCTTCTGACCCTAGGCACTACGATACTACGATGATACTATTGGGGGTGTCCCACAGCAAGCCAAAAATTGGGTGAGCCTGGAAGATTTTTATCCCTCTGAAGACACAAAATGAAAGGACTGGATCAATTCTACCTTCAGGCTCTGGAAAGAGGTTCCCTGAAAGAGCCCCAGAATTCTGCAGCCAAGCTGGGCCAGCCACTGAGATCGGTTGTGGAAGGTTGGCCACTGGGGACAGTTGGGGAACTGAGGAAGGGACAAACCACTGCAGAGAGACTGCAGGGATCTTACTAAGGGGGCTGGAGTCATGAATGTGGGAGGCTCCAGGACCTGAGCCACCTGTACATGAAAGAAGTGAACAGAGCCCAGAAGTGATCCCTGGGTCTGATTAAAGGGGAAGTACCAGAGTTTGGGAGTTGGTGAGTGGGCATAGCTCTCTGCTCTTGTAGTGGCCTCTCATGTGGGGGGCCCTGAGGGGAGACCAGCCTCAGCTAGAGAGAGTGCAGCTGATGACAAGAGGAAAGGGGGGCCCACTAGAGAAGCTCTAACCCTGAGTGTCAAATAGAACCATGGGAGTAAGCAACCAGGAAAGTATACCCATCAGCCCTCCTTGAGGGTAGAAAGGGATGTCATGGGGAGGAGGTAGTGTATGCGTTACAGGAGGCCAAGCAAGGGCACCAGCCATCATCAGATGTAGAGCCCCGGGGCTATTGAGGGAATTTCCATTGCACCCACACCTGATTGATTATGCTTGCTTGAACTAAGGGGACTTCAGGACAACAGTAGTCAACTGAAAGACTGTTATTCAGGGTGTCTAAGACAGACCTACTGGGACTGTATCATTTTTTCAAAAGAGGGGTTGTCCCTATTTTGTTTCTTTTCAGTTTTGGATGCACATAAGGTTTTGTTTCTTTTGGATGCCTTACAGTATGGGGAATAAATCTACTGTCACTCTATCAAGGGTGTCATCACATACCTATACAAGTATATAAGTTGTTACAAAGTTAAATGGATTTATGAGCATTGAGTTCATTAGTATTATTCCCTATGTTAATTGCTAAGAATTAAACCTTAGAATACATAGTGGAGTATTATGCAAATATAAATATATGTATGTATATAAATATCTGAATGTAAATTCATATGTATCTATTAAGGCTGTGAAAAATGGCATTATTCTATTTCACCTTGCGTTTCAGTGGGTCAGTGGAACAGTGTTTCATCTTGAATTTTATTCTGAGTTGAAACAGCCGTTCCATTCTATTCCATTCTATTCAAAACAGAAAGGCTGTTTTGATGCTGTTTTGAGTTTTGCTGGGGATGGGCCCAGCCCAGCTGGGCTGACTTCCCATCCCTCATGCTAGAGCGTGCCAGGGCAGGTGGCAGACCAGCTGGGCTGCTTCCTGGTCCCTGTGCGAGATTGCACTGAGGTGGAAGGCAGCCCAGCTAGGCTGCTTTCCCATACCCCGCACTACATCACACTGGGGGTGGGAGGCAGCCCAGTTCAATCTGGTGCAAACTAGTGTGGGGATTGGGAAACAGTCCAGCTGGGCTGCTTTCTACCCCTGGTGTTATCTAGCACAGAGGACCAGGAAGCAGTCCAGCTGGGCTGCCTTCCACGCCCTACCAGATCTTGTGCTGGGGATGGAAAGTCAGCCCAGCTGGACTGACTTCCCATCCCCAGACTATGGTCAAAACGTTTCACCTTTCAAAACATTTTAAGCAGCCTTGTTTTGTTTTGAGGCTATTTCAAGGACCTTTGTTTTGTTTTGATTTTGCTGTTTCAACCAAAAAATTGGCCGAAACAGTGTCAAAATGAAATGGTTGCCAGAATTTTGCACAGCCCTAGTATCTATACATATTGTAAATACCCACCTGTTCTGTCACAGTGGTGTTACAGGAGGTATCCTCCGTACTTGGATTTTGAGGATCTTTGTTAGCCCAAAGGAACCAAAAGGATGGGTCTAGCTGGTGCCCCAGGCTAGGGACAGACATTCAAAAAGCCCAAGACTGAATTGATTAACTCTTTGCAGGTTAATCTGAGCTGTACAACTTAAACTGATGAAAAACTGGACAGACATTTTTCTGTTAAATCAGAAAATGCAGCCACATGCCTATAGTGGCTGAAGCCTGAAGCTGAGGGATGCTAAAGCATGCCTGCCAACCACTGCCAAAGGGAAGGGAAGAGAGAGACTCTCCAAGGCTCTCACCTCTCTGGTGGAGCTGAGGGGGCACCAGATGGGGCTGGCACAACACACAGGATGCCAACCACCAGCAGGGGGAGAGGGCAGCTGCTGCCAGACTGACAAGTGGAGTTGGGGAAAAAGTCTTTTTTCTGAAGCAAGCATGTATTAAACAGTGATTTGCAAAGTATACAGCAGGGAACTAACAACAATCTTCGCCTAAGCTAAGATACAGCCCAGTAAAACACAGCACACACAACTTAGTTTAACTTAAAATGTAAACCAGGAAGACAAGAATTAGTTTAACTAATCCTGAGGGCAGAATGTCTCCTTATAGCTAGGCATTCATAAATACTTCTGCATTATTTGGTGAAGTTGTCTGCAAGTCCCCTTAACTACATCTCCAGCATGTGTGATGATTGTCAGATCTTTGCCCACACTTCCCACCTCTCAGTCTCATCCAGCAGGCCTTGGCTCTGGGCTCACAGGTGCAGGGCTTGGGTCTTCACACAGGGAACTAGCTTGCCTCTCTTTCCCTGCTTCAGACACTGTGGAATTAATCCCTCCCTGCCTGGCTGCAGGCAAGCTGCAAATACTACAACCAAACCTGCAGGGGTTTCAGGGAAGAGAGAGGACAGGGGGAAGAATTAACTCCATTCCTGCTTGGCTGCACGCAAGTCATGGAGGTGTGACTGGGTCTGGCAAACCCCAGCTGCAGTCCCCAGGGTTTGCCAGTGAAGCAGGGAGGGAATGGTGCCAGCCAGGCACTGTGAGTGTATCAATTTAGTTGCAGGCTGACTGTGTGCTACAACTGTATCAGCCACTGGGCTATTTGATTCAGGATTGAGGAGGTGAAGTTGGGAGTGCAGCAATGACAAGTTTCACTTATAACAGTAAAAATCAATTTTGCTTGTAAGAGGAAAAAATATAGTTTGCACATATAGCAGTTAATAAAAAGATTAAGCTAATAAGCAGATAACATAACAATAAAAGTTAAAAATTGGCAGTGATAATAAAAACAGATGGACAAATTGACAAAGAGTTCCCAGTTGGTTAGCAACTTATTTATTGATAGTTCCTCGGTGTCAGGTACATGTCAAGTTGATTCAGCAAAGTCAGGTGTCCCCAATCCATGCTGTCAGAGGAAATACCTGGGAAGTTCCCTCAGTCAGGATTTGGTACTCGTTCACACTGGGAGTAAGGGATCTGGGGGCGTGAGAGAGCAATGACCATTCTGTTCCGTCCTTCCCGCTGGTCACTTAATGTGCGTGTTCTTTTATATCCTGTTCTATGCTAATCTGTTGGCTTTAGAGCCACTCACAATCTTACTCTATAGCTGTTACCCTATGGGGTTAAAAGGTATTAGAAATTATTATAATAAGTTACTGCCCAAGCTTGGGTTTACCCGATAAGCAAATCACACCACATCACTTTGGGGTCTGAGATTAGCATTATTCCCGCCCAAGTTCAACCTACTTGCAATTTTTTAAAGATACATTAATTATACCTTGTAGTTAGGTTTGTTAATCTTACTGACCTGAAGCAAAAAATTATTAAATCAGCTAAGTCTGCAGTTTATCCTTTTAGTTCTGTTTTTAAAACTTATGCCAGTCTTATGATTGATACAAATAGTTATATATAACATTACAGTTATACTCCAGATAGACAGGAAGCATTTGCAGGAAGCAGTTTCATAAGCTCTATTTTAGCCAATATTTATTATTGGCTAAAATCAGCCAATCTTATCAGATACTCTCAAAAAACAGATTTCTTTTTTGCTATAAGTTGCTCATTAACCCTTTTGGTTCTGGCCATCATGGGAAGGAGAGTGGACACAGGGAGAAATTTGCCTCAGGGGTCATGGCAGGCCAGTGTCTGGCCATACCCTTCCCCTGTTCTAGCTAGAGAGTAGAGGGGAGGGGCTAGCCCAGCTTACCAGAGCAGAGAGCAGAGCTTCACCCAGCCCAGAAAGCATGCCAGGATGCTGGGGGAGTCTGGTTTAACTTAAACCAACAAGGGGTCTGGGACAGACATTGCATAAACTGGTTTGACCCAAATCAGTTAAGTCTAATGTTACATTCATAGTATCATCATAGTATCATATCATAGTGCCTAGGGTCAGAAGGGGCCTAGAGCAGGCCATCTAGTCTGACCCCCTGCCAATGGC
Organism: Caiman crocodilus; assembly: GCA_030014935.1. Classification (NCBI taxonomy): domain Eukaryota; kingdom Metazoa; phylum Chordata; order Crocodylia; family Alligatoridae; genus Caiman; species Caiman crocodilus. The sequence goes on along the minus strand of JAGPOW010001543.1, from coordinate 65,314,650 downwards.
AGGAACGAGTGCCAGGGTCACAGGGTCACAGGACCTCAGCCAAGTACCTATCTAATCTACTCTTAAAGACGCCCAAAGTAGGAGCAAGAAAAGGTTCACCAGGTTCATCTCAAACCAGTTTCAGCCATTTTCAAACTGGATTATATGCACTGAACATCTGTTCTGTTACGGGTTTAAACAAGTGTCTGATCATTTAAACTGATATATGAGTAATGTCTGTCCCTAGCCTCAGGGTTCCACAAATTGCCACTGGCATCAGTTATCACCCCACAATGGGGTGTTATGTACCTTTTGCATATTGTATAAGGGAAGTGGTAACAAATGCTGACTTACTGAATTTTAATTTTAGTGGCATGCTACAAACATCCTAGCTATGATAGACATAAAAACATAGATGCTTCCATCCCAAAGCACAAGCCTGAAAGGAGATGTTACAAGACCATATATTAAATAATTCAAATATACTACTTACAGATTTATCTTAAAATATTATTAGTAGTGATTTATGTAACCAAATGTATTAGATGCTATTTGCTACAATAGATATATTTTTGTTAAAATGCTTGCATGTGTTATACAAACAAAACATTCTTGCCAGAGAAGATTTCTTTTTTTTTGATTGCAAATTGAGTTAATGCAATGACATTTATGCTATACATACAGAAATCTTACAAGCTTTAGCACCTAGTCTGGCAATTCAACCAACTGTAACCCCAAGGATGACCTATTATTGAAAGAGAATTACTATGTTATTACTAATAACATGACTAATTGTAAAGGCTAAGTTTAAGATCATAGGAAAGTAAGGCTGGAAAGCACCTCATGAGCTCACCTACTCCAGATGTTATGCAGGGCAGGATCATCCCTGACTACCATCCCAGTCAAGTATGTATCTAGCCTGCCCTTAAACATTTCCAGCAATGGAGATTCCACAACTTCTCCAGATAGCCTGTTCCAATATTTAACCACCAACTTAATTGGGACGTTCATTGTAATCTCCAAGCTAAATTTCCTCTTTTACAATTTGAGATAATTGCTTTTGGTTCTGTCCACTATAGCCACAGAGATAAATATAGCTCCATGCCACCTATAATCTCAATTTAGGTATTTGAAGACTGGTATCAAATATCCTTTCAGTTTTCTCTTCTCCAGCTCTAATCCTAGTTCTTTCAGCTTTTCCTCATAAGTCATGCCTCCCAGGCCCTTAATCATTTTTACTGTTCTGTGCTAGACTTTCTAAACTGTCCACATCCTTTTTGAAAAGTGGGGCTCAAAACTGGACACAGTACTCCAGGTGTGGCTTCACCATTGGCAAATAGAGTAAGAGAATCACTATTCTTGTTTTGCAAGAGATGCTTCTGTTCACACAGAACAAGAGCAACATTGTTGCAATATTCAATTTACAGGCCACTGTAACCCTCAGGTACTTGTAAGCAGTACTGAAGCCTAGCCAATCATTCCCAAGTCTGTATTTGTACATTAAATTATTCCATCTAAAGTGCAGGACTTTACACTTCTCCTTGTTGAATTTCATCTTATTTAGAACCACCTCTTCAGTTCATCCAGATCCTAGCCCTGCCCTCTACAGCGTGTGAACTCTACCCAGCATGGCATCATCTGCAAATTTGCTAAGAATGCACTCAATCCCTTTGTCCATGCCAGGGAGATGGGGTGGCAACCCTTTCAGCGGGTGTACCACAGATTTGGTCTGCACCTTCCCCCAAGTGCCACTCCAGTTCCCTTTCTTCTGCCTGGTCAACCACTCTGTTTCCTGCTCCATGCTCTCTGCCAGATCTGTTCTTCTGCTTTCTGTTCCTTAATGTATCTGCTGCTGTGCTTCCTGTCCCCTCCTCAAGCTGCCATGTGACACAGACAAAGACTGCCCATACCTCTTCTGGTCCTTGTGCTGCAGGTTGATCACTCCTTATCCAAACCTTTACTACAAACCACTACTTATCCAAACCACTACTACATTAAAGAGTATCATACCTAGAATAGACCCTTGGGGAATTTCACTTGATATTCTTCCCAACTAGATATTAAGTCATTGATAACTACTTATTGAGCCCAATTGAACCAGTTATGTATGCATGTTACAGTTTTTTCATCTAGTCTATATTTCCTTATCTTATTAAGGAGAATGTTGAGGGAGACTGTGTCAAAAGCCTTGTTAACATCAAGGTACGTCACATCCACTGCTGTCCCTCTACCCTGCCCTCAAGAGGTATGACTTGCTCATGGTGAACTGATGTTGGCTGTTCCTGATCACCTTGTTCTCCTCTAGGTGTTTCAGAATAAATGCCTCGAGGTCTTGTTACATGTTCTTCCCAAGTATCAAGGTCTGGTGTGTAATTTCTTTTACCCCCTTCTTCCTTGTCTTAAAAACAGACACTAAGTTTGTCCTTTTCCAATTATCTGGGATCTCACCTGACTTCCATGAGTCCTCAAAGAGCATCAACAATGACTCTGAAATAACCTCATCCAATTCCTTCAGTGCCCCAGGGAGCACCCCATGAAGCCTTGCCAACTTAAAGCATCTAGCTTCTCTAAGTAATCCCTAACCTATTCTGTCATTACTCTAGGCAGTTTGATCCCATCCCCATCATTGCTGCCAACTCTGCTTTTCATCTGGTGGCTTCCCCTAGTTGTGATGACTGAAGCTAAAAAAACATTACTAGTTCATTCTTCTCTGTATCTCCTGTAACTAGATTGCCTTCCACAGTCTGTAAGGGACCTATGTTTTCTCTGGTCTTTCTCTGACTCTTGACACACCTGTAGAATACATTTCTATTGGCTTTTATGTTATTTTCCAGCTGCATCTCAAATCATGCTTTTGCTTTCCTAATTTTCTCCATGTACCCTCATGCAATACTCTTATACTCTTTCCTAGTAATGTACTCTCCTAGTACGACCAAGTGTACACCTTTTTGAAGATTTCCATTTTGAGTTTCAGCTCATTGAAAAGATCACTGTCCAGCCAGGCTAGCCTCTAATTGAACTTCTCATTATTCTGTTGCATCAGGATGGCTTGTTCATGTGTTCTTAACACAGCCTCCTTGAAGTACAACTAGTGCTCTCGAACTCCGCTTACCTTCAGACTAGCCTCCCAGGGAATTCTGCCCACCTGAGAGGCAAGTCCTTGACAATAAACACATGATAACTGTTTCTTATTCTATTGTTAATACAATGTCACGGTAAGGTTTTTTAAACATACTTTTTTTACAACAAACCTAAGTTTTAAGGAAGATTTAAAGAAGGTTTTCATATTTAATGCATTTTAGCCTATAAACACCATCATCTCATTTTCCCAAGATTCCATTTTATCCAAAACTGTGGAAATACACATATTTTAACTTGAATAAATACATATTGTCCCTTTAATCTATGATTGAGAACACATGTATGTTTAGAGAAAACAGTGATTTCAAAACACCAGGCTGGGAGTTGAGAGAAATGTGATCCATCTATGCTGATTAATACATGGGACCAGGGAGGAATTTCTTTTCATTCTATTGCCATGACATGTTGGGTGTGGGGGTGTTATTTTTTGTTGATTTTTTATGTCTTCCTCAGACAAGTGTTGGGATTTTGACTGGTGTGGGTCGGTACTTGTGCTGGGACTGAAACTCAGAGGTTCCTAGTTAGAGGGTCTTGCCCTCTGACCTGGGTCAAACCAGTCACCACATTTGGGATCAGCAAGAATTTTAACCCATGGCATTGCCAGCCTTTACCATTTCAAGGCGCCTAGGTCAAGCTGCAGAAGTGTGGCTAAGCAGAAGGGTCTAAAGCCTGTTTCTAAGTAACCATAACATGAACTTTTGCATATGTGACAACTAACTTGGTCAGCAAAGTAAAGGAAGCTATAAATGTGTCTAACTAAACCAGTAATAAGATACAATTAAACAAAGCACAAGGCTGGAGAGGAGATGCTGTAAGTGAAGACCATACATTATATAATCCAAATATACTACCCATAGCTTTATCTTAAAATAATATTAGTAGTGATTTATGTAAGCAAATGTATTAGATGCTATATAATAGACATATTTTTGTTAAGATGCTTATATGTGTTGTAAAAACAGAATATCCTTGCCAGAGAAGACTGTAACGTAAGGCAAAGAAAAAACAAGACAGTGTTAAACAGTATTCTACAGTGGGGAAGGAAAGGCTACAGGAAACCTTTCCTTTCACTTTCCCAAGGATATAAATCTCAACTGAATGACACTTTCCAAGTCCACAAAAGATCTGGTTCAGTTGAGTCCCTAAACTTTTAGTGAAATAAAGACATTTTAATGAGAATATTAAAATTAGAACATTAATGAGAATACTAGCCAATTGCCCATCAAGAATGATGGGGGGGGATGGGTGGGGATGAAGCCCTGTACCCACCCCCTGCACCTGGGCCTGCTTCCCTCCTGCTGCTTAGGATCTGCCTCCACACCCCCTTCCCCTTTCCCGTCGGGTGGCGGGGAGGGGAGGCGTGAGCTTGGGCCCAACACAGGGGAGGGGGTGAGGGAGGAGTGGGCCCAAGGGTGAGGAAAAGTTGGCCCACTGTGGTGGCTGTGGGATGGAGCAGCAGGCCCAGGCCAATGCAGTGGTGGTGGGGGAAAGAAGGAGTGGGCTTGGGGCTGATGCAGGGGAGGGTAGTGGGGGCAGAGTGGGCCCAGGCCTGAGAAGGGAAGGAAACCCGCTCCTCCCCTCCCCCCACTTTTGCTGCGTCAGCCTGGGCCTGCTGCTCCCTGCCCCGCTACGCCAGCTCCTCCACTCTCCCTCAGGCCCGGTACTCCCTCACAGCCTCTGCCGGCCCGGGTCCAGTCCTCCCCTCTTCCCACTGCTGCCACATCAGCCCAGGTCTGCTTCTGCCTGCCCCACCATGGTGAGCCCACTTCTCCCCCCACGCCCCTGTGCCGGGTCTGGGCCAGCTCCTCCACGTCTTCCCTGCCACTTGGGGTCTGGGGCTGCTCACTCATTCCCTGCTGCAGCAGCAGGGGAGGGCAAGAGTGCATGCAGGCCTGCTTCTCTCTTCCCTGCCACTGTAGCTGGTCTGAGCCCATTTCCCATGCATGCCAGGTATAGGGCCGCTCACCCCCTGCTGCTTGGGGTCCAGACCCACACACACTGCATCTGGCCCCAGCCCTACTTCTTATCCAGTGCCATCCCCCCTTCTACCCCTTCCCCTCCCCACTGCATGGCATCCAGGCCCATTTTCCCCACCTTTTGATCCCCCCACCACCTCAGGTGGGTGGTGGTGAGGGAGAGGCCAGTGCCAATGGCCTCACTCCCCACTCCTTGTACCATTCCCTCTGATGCCACCACCTCAGGCTGCTTTGGGGCTGGGTCGCCATCATGGGGGGCACACACAGGGACAAAGCCCTGCATCAGGTTCTGCCCTTGCTTCTCCTCCCCCCACCATTACCACCCACTCTCCACCCTCCTCTGCCACCTGGGGGAAGGGCAAGGCCAGCACAGCTGGCCTCTCCCCCTCGTCCCATGTCCCCATCGTCATGGCAGTGCTCTACTGTGCCATGTCCTGTCACAACACTCTTAGAGCACTCTGATTGGCTGTTTCATTCAGCCAGAGTATGAACAAAGTGTTATGGACAGACAAACAGAAAGACAGACTAACTAAGGCTTTTATAATATTACAGTTTAGAAGACACCATCTATAAATATGGAGTATAGGCTTGGGAGAATTCAGAAAATTCAAGAAGCCTTGCTGCCACCCTCCTTCCACCTCTGGAGTCTCCCTAGCCAGTGCAGGTGTGAGTCTATGTTGTGTTGGTTGTGGGTAGCCAAATATACTTTGGATTCTTTTCCTTGGATCTCTCAAGCCTTTGTCTACCTGCTTTACCTGTGACTGGTTAGGGAACTTTTGGTGTCTAGGTTACATAGCTTGCTATTACACAGCAGAGTTTAAGGAATAGTTTAGACAGATTTGGATGGGGTGGTTTGGGTAAGGATTATCTTACTTCAGGCAGGGGATTGAATTAGATGACCTCTGAAGGTCCCTTTCAATCCTACTTTTTGATGAGTCTCTGATTCTTAGTTTTGTTAAGTAATCCTTATGTGAACTTGAACAAATTGTTTGACCTAGTCCTTGTTCAGTCTTCTGCATATACAAGTGCTTTGAAATCTTCAGGTAACGTATCTTAACCAAAATAACTTACATTAAACATTGTCAGTTCCTCCTTAACTGTAAAGTAAATAAGATTACTTTATTTTTTGTCCCCTTTCATAAACCTCTTGAAATATTTAATACAGAATATCACGAAGTTTAAGATGTTGTTGAAAGCCTTGTGTAAGGCAACTACCATGTTTTTCAAGGGTGACCCCTTCTGCAAAATAGGAGTTATATTGTGTTATTTTTAAATCTTCATATGGACCTCAGTGTGTCTGTTTAATATTATCCTGCCTGTGTGCCAAAAGTTAAGTCAAATTCAATTGTAAAGGATCAGGAAGAAACAAGATTTGTTTGGTAAGATCTTTAAATGGACTAACTATATTTTTGCAGATGTTATACAAGATTTGGGGGATAAAGTACCTTTCTTTGAGGCATTTTCTTAGGGAAAAGGAAGCAGGAATTGAAAAAATGGAAAAAAAGAAGCCTCTTAAAGGGACTGATGTGGGGAACCTATTAACTATGAAGGTCCCATGCCTTGCTTCCACCAAGCAGACATAATTTACATTGCCCCAAACCAATAGTTGAAGATGAAAGGGGTTTCTTAGAGGTCTTGCGCACAGGAGGTTGGTCGAGTGACTGTGTCGTCAGCATTCTAACAGACAGAAAAAATAAAGGAAGCAACTCATAAGAAGGAGAAAAAAATTGCAGGGGTCATGTACACATGTGCCCCCGTCCTCCAGGTGGGAAAGTCTGTGTGAGAGGGGAGGGAGTGAGACTGGGATCGGGAGGGAGTGGACCAAGCCAGGCTCAGGATCAGGATTGGGGCTGGGGCCCACTGCACCCTGGTGGCTGCCTGTTACCCCATGCGTGGAGTCATTGTCCAGTGCTGGCTTTCCCTGCACCAATGAATCCACTGCCCCCAGTCCTGCACTGGCCCCAGGTCTGTACCACCCAGGGTGGGGGCAGAGTGGGGCCAGCCTTAGCTATGCCACTGAGCTGGAGAGGATGGAGCCACTGGGCCCCCCACACCTGGCCTGCCCCAAGTCGTCATTGTTCTGCTGCTGCTGCTGCTGTGGCAGGCCGGGTCATTTTCTGAGGTGTTTGTCTTTTACTACAAGCACAAGAGAGCCTCTGTATTAGGAAGACTTAATTTGTGAAAATACAAAATAAAAATAGCAAAATGTAAACAATATTTGAGGAATTGGGCATAGCGCCATAAGCAGCACTAGAAAATATTCTTTGGGGGGTAGTGGGTGGTGTGGAGCACACCCCCTTGACCCTGCCCCTCCCTCCCTCCCTCCCTCTCACACAGCCGTTCCGGGGCTAGTGTGTGTTGGTGCTGTGTGCACGGTGGCAGAGGAGCGTGTGGAAGGGCCACAGGAGGAGCACTGTGGCAGTGGTGGTGCTGGAGCTGCTCCATCACACTGCCCCAGAACAAGCTTCCCTCCCTCCCCTACCAAAAAACCCAACTTACCATTGCTGGAGAACCCCTGGAAAACACTGAACATTTCCCATACCTTGGCAGTCACCTCTCCCATTCAGTCAGTTGAAATTGCTATGCCAGCATATCCTTCAGAAAGCTACTTTGCTGTGTGTTTGCTGACCTGGGTCTGCAGATGGAAACTAAGATCCTGATCTACAATCCCCATGCTCTGCTATGGGTGTGAGACATGGGTAACATATCAAAGCCATCTTTCGTGTCTGGATTCATTCCATCAGTGTTGCCTCAGGCATATCCTTTGCATTAGATGGGAAGACCACTGCACCAATGCCAGCATCCTCTGTGCAGCTACTATAACCAGCATTGAGGCAAAGATCATGAAACCTCAACTCCACTTGGCTGGCCACTGTGTGTGGATGGCTGACACCCATCTCTCAAAGCAAGTCCTCTTTTCTCAATTTACTCATGGTAAGAGGACCCATAGAGAACAGAAAAACAGTGTTCCCTCTAAGCTACGTGGCATGAGGAGCCACGCAGATGTGCTCAAGCTGTGCTGCCATGTGCACTTGCGCAGCCACGCACACTGTGCAGCTTAGAGGGGACACTGCAGAAGTGTTACAAGGGTACCCTGAAAGCATACCATAGGAGGCATCAACTGTACAAATTGGGAAGTGCTGGCTGCTAACAGGTCTCAGTGGTTCTGCACCATACATCAAGCTACAGCCCACTTTGAAGAGAACCATCTTGCTCAGGAATCCAAGAAATGGCGGAGGAGAAAGGAAAGTACACAACATACTGGCCAACAGTTGTGATGACTAAGCTCTAAACAAAACAGCAGAAAAAGCTATAGAGAAATGTGCTGAAGTGAAATGTTTATATATAAATGAAGTCTCCCCAGACACAGATTTTTTTCCTTTCTCTCAAAGGAGGAGGGAAATTTTCCATTCCTTTAAGCCATGTAAGCTTCCAGGCTTACATATACTGTCCCCAGCCAGTGAAGGCATTTTGCGGGGGTGGGGAGAGGGGGGATTCAATTTAACCCTGAAGTTAATACAGTTATATCAGTAGCATAACTGGTCCACAGACCACTGCAAAGATAGCCTAATAACCAAGATCTGCAGTGCGCAGCATTAGACTGGACATCAGAAAAAACATCTTCCACATTAGAACAGTGAGGCAGTGGAACAGACTGCCCAGGGAAGTTGTGGAGTCTCCTTCAATGCAGAGTTTCCAAAAGGGAAAGGGATTAACATTGATCAGGGATGATCTAGTATTAGAGCATGTTGTAAAGGGCAATATGTGTAGAAGTCCCCCCACACTGATCTGCTTGAAGATAATGATGAAAAGACTCATAAAGAGCTCCAAAATTGGCTTAGTTACAAATAAAGATTAAAGGAGATTGTATCAGTTCATAGAAATAATAGGATGACAGAGAAGGGAGTTTGGGGTCTCCATTTAGGGTCTGTGGTGTGTGGAGTTGTTTGTTCCCAGTTTACAGGGCAGAGTGGAGAGTATTTGGTTTCTCCCATGCTTCTGACTAGTTGCCACCTGGGGCCAGGAAGGAGTTTTTTTCTCATCCTATTACAACAGGTATCAGAGAGGAGGTTACATTTTTCAGAAGGACTAGGTGTTGGCTGCAGTCATGACTAACAACTTTGACTAAGATATATTGATGCGCCTGCTCAGATTTAAAAACTACTCACACTTGCTTCTGTGCTCAGGGGGTAAGATCAATCATCACATTTGGGATCAGGCAAGAAATTTACCCTGCAGTCCATGTGATAAGGACTGTGTGGGTTTTTGTCTTCTGTTGAACTCTTGAATGTATTTTAACAAACTGCTCCTGTCCTTACAGTGACAAGACATTGATGGTGCCTTTGCCCCCTGCTGTACTTGTTATTAAGGTGATCTTAGTGTTTTGTTGCAATGTGCCTGGTAGTTGTGTGACTGGGTTGTTTCTGTAGTTTTATAGGACAGTTTAGATAGAGATGGTCCTGCCGAGAGTAAGGGCTGGACTAGATAACCTCCTAAGCTCCCTTCCAGTCTTACTTTTCTACGGTTCTATAGTTATTCTTTTTTCAGTCTGATGTAGATATTAAGTATTTTTCTTCTTTTCACCCTTCCCTTTCATATATTTTTATTTAACTTTCTATATATAACTCCTAGCAAAGATACGCCAGAAAACACTCTGTCAAAGTATCCAGACAGTCACTATTCAGGTATCAAATCATTATGGACACATTTTATATTTCTCAGTGAGCCAGCAGCAGTACGAAATCCTTTGCACCTCTTCTAACATAAGTAGTGGTGGTGATAGAGGACTGTGATGGTGACTGAGCAGCCACTGTAGTGGAGGTTGCCATGAAAAATCCATCACCGATTGGGGAGAAACAAAATGAAAAATATTTTGTCCCAGTAAGTAATTTAAATTAAAATTCTCTTTTCAAATGACAACTAGAAATGTACTACTTCATAATATGAACGCTGCTGTTGCTGGTATTATGAAGAGATAACTGTAATTTGGAACAATAGTAGTCATAGGCATACATAGCACAATCCAAAACCATCTCTTCAAATCAGGTACTAGTTTCTTAATATGCATTTTGATGGCACATGAGTTACAGATGTCTATAACATCTATAGAAGTCTGTTTCTTCATTAACTATTAATAGCAGATAGAGGAACAGAAGCCAGAATTTATCAGATAATGCAGTTCATTGAAATGTTAAAGCAAAGGCTTTTTATGTGAAGAAAGTCTTTCATGAAAAGCTTTGTCCATCTTAAAAGAGAGATCACAAAGCAGCTGAGACATGTGATGGTGACCATTAAAGAGTGGGAGGATGAATGTGAAGTGAAGTGCTGTTTGTGAAGTGCCGCTTCTCCAGTCTCAGGAGAGCTGCTGCCAAACACACTCGAGAAAGAAATCTGAAATCAGACATCTGTATGTGCATTGCATCCACCATGTTTGCTCTGAGGAGAGAGAACCATATGAAGCAAGACAGCAAAGGTGAAATCCAGCAAGACATTCTACTTTATTGCCATGGCAACCCCACCCCGATGAAAAGTAGAAAAACAATAAAACATCTTTAGGAAAAAAAAAATCAGTGCTATCTACCAAGGGAATTGAGGAAGATGCACTTTAAGGAAGAGCTTGACATTTCCACCATTGGTGACTTCTTGAAACAAAGGTATGGCTGCAAATTTTTTAGGCTACACAGTCAGAACATATTGTACTTAATCAATTATTTAGTCTGTTTATCAGCTGAATTTTGAATCATAAGTGAAAGCTGTAGTTACAGATTAGAATCTTTAGTGTCACTATGCCAGGTCAGACTATTACTACTGAAATTGTCCTTGATGGCTTTTGATGGCTGCTATCGTTTTGCACTTCAGTCGCATTTCCTCATTTAAACTTTCCTCTGTGTGTGTGTGTGTGTGTGTGTGTGTGTGTGTGTGTGTGTGTAACATTCAAATAATTATACATATTATATAAAATATAGATAGGCTAATATACCTACCTATATTGTAGCCATGTATGGTGCAAGTTAGCCTAGATTCATTCCCAGTGGATGAAAAAGGTCTGTGGGGAATGACACTACTGTGCAAGGAAGCAGCTATAATATCCCTTACCCTGTGATAGCAGTAGGGGTCTATTACATGACAAAAGAGTGCTCAGTGCTACTTGAGTGGGGGGCATTTTTAGGGAACATGGCAGAGACTCATGCTATGCAGTTTGTCTGCAAAGCTCTGGGGGCAGTTTAAGCTGCTCCATGCAAAAGGCTTCTGAAAGGTGGCAGCAGCAGCAGTCACAATACATACTGGCCTTTTTTAATTTGAAGCCTCTTTCTACTTTTGGGGAGTTACTAACATGAGAACATTATAGATATATATATATATATCCCCAACTTCAGCCAGTCAGATACAGCATATTGGGTTTGACAAACATATTTCTTTAATTTTAATCTATTATTAGCACCATGTTTGGAGACTGATTTGCATGGGCAATGGGTATTCTCATTTTGTATAGTAATGAGAAAAGCAATAAGGCTGTAGCTTACCAAAGAGTACATTTTAACTAAGCATTTCAACTGCTGCTGCTGCTAATTTTTTTTTTTTTTACGGAAGATATTTGATGTGGCTTCTATTACAAGTAGCTGGAATATTACAGTGGCATCTACAGGTCCAATTCAAAACCAGGGCAACATTATGTTAGGCCCTATAAGTATTTAATGAAAATCAGCCCTTGCCCCAAAGAGTTTTCCACCTAAACAGACAAAGGAGAGGAGAAAAGACATTATTATCATCCATCCTTTTACACATGAGGAACAGAGGCACAGAAAGATTAAGAAACTTGCTTGAAGTTAGATGAGGACTCTGTTACAGAGGGAGAACAGATATCTCTTCACTTCAAGTGTTTTAAACATAATATTCTTCTTCCTCTCCAAAATAAATGAGGAATACTATACATTTAATCAGAAATATATTTTAAATACAGTCTGTAGGCAAACCTGTGGGTGGGAGTTAACTGATAGGAATAAACATTTTTATTAGAACCATGGAAATTTAATCCTTGGCAACAGAAAATATAAAATGAGAACAAAGATTTTGTTATGCAACAGACATTTTGCACATTTTTGTAACCAAAAACCCTTCCATGTCAGCAAATGCAGTAAATAGGAGAAGAAGTAAGGCTTGGCATAGTTTGTCAAATCTGATCTTTCTGTTTGTCTCACTCTGGAGACCAAATTATTTTGCTTTTTATCTCTTGCTTCCTGGCATGCTCATTTTGAGGGCTGGGACAAGAGACTCATATATATAAGTGCCCTGTGTTGCTACCTTTATCTGGAAAAATAAATATAATGTTTTGCTATAACACTGTAGATTTAGGGCCTACCCTCTAGCACCTCTGTTTACTTTGGCACATAAGAAGCTTTGTATAGCTGTAATATGTGAATAATTTATAGAAAAGGGCCTGCTTATGAAACTACAAGCCCTCTTATTGACTTCATGCTGGTCTAGGACTACTCGGTGCTAATAAACGTGGCAGCCACTTATAATTATATTTCTTTTCCTTATAATTATATTCCTAATAATTACAAAGAATTATTTTGGATTTTCACAAGTCTAAATCAAATCAGAAACTAGCCAGAATTGCCAGTGTAGTTGGATTCATTGCTTGATAACACATATTTTTACCTTGCTACTGGGTGCCAGGATACATATTAGATGAGCTATACCACTTATACAGCTCAGTGACGTACTAGATTTCAGTGTATTTTTGACTTTTCACACCTTTTACTATGAAGTGAAGCATATGGCCTTTAGTCACTACCATATTTATAAGGAGATGTATTAGAGTTTATTACAATACTATATTATTGCACAGTGTAAAATGGAGTTAACACAAGAACTCACAATACATTTTGTTTATTCATCAGCTACCACTCAGCAGCTGGTGTGTGTCACCTTTCCACTATGCAAAGCACATAAGGAATTCTCTTTGAAATAGCAGCAATACGGTAAATAATGTTTGATTTAAAAATGCAGAGATGACGTGCTGCCTAACACCAAGGAAAAACCTGTTTGGGCTTGTTCAGGCACAGTTCATTCATGTGAGAGAAAGACCTGCATATTATGGCCCAAGGTCAGTGAGACCTCGGGTGATCTGCTGAGAAAGACAGCACAAATGAATGCTTCTGCAGAGCAGAATTAACAATTAAACTCAATTTTTCCATGTCAAGGATGTTAAGAGAAAATGTTTCTCCTTGCAGGGTGTACATGTCACTTCCCCTAATGCTAATGAGAGATATGTCTTCCTGGAAGTCCTATCAATATAAATGAGAGATGTGCATGTCATTAATGTTAATGAGGAACATGCATATAACTCCCATTAACAATCACTTAAAATCCATGGAAGAACTCCTGTAAATGTTACTGAGAACTGTACATACATGTCACTTACATTGGTTTTAACAAAGAGATCCCTGTGTGTAATTACAGTATTCAAGTGTTTGAAAGGTTGGCCTAAGGAAAAGGAAAAGCCACTTTGCCTCAGATGGCAGCACATGAAGGTTTGTTCTTCAGCAAAGCAGAATCAGATTAGTCCTCAGAAAAAGTCTCCATACCTGTAACAGCAATAGGACAATTGAACAAGCTCCTTAAGTGACAGAATCTCTTTTATTAGGAGTTTTCAAGAAGAAGCTGGTAAACATTTGGCTACAATATTATAGGAAAAGTGTATTCTGTATTTGTGCAGGGGGATGGAATATATCAGCTGAAGTAGATCAGACACCCAAGGCACCCCATGGAAAGCACCATTTCTTAGCTTTCCCTCATTTTTTGACTGGAAAATTTTTCTGTTGCAAAGAATTCAGACTACTGTTACCAGACTTAATATTAGACTTTAGGTAGTGGTACTGAATTCATAAATGCTTGAACAAGAACAGTCCATTCTCCGAAGAGAGTGTTTTTTGAGTGCAGCAACTTGCAACTTGAAGCACATGACAAAGAACAACAGAAAAATTCACCTAAGCTAGGACACAGCCCCATAAGACACAATGACAGCACACTCAACTTAGTCTCAAAGTGCAATAAAATAAACCCAAAAAGAAAGCCTTGCATAAGTCTTACATAATCCCTAGGGCAAAGTGTCTCCTTACAGCCAGGTATTCAGAAAGTCCTTCTGGGGGATCTGCAGGTCTTCTTAAGCATTGGAGAGAAGATCCCACAGGGCCTTATTTTTACCTGTGTTATTATAAATGAATCTGGACCTCCTTGTCTCCCTTGGGTGCCTTGACCAAAGTCATGTATAGCATGCCCCTCACTTACAGCACATATAGACTCTTACACACTCATTGTCCTTTTCTCTTTTCGGGTATTCCAGTCTCTCCCCTCTTACTGGTTCTGCTTTGAAATGCAAATGTAGTTCCCTGCTTCTTTGGTCATACCAGCCCAAGCAGTCTGGGACTCTCCCCTGCTGCCTTAGTTCTGTCTCCAACACACATGTGATGATTGTGCCAGGTCTATGCCAACACCAACATAGCTCAGAATGTTGTTAACACCATGGGTTCCTAGTTGAAATCTTTGTTTTTTATCTTAAGAATCATATATAGATCTCACATACAAATGCACAGAGCCTGGGAAACAAGCAGGAAGAATTGGAAGTCCTTGCACAGTCACAGATCTATGATATGATTGGAATAACAGAGACTTGGTGGGATAGCTTGCATGACTGGAGCACTGCTGTGGATGGGTACAAACTGTTCAGGAAGGACAGGCAGTGGAGAAGAGAAGGAGGAGTTACATTTTATGTAAAAGAGCTATACAATTGCTTAGAGCTCCAGTATGAAACTGGAGATAGGCTTGTTGTAATTCTCTGGGTTAAGGTTAGAGGGGACAGGAATAAGAGTGATGTGGTGGGGGTCTGCTATAGACCACCAGACCTAGAGGAAGTGGTGGATGCAGTTTTCTTCAAATGTCTAGTGGATGTTTCCTAATCACAAGCCTTGTTTCTCATGGGGGACTTCAATCTCCCTGACCCCTGCTGGGAGGGCAATACAGCAGTGTGCAGACAATCCAGGAAGTTTTGGGAGAGTGCTGGGGACAACTTCCTGATGCAAGTGTTGGAGTGGCCAACCAGAGGCCATGCTCTTCTTGACCTGCTGCTCACAAACAGGGAAGAATTGGTGGGGAATGTAGTGGTGTATGGCAACTTGGAGAGGAGTGACCACAAGATAATTGATTTCAGAATCCTGAGGAAAGAAAGATGGAGAGCAGCAGAGTAAGGACCCGGGACTTTGGAAAAGCAGACTTTGACTCTCTAAGGGAACCCATGGGCAAGATCCCCTTGGAAGTCTGTTTGAGGGAAAGAAGAGTCCAGGACAGCTGGCTGTAATTTAAATAAGCCTTACTGAGAGTGCAGGAACAAACCATCCTGATGCACAGGAAAGCTAGCAAGTATGGCAGAAGACCAACTTGGCTTAGCAGGAAAGTCTTCAGTAAACTAAGTCATAAAATGAAGTTTGTAAGAAGTGGAAACCTGGACAATAACTAGGGAGGAGTGTAAGAGCATTGCTCAGGCATGCAGGGATGAAGTCAGGAAGGCCAAAACGCAATTGGAATTGCAGCTAGCAAGGGGCATGAAGGATAACAAGAAGGGTTTCTACAAGTATGTTGGTAGCAAGAGGAGGATCAGGGAAAGTGTGGGTCCCTTACTGAAAGAAGGAGGCAACTTTGTGACAGAAGATGCAGAAAAGGCTGAAGTGCTCAATGCCTTTTTTGCTTCAGACTTCATACGGTGTTTATCCTTGGCCACTGGGTTTCTGGGATGGGGTACTTACTTAGACCTCCATGCCCCTGGGGGTTCTGTCCTGAAGTCATCATTCAGCAGAGACTGGTAGGATGGTGAACAACTTTATCTTTATTAGGAAGAGGATTCAGCAACACACACACACACACACACACACACGCACACACACACAGGTTGCAGGGACAACAATAACTACCCACCGCTAACAAACCCACAGGGTATCAGGGGAAAAGACTGGAATGTTCCACTGAAGATCCCTTAAAGGTACATGCCATATACCACATCCCACTTCTTTACTCCGGGAGTTGCTTCGTAAGTAGTTGAATGTTCATCAGTACCTACTCAGAACATTTTGGGATCATGGAATCAGAGGTTGCTGGCACTTCGCTCACTGATGGAGTCTAGCCTTTACTGCTATCCCATTACATAGTCCTTGTACTTCACAGGCAACTTCATCACACATCCACTCTTAGTTTCCGTGGTGCCATTGGGTGTCTCTGTGAGTACTAGTGGGTCCTCTGAAATGCCATGAAACTCTTGCTCTTGGTGATCTGGTTTTACTTCTGATGCTTTTTCTGCTGCCGTCTCTTGAGGTACATCACCTTGTTCTACTGGTACTGATGAGTAATCTTTCCTTATGTGTCTTCTGTTTCTCCTGTAGACATTACTGTTGTAGGTATTTACCATGTAGGAACACAGTTCATCCCTTTTCGCCATAATGGATTCTGGTATCCAACCTGTACTAGTTTGCATCCTTACTTTCTCCCCATCTCATAGAGGTGGCAAGAATGCAGCTGTGTGATCATAGTGTATCTTTTGGCACCCTTGAAGGTTCTGCAACTTGTGGGAGGCATTTGACAGTAGTCTAGGAGTTAGCACTGCCCTTGTAGCAGGGAGGGTACTGTGCAAAAGTCTCCCCATCAGAAGCTGCACTGGAGCATACTCAAGACCAGTAATAGGCATGTTCCTCAGATTCAGTAAAGTCAAATATAGATCTGAACCATCCTGCAAAGTCTTCTTAAACATTGATTTGATGGTCTGAACTGTGTGTTCAGCCTGACCACCGGACTTTGGATAACCCAGACTAGAATGGGTTATGATTATGCCCCAGTCATTCACAAATTGTTTCATTATGTGACTTGCCAATGGCACATGAAAACAAGCAATTTCTTTAGGTATGCATGGTGAGTAAATACAGACCTCATTTTGGCTTTTACCATGCCAGATCTTTTTTCAGGCAAGTGCAAAACTTCAAGGTAGTTGGAGTAAAATCAACTTTTATCAAATAAGACTGTCCCAGTAGGTCAAAAATGTCCGCTGCCAGTTTTAGCCAAGGCAGGTATGGGATCTCAAATGAGATCAGAGGCTCTTTTTGAGTACTGGGTTGGATCTCTTGAAAAGGTGTGCAATTTGCAATCCATTGCTTGATGTGGACATTCATCTGAGGCCAATACATGTTTGTCGAGCCTGTGCTTTTGACCTTTGTATGCCTTGATGGGGCAAGTGAAACAATATCAACATGTTGGTCCTTACATTGTGTGGAATGCTTATTTTTGGCCCAATCATTAGCAAATAATCCTGAATCTGGATTTATTCTCTGAGAGGCCAGTAAGGCTTTAGTTCAGGTCTAACTTGTTTTTGCCTGCTTGGCCATCCATTAAGATGCTGAGCTCTAAGGGCTTGTAGTTCTATGTCAGCTTTCATGTGCTCCTGTAACTACTGGAGCAACTGGCCGCTGAGTGGCTCCATTTCTATCAGCCCCTGCTGAGGTCACAAAGTCTGTCAAGTTTAAAGGAGATACGTGCAGGGGGTTCTGGGAAACTGCACCTCAAGTTGCTGACAAGCAAAACTCACATCACTTGTGTGTGTGTTAAGGTGCAGCGGGGTGAAAACAGCAGGCATGATAGCCCCTGCTGAGGCCATGATGCCTGCCAAGTTTCAAGGAGATAATTTCATAGTTGGTAGGGTCAGAAGAGACCTGAGCAGATCACCAAGTCCATCCCCCTGCTATGGGCAGGAAAGAATGCTGGGGTCAAACAACCCCGGCAAGGTGTCCATCTAACCTTCTTTTAAAGGCCACCAGGGTAAAAGCGAGCACCACTTCCCTTGGAAGTTGGTTCCAGGTCCTAGCAGCCCTGACTGTGAAGTAGTGCTTCCTGATATCTAGCCTGAATCTACTCTCCATCAACTTATTCCCATTATTCTTTGTTACTTCCAGTAGTGCTTGGGGAGAACAAGGACTCCCCCATTGCCTGGTGGTCTTCCTTGGCCGGTTTATAGATGGCCACCAGATTCCCTCTCAGCCTTCTCTTGAGGCTGAACAGGTTCAGGTATCATAGCCTCTTCTAGTAGGGCCTGCCCTGCTGCCCCCTAATTATGTGGGTGGACCTCCTCTGGACCCTCTCAATGCTGTCCACATCCCTTCTGAAGTGTGGCGCCCAGAACTGGATGCAGTACTGCAGCTGAGGCCTGACAAATGTCATATAGAGGATCACTTCCTTGGGCCTGCTTGTGATGCATCTGTGGATTCATCACAAGATGCAGTTAGCCTTCCTGAACTGCATCCTCACATTGGCAACCCATGTTCATCTTGGAGTCTATAACTACTCCAAGATCCTTTTCTTCCTCTGTGCTGATGAGAAGGGAGTTCCCCATCCTGTAGGTGTGCTGCTGGTTCTTTCTCTCTAGGTGCAGTACCCTGAACTTGTCAGTATTGAATCCCATCTTATTCTCATCTGCCCACCCCTGTAACCTGCCCGGATCCAATTGCAGCCTGTCCCTCCCTTCTAGCATGCCCACTTCTCGCCACTTCTTAGTGTTATCTGTGAATTTGCATAAAGTGCTTTTCACCCCCTTGCCCAAGTCATTGATGAAAATGTTGAACATTTGAACAGTGTGGGCCTGAGGACCGAGCCCTGGGGGACCCCACTGCCCACATCCCTCCAGGTCGAAAATGACCCATCCATTACTGCTCTCTGGGTACGGCCCTCCAGCCAATTGGTGACCCATCTGACTGTGTAGGCATCGACACCACAATCTCCTAAATTGGCCTTTTTCCATACATCTGGTACTTCACCAGAGCACCATGAGTGCTCATAAAGTTGTGTCAAAGGTCCCGCAACGAGCTCTGCTCATTCCCTCAGCACTTTGGGGTGGAGATCATCAGGACCTGATGATTTGAACATGTCCAGTCCCACCAGAAGTTCCCTGACTAGGTCCTCTCTGACCCTGGGCCTGGCTGTGCCTCCCCTGGGACCATCATGGATTCCGGTGGGGGGAGATGACCTGGTCCCTGCTCAGAAAAATGGAGACAAAGAAATTGTTAAATAGGTTGGTTAGCTTTGTCGTCTGGTGAGACCAGCAGATTTCCTAGTGTGTTCTGCAGAGGCCTCACATTATCCGGAACCTTCTTTTTACTCACTATGTATTTAAAAAAGGATGTCTTGAAGATAGGTGCAGGGGCTTCTGGAAAACCGCCTGTCAAGGTGCTGACAAGCAAACTCATGATGTGTGACTTTGTGTATGTGTTAAGGCAAAGCGGAGTGAAAAGAGCAGGCATGGTAGTCACTACTGAGGCCATGAAGCCTGCTAAGGCACAGAGAAAGCTCTGTTCAAACGCTGCTTTTTTATGCTGCTTTTCCATTCCTCTCCCAGAGGACTGGGATTGGAAGGAACTTCAGGGAAGGATGGCAATCACTGGCCAGCTACACAGTGAATGAGAGCAGTCCTTCCCCTTCCCCCTCCCTCTCCTTAGTTTCTGTTTAGCTGAAATCAATCCTGGCTTCAAAACTTGAAAGGTTTGGAAACTTTTGAAATGTTTCGAGTGCTCTCATTTCATTTTAAAGCTGTTTCAAAGCCTTTCACATAATCTCATTCAGATTTTGCTGTTTTGAGCTTGAAACATGTCAAAACAGCTTCAAAATGAAACACCTGTCAAAATTTTGCACAGCCCTAGCTTCCATACCATTTGTAAACTTTGGCCTTTGCAGCTTGATGGCCCTCTTGTGAAGGAAACTTCATTTGTGGTTTGCTTTGCTTTTGCAAAGTGCTACGAAAATTTACTTTTACTCAACAGTATGCAAGCTTGCTTCTGAAGACATAACATGAGCGTGAGCACTTGTGAGAGCCTTTGCTCTGCAGATATCCACAGTGTGTGCTAGAGTGAGGGAGGGGTTTTCCAGAATCCTTTCCTTGAATTTGCAGTCAGGTATGCTGAAAACAATTTTGTCCTTCAACATCACATCCTCAGCAGATCCAAATTCACAATGCTGTGTTCTCCTTATGAGCTCTGTAACAAAATCATCTATGCCTGCAGCCTCATTGTATCTAAGTTGCCAGAACTGATACTTGTCAAAACCAGGGTTTTTCTGGGTTCACAGTAGTTCTTAAATGCTGCTAGCATCTCTGTAAGGGTTTTGTTATTAGGATCTGCAAACACACCTTGCATTTTATCGTAAATTTCTAGGGTGTTATCCCCAGTGCAGTGATGCATGACTGCAATTTTATAATCCCTGCCTCCTCCTCGGACTTTGTGACTGCAAGGTATAATCACAGCTTCTAGTCTCATCTCCTCCAATTCTCCCCAAGATTTCCAGTGAAGGACAATGCTGGTGGACATCTGAAACGCTCTAGTACTTATTCGTTTTTCTTTTGAAAGGAAGCTGTAACCCTCCTAATCAGCCTTCTGGTGATTCCACTGAGACACGGGTCATTTCTGACACTATATGGTGCTTGCCCTTGGCGACTGGGTTCCTGGGATGGGGTACTTACTCTGACCTCCATGCCCTTGGGATTCTGTCCTTAGGTCTGCATCAGCAGAGACCGGTAGGATGGTAAACAACTTTATCTTTAATAGGAACAGGATTCAGCAAAACACACACTCACAGGATGAGCGGAGAACAACAACATCCCACCACCACCAAAATGCACCCACAAGGGATCAGGGGGAAGGACAGTAATGTTCCACTGCTGGCCCCTTAAAGGTACATTCCATATACAATATTCACAAGCAATGTCAGCTCCCAGACTACTGCAGCAGGCAACACAGTTTAGGGAGGAGGTGAGCAGACAGCAGGGGTGAAAGAACAGGTTAGGAACTATTTAGAAAAGCTGGATGTATACAAGTTCATGGGGCCTGGTGGGATACACCAAGTATGCTGTGGGAGTTGGCTGATGAGATTGCAGAGCCACTGGCCATCATCTTTGAAAACTCATGGTGATCAGGAGAGGTCCTGGATGATTTGAAAAGAGCAAACATAGTGCCCATATTTAAGAAAGGAAAAAAGGAGGATCCAGGGAACTACAGATCAGTCAGCCTCCCCTCAGTCCCTGGAAAAATAATGGACCAGGAATCCATTTCTAAGCATTTGGAGGAGAAGAAGGCGATTAGGAACAGTCAGTATGAATTCAGCAAGGGAAAGTCATGCCTGACCAACCTGATTGCCTTCTATGATGAGATGACTGGCTCTGTGGATGCCACGAGACCAGTGGATATGGTATACCTTGAGTTTAGCAAGGCTTTTGACATGGTCTTCCACAATATTCTCACTGGCAAGCTAAGGAAGTAGGAGCTAGATGAATGGACCATAAGATGGATAGAAAACTGACTGGAGCATTGGGCTCAGAGGATAGTAATCAATGGCTCGATGTCTAGTTGGCAGTTGGTATCAAGTGGAGCGGCCCAGGAGTTGGTTCTGGAGCCAGATTTGTTTAGTGTCTTCATTAACAACCTGGATGTTGGGACAGAGTGCACCCTCAGTAAGTTTGCAAATGACACCAAGGTGGGGGGAGTAGTAGATATACTGGAGGGCAGGACTAGGATTCAGAGTGACCTAAACAAATTGAAGGATTGAGACAAAAGAAATCTCATGAGGTTCAAAAAGGACAAGGGCAAAGTCCTGCACTTATGTTTAAACACTTCCATGTATCAGTACAGGCTGGGGGCTGATTCGCTGGGCAGCAGCTCTGCCAAAAATGATCTGGGGGTTACAGTGGACAATAAACTGAATATAAGCCAACAGTGTGCCCTTGTTACAAAGAATCTAACAGCAGACTGGGCTGCATCAGTAGGAATATTGCCAGCTGGTCAAGGGAAGTTATTATTCCTCTCTATTTAGCGCTGGTGAGGCCACATCTAGAGTGCTGTATTCAGTTTTGGGCCCTCTCACTACAGAAAGGATGTGGACAAATTGGAGAAGCTTCTGCAGAGGGCAAAAAAAATAGTGAGAGGGCTGGGGGACATGGGCCCTTCCGACCCCAATTTTCTATGATTCTATACCTAAAATTGTACTGCATTCCACGGCACCCTCAGAGGAATGTCACAGCACCCTGGTTGCTGTGGCACCCTTGTTGAGAATCATGGAACTATATGTACCAGGATTCCCCTAACCTTATGATCCTATGATTCTATGTAGTAGCCAAGAATGTTAGTGACAGATGTACATGGCACTAATGTTAATGTTAAATGTGCAATAACTAAGGAGATTGAGAGTAACTTGCCTTTTATATTCCTATTCTAAAGTATGTTTCCACTTAGGAAGTGTACTTCATATTAATGATGTAGCTCAATTATTACTAAAACCTTGCATATGAGAACACATGCTTGTTCGTGTTCTAATTAGAACACTCCAGCATCACCTCATTGTCACAGGTATTAAGACCCTGCACTTTATAAAATGGCCATAGGGGTGCATTATCTAAACCTTAGATAAAACATCCCATGGCTATTTAAAAACGTGTGCGGGCTTAATACATGTGATGGTGACCCATGTTAATTAGCATGGGTAATTATAAGCTGGGAGCTGCTCTGGTGCACCACCACCACCCCTGAGCGCATGTATAGGCAGACTAAGATACCATGAAAATGTCCATCCCCAAATGGTGTTACTTCTCTCCACTCCTAATGAACAATTGCTCCTAGTGGTGTAGCAATTTAGGCATGTATATTGGCATAAGCAGTCAAGGCTACAGGCTAGCTATCTACTTCCTAGCTGGCCCTTATTACTGGAGTGGATCTGGCTGCCAGCAGTCCAGTTATCCCCACCTGGCTCCAATTCCCTGAAGGTTCCTGGCTGCTTTAATATAAGCAGCAGGGTTCTCAGTTTCCTAAGGATACTTACATGTATCTCTGGTACCTTTCTTTGTGATGTCTTGGGTCCCAGGTGTCAAACCCTGATTCCCCATGTTCTGATTATTCCTAGGAAAGCTTGTATCTGCCTGTTAGTACTATTGTTCTGTTGGTCATAGGTTCCATCTTTGGGAAATGTTTTATCAAAAATGTGTTTCTCAGTCAGACAGTCAAGATGGAAGTCATGCAGAGTTGGACTCTTGTCCTGTCCTATTGTAAAGAGTTGTATAGCTGTAACCTGCTGTGAGGGATATTCAACTCCAAGACCTGTTTCTTCTCAGCAGTTTCTCTTAGAGAGGTTAACTGTTTTGGTAGGTCATGGAGAACAAGGCTGTCTCCAAGGTGGCTAATTCACACTGTAACCATTAAAGCTGTTATGGTGGATGAAAAGTGAGACTTCAATTCTGTTCTTAAGTGAATATTGGGCCAATGGGATTTGTGTTATCGTGTGTTAGCTATTGCAGTTTGTGAGGCATGATGCTATTTGATGTCCCCCTGTCTTTGGGGTATAATCATATTAAATTAAATTATGCCCTCAGTTACTTTGGTGGAAGTCCACAGTAAGTTCATGAAAGGCAATGTAGGGAACAGCGTCCTCAGGATTTTTTGCCCAACTTTATGAAGTAGAGAAGAAGTTAAAAAAAATTGCAAGGCTGTTTTCTATTAACCTGTTTCCCTGAATACTTCATCCTATTATTTAGGTGAATCTTTTAATTACTTTATTCTTTGTTAGACTATACTGTAAGAGAAAGGAACATAAACAGAGGTGAGTAAATACAAATAAAAACAATTGAACAAAATAAGTGAATTGCTAGAGATTCATGAATTCTAATCCATAAATAATGATTTTAATTTGGCATTGCACTTTCCTTTCAACAGAAAGCAGGAGGGGGCAATTCTTAACATACAGCATGTGAGGCCTGCCAGAAAAGGTTGGCCACCACTGGCATAAATGCTCACAATGTAGGGTCATGAGCTCAAATAATTTTGACTGTTCTTGTGTCATCCCTTATGGCAGCCAAAAAAGGTGAAAAAGTTTGTGGTCTTAAGTCAATTCTTCAGCTACACTCCAGACTTTTTTACCCTCACAAAAGAACCCTCTTATCCTGTGGAACTCCAGATCTGGGAAGGGGCATGGGGAAAATCCCTTAGATTTGAGGCCTTTGTATGGACTCATATTGCCTCCTTACTCTCTTTCTCCTCTATGGTGGTACCTCTATGGAAATACACCTCTTTGGAGGAACACTGTGGGAATCAGTGGGTGTGTCTACATGTTCAGGGACTTGGCACTACATCTAATGCCAAGTCTCTCCAACCCTGCCATGTGTCCCTGTGGCTACCAAGGGGAGCTCCAGCTTCTGGCCACATGGCTGCCAGCATGGGGCAGCTATGTTGAAGCCTGAGCTACCTTCCAGATTCCTGGTCAGCCCCTTTGTTGCACAGGAGCCATGTACCCAGTGCAGGGGGAGCATGCAACAACTACCTTGTTGCCCACCCTGCCTTCCCATGTCGTGGCTGTGATTCCCAATGCCACACTGCTCCAGCCCCATCCCTGCATGTGATGACCAGCACCTACACTCCTGCTGGCCATGGTGCTAGTTGTGCTGGCCTTAGCAGGCCCTCCCTGCCCAGGCTCCAGGACAGCTGTGCACCCATTGGCAGGGGCCAGGGCACTGGTTGTGGGAGACTCTGCCCGACCCCCTTCTCCTGCACTCCTTGCTTCAGTTTATCTCAGTAGTGGGTGGCACTGCAGTTAGTGCCTGCCAATGATATATTGCCATAGTGATGACCTACATCACCATATGTCATCACTACAGCGACATAGCATCTTGTGTAGATGCATCCAGCATCAATTTAAATTAATCCAAAGGAAGTCCCTTTATAATTGCACAAAGCTCTATATGTGAAACATAGTATAAGAAAATCACATGCCAGTGTAATCTTTCATGAATACTTGTGGTTCTGAAACAGGATAAATGCCATGGAGAGCATTTACCTCCACACCTCAAAACACAGACCATCAGGCATACACCCAGGGGTTTCCAAAAGGTTGGATGACAGGGAGTTTTCAAC
Organism: Caiman crocodilus; assembly: GCA_030014935.1. Lineage (NCBI taxonomy): Eukaryota > Metazoa > Chordata > Crocodylia > Alligatoridae > Caiman > Caiman crocodilus. The sequence goes on along the minus strand of JAGPOW010001543.1, from coordinate 65,289,581 downwards.
ATAAGCAAAGCTATTACCTGCCTCCCTCCCCAACAGAGTGCTAACTGTCACAGATTTCTGTTCACTTCCTCATTTCCAACAAGGCTCACAGAATTAAAGAGAGACTAGAAACACAGCACAAGTGAATGCTGCTTGAAGCAGCTGTAATTTTCATGGGCACTTGAGTGGTTAGATGGGAAGCATTTCTTAAAGCATATAGAAAGATCATGCCACAGAGATAAGTAGGGACCTACTTAAATTGTGATTTCACAGATTTTGCCTTTTACTTTTTACTTCAAATACATACTGTATTTACTTGAATATAGATCAATCCCCAATAATTAGATTCTACATATGGAAAATTATAAATTTGTTATAGTTTTCCAGATATTCAATTTAATTATTGGAGGTTTGCCTTGATTTTAGCCCCTCCCACCACTACAGCAAGGAAAACAAATCTAGAGGGTTAGGTAGCCTCCTTGATATTTGTAGTACCTATAGAATTAGATCATCCAGAACTGATGCATTTTACTGTTTTTGAAACTGCTGCAAGTTTTAGCAGAGATAACCCATAAACACACTTTTAAGCAGCACTTTGCTACCTAATTATATATAATATGAACTATGCATGCTATGAGTCCAAAGTCAAAACACTCATGATTTACCATATAGCTTGTTGGACTGAGCCCCAGATGCTCTCCATCTTTCTTTTTCTTATACTGTGTTTCACATACAGAGCTTTGTGCAATTATAAAGGGACTCCCTTTGGATTAATTTAACTGAACAGAGTCAACAGCATTTTAAGCCAGGGTGACTCCAGAGCTCAGCAGTGCTCAGTAGCTGTATGTACTCCAGAACCCTCCAACAAAGGTTTCATGTGCTAATTAGTTCCCTACTCATAACTGTAACTGGAACCGGGTGTTCTTGTCATGATACTGCTTCAACAATTGATAAGCAGTTGATGTGCAGGGCAACCTGGTCTGACTTCATCTCAAATGCTCTGATGGAAAACACGTAGGAGACACCACGCAACAACTGCACACCAGAATGAGCTTGCATCGAAAATCTATCAAAGACAATAACAGAATATCATCTAGCAACAGTATACACATAAGCTACAGATGCTTTGTCAGCCTGACAAACTGTTTTTCAACCCCAAAGCTGGCATCTCAGACAGCTAAGCTGAGCTCACCTGGAGCCTCACAACTCCACTGCAACCAGCAAGCCTCAGGGCTGTCAAAGAACCCTGGTAGAGTGCAGTTTTAGAGGTCATGCCCGGGACCTGGGGCCTTCTCTTTCCCCATAGCCCTTTCCCATACCTCCAAGCTTGTCCCAGCATGCAAGCTCAGCAGGGACATGTGGCTGGTGTTGCATTGAGTGCCCCTCCAGCTCTGAGATCGAGGCATTAAATGACTTTTAAAAAATGAAAAAAGGAAATAAGTGCGGATGGAGTGGGGAGGGTGGCAATCCCTCCATCTGCACCTGGAGCTTGGGGAACCCGAACAGCAGGAGGTTCACTTTCAGGAACACCAGCTGCTCCACCAAACCAGGATCCAAGCAGGTGCAGTGGGGTGTCACTACATCCCCAGCAATGCTGAACACCCTCTCACTTGGAACACTGGTCAGTGGACAGATTAGGTGTTTGCAGGCAACTGTGGCTAGATCTGGCCGCATCTGGCTGTGGCTTGCCCAGTAGGCCAAGGAGTCGCACAGCAGTGGCTCCACATCCTCAGCAAGATAGGCAGCCATCAAGGCAGCACCAAGGCCTGAGAGCTACCTGCCTGATGATAGGTTCTGGTGCTTCTGGATCCCACCACGGAAGCCATGCCCTTGGCCCACATTGGCAGCGCCTGTGGTGGAGGAGGAGACTGACTGGTGAATGGTGTGCTAGCATGGGACAGTGGATCCCCCTGTTCCACGTCCCCCTGCCTCCACTGTTCTGCCTCCATGACTCTCTTCACTAGCACCTCCATCCACTGATTCAGGCTTTGGCTGCTACATATGCTGCCCTTCACCTTTAGATCACACATGAAGGTCAGCACATGGACTGTACTGGACTGCAAGGGATCAAGCCATTTCCTGATGCTCTCCTTCAGCTGCCTCACCAATGCCTGCAAGTCTGTTTTTGTTAGTCTATTTTGTTGTTTTTGTTAGTCTGTTTTGATTGTTTTCCCCCAGAAAAGAAATCTGTGCTTTTTTTCACAGTGTACATTCACTGTGCAGGGAAGCACAGCATATATCACATATTATAATATAGAATTTATTCAGGAACACATACTACCTACATTTATATATTTTATTTATTACATAAATACATAAATACATACATACATTACATAAATACACATATGTATACAAAATTCTATATATATTACATAAATCAGATTACATTACAGAAGAACAGACAGATTTTCCAGAAAAACAAGGCAAACACAGTATAAAACACACCATGAAACATGCTGGAAAGGCAGCTGGCAAGACTTCAGGGAGGGGTGGAAGAGCAAGTAGAGGGAGAGCTGTAAGTATGCCCCCCACCCCAAACTGAGAAGCAGCTTCTTTCCTACAACTAGCAGGCATGAGGCTTCCAATTTTATAGGCAGCAAGGACAGAGGAGCAGTGCCACTGCCTGTGCCTGAGTATGCATCCCCTCCAAGAGCACCAGCCATAATCCCCAATGCCACCACCATGACAATAAGCAGCACCAACATGACAATCTCCTCCACCCCATTTTACTTCCCATCCTGAGCCTTCCAGTGCCAAGAAAGAGCTGGAGGAAGAGTTGGATATGGATCTGAGAGCCCTAGCAAGGAAAATTCTGGGGAAGGAGGGGAAGTAATCTGAGTTTGTACTTCATATCCCTCAAGTTTCCCCTAGAGCCAGGTCTCCTTCCCCAGAAGGCACTTCAGAGGAGGTAAAGGTAAAGGGTGTGGAGGCAAGTGGCTCAGCTGAGTGTGTTCCTCCTGTTACTTGCCATGTTACAGCAAAGGCCATAATCTTTAAGTATGTATATGGACTTAGGCATTTTAAGTGAGATTCTAGTCTTCAAATCCTGGGAAATCCATTGATATATTTATATTCATAATACACTATCATCTTACCATTAACACTAGCTCCCAGCTCTTGCTCCTGATCACAGGGCTGGGACTGGGATATCTTTATCTTCCAGTGGACACTCTGTGGTTGTAGAGCTGGTACTGGGAGAGAGGCATCTCCCAGCATGAGCCCCATAACTGCTTGCACACAGCAAACTGGGAGCACATTTGTCCTTGGTCTGGCTTCTACATGTGTCACTGTACAGTAAGTACTCTCAAGTAAATTTGCTACTTGCATTTGCAGGTAGCAAATTTACTCACACTTAGAGCAAATTATTGCAGTGTCTGCATATGTAGACATGGATGCTTACTGTGCAGTAGTTAGCTTTAGTGCTTAGTAAAGTGTCTTGTGTAGATATATCCCCTGAGAGACAAAAAGACAGCGAGGAGGGCAAGGAGGACCCACTCAGGTTTTACATTAACTGGTTTTCAGGTACTGGAGTGGGATGGAACAATTCCTCACATTTTTAACTTTAATAACAATCCAAATTCACTTTCTAACTAAATCCAAAAGATCCAGTAGGCAATCAGATGCTGAATCCAGAAAACTGAAGCTCAGTACACACAGTCCACACTATTCTTTCTTATCAGGTTAACTTGGTAGGCATATATGCATATGCCCCATAAGCCTTTCCTTGCTTGGAGTATCTCCAAGGCAATAATAAAGCACATCTTAATAAGTATAGTTTGATATGGACCTGGAAGTATTCAGAAATCACTCAGAGCTAAGGGGCCTCACAGAGGCCTGCTCCATCTAGTGGCTAAAGTCTGTTAGAACAGCTTTATAGAACATGAGAGCCTCTGTAACAATCAAGTTTTTCAAGATAGAAACTCTATAGTTTACCACATCTGATTTTTCCAGCAAAACACAGCAGTAATAGCATCTAAATCCTTGCCAGCTACAAAATATATACATAATATAAAATTTTAGTTATTTACAAGTGTGACGGCGCCGGGCCGTCCCTAGGGACTCGAGAGGGACCCCGGGGGGCGAAGGAAGATATAGGAGACTCACCGGGGACGGGAGAGCCGGATGAAG